>OX940979.1:823577-1245917 GCA_954871275.1 Leptopterna dolabrata
TTCCAAGGGTTCATCATTGAAAATAATAAAACAAAATCGAGGGACTAGTACATATTATACACAGTGTCCTTTATGAAGGAAAGACTAGCCCATCGAAATAGGCAAGACGGAGTAACTACCTATAATATACCTTAGAATGGCTTAATCCAAAACCCAACAATACACCGTAAGGTTATCATCGTTTGACAAATTTCAAATTGGAACATCCTTCACCATTCATGAAGAAAATGTTGTCTACATCAATCAAGAAAAATTTCAGAAACGAAAGTTGAATGACGTCATTAAAAAACAAGGCCCAGCCAACAAGCCTGGAATCGAACTGCGTAACTAGGGTGGAAAATAAATTCATATAGGCTCCTATGTTTCTTTGGAAATGCATAAACCCTATTCACTGCATGGGTGCAAAAACCAAGTAATTTTAATTATTTGACTTCTTTCAAACCCATAGAAATTCCCCATTTTGGAGCAGGAAAAAACGGCCTATTTAAAAAACATACAAATCTGAAGACTACAGTCCAGCTCTTTATTCCTCATGTCAAGAAGATGAGAGTCTTGATAGCTTGCGCTTGAGGTAGGAGGTAGAGCTATAAAGGTGAAAAGTGGTACGTACATATATTATTTGTACAAACTAAGGTCCAAGTAGTAACCTCAATTATACATTATCTACCTTCTCTCACAGATGGCAGAGGACAGAATTGCTACTCTTCTTACCACTCTAGTACCTACCAACCGAACGGTGGTGCCATTAGGATCAAGTACGGTTCTGGAGCAATGGAAGGATTCCTCTCGATTGATACATTAACGGTGAGTCTCTACAACTTGAATAGGTTGGTAAATCTGTGAATTTTTTAAAATCCAAAAAACCCACAGGAAGTTGTACAGAAATTATTTCTTTAAAAACAACCGCGCTTGGGAAACAGTTTTGAAACAGTGGAGCAACTACCACTGAAGCGTGACCAAAAATGGTAAGTACCTACCACCTGCCTACTTGTAAAGGATTACTTCTCCAGATTCTTGGAACTGGTCCACCTAAATTTACCAAGTTCAGCATCTTTGATTGGAAGTCTCAAAAATGTTTTTGCATGACATGGAATTCCGCTGGAAATTCGAACAGACGGAGGCACCTAGTTTACATCGGACCAGTTTCAGAAATTTGCTAAGGAGTTTTGAACGACGACTGTCCATATGTCAGTCGATTAACTTAGCTTAGGAGATAGGTATGTGAGATTAGGTGTGATTTAGTTAAGGCCAATACGACCTGAAATAGTTCCGGAAGGTGCCACCACGCTGTGCTTCAAAATGAGGAAAAAGTATTTGAAAAAAATAACGCTGCAAATTATTACACAAAGGTTTATTATTCACCTGTATAGATGCCCCTTCTGCGTAGATCACTGTTTTCTGTGGTCAGTACCCTCGAGTACCCCCCCCCCCCCCAAACACAGAAAAGCCCTAAATCAAGTACTGGAGTAGATAGTATAATGAACCGTTGTGCGATAACTTAACTTTGAGTAATAATTCACCGTTGTGTATAATTTGCCCATCAATAATACTTCAACGGTTGTTCAAGTTGCAAGTGTAGGTACCTACCAACAAACTCCAGCCCTTTCTACGTAGATGGTATAATGAACCATCGTGTAATAATTTACCATTGTGTTATAATTTACCCATCAATAATGCTTCAACGTTTGTTCAAGTTTCACTACCTATCAACCAACTCCATCATTTTTCAAATGAAATAAAATAATATCACAAAACAACCAACTCGACTGCATACTCCGTGAATATGATCAGGTGCTCCCTAGCAATGATTATCTCGGGCTGAATGTATACAGTTTCATTCACCCTCCTGTTGAAAATGCCTGTCGGTGCAAACTTCTGGGCGTTACTGTGAACAAACGGCTGGACGTAAAATGCTCAGGGTGGTCTTAAAAAACTTCCAAGTTCGAGAACTATTTACAACCGTAAAAGAAATTCGAGATAACGGCGTCCTGGGGATTTCAACCCCTATTTTTCACCCCTTAGGGATGACTTAGATTAACGCCGAGCTTCGAGGACCAACTAGACCCCAAATGGGACCTATAAACCGAATTTCGTCAATTTTGGCTCATGGTAACTAAGAAAATGCGAAGTACGGTAGACATTTTTTGGTTTATTATTTTCAATAATGAACCATTGGAATCGAGCACGAAAAAAAAATTCTTACCCCCCTCAAAATTTGATGGTTTACGTTTCAAGGTATGTAGAATCCAAAACTGCAATAAAAATATTTCTGTCTGTCCGCCGTACGGGCCACTTTTCTTAGTTACCATGAAAAAAAATTGATGAAATTCGGGTTATAGGTTCCGTTCGGGGTCTAGTTGGTCCTCGAAGCTCGACGTTACTGTCAGTCATCTCTAAGGGGTTCAAAATAGGGGTTGAAATTTTCAAAACGCCTATACCTTTGTTTTACGTGAATTTTGTTACGGTTTTAAATAGTTCTCGAACTTGCGAGTTTTTTAAGACCACCCGGAGCATCGTACGTCCAGCCGTTCGTTCACAGAGGCCCCGAAGTTTGCATTTTCGACTCCAGTGTGAAAGAAATTGTATACAACAGACAAAATCTCGTCACCAGGGACGCGCCGATTTTATTGGTGGGGTACCTAAGAGGTCGAGTTGGTTGTTCTGTGATATTATTTCATTTGAAAAATGATGGCTCTATTGGAGTTTGTTGATAGGTAGTGAAACCGATTTTATTGGTGGGGTAGGTACCTATGAAGTCGAGTTGGTTGTTCTGTGATATTATTTCATTTGAAAAATGATGTGCGTTTCTTTTTGTTAGGTACTGTTTGCAATCGACAGAATTATTTTAGCAACATTTACCTCGTGATTTAGGTAGGTACCTAGTAACGAGTACGGGGTTAGGTATTAACCTACGGAGGGTGTGCGATCCGACTGGATTTTGTTGATAAGTAGGTACTTTTGCAACTTGAACAACCGTTGAAGTATTATTGATGGGTAAATTATTACATAATGGCAAATTATTACATAATGGCAAATTATTACACAACGACAAATTATTACACAAAGGTAAATTATTACACAACGGTAAATTATTAAACCACGGCAAATTATTACACAACGGCTAATTTACCAAGAAGGGGCTGGATTTTGTTGATAGGTACTTTTGCAACTTGAACAACCGTTGAAGTATTATTGATGGGCAAATTATTTCTAATGTTATGTGATGATGGTGATTTCAGACGATTTCGCAGGTTTTTGACTCATAAATAATCAATTTTGGGAGCTGAACATCTGGTACAACCTCAATTTTCCACTCCTGGGTCAAAATCGACTTCATATTCGGTCTTCTCGTCCCCCAAAACATGGAAAACGATACCTCAAAAGCTTATTTTACTAATATGTTATTAAAACACAAAAAGTACTTATTTTTATACACATTTTCACTCATAACACCCCTGGATATATTCCGATTGGGCTGAAAAGTTTCGGGACACAACTAGGGCACAAATGGAGCATGTGTGCGAAAGAGCGATTTTTCTAGACCGAAAATGAAGCCGGTACACGTGATACGGCGGACGGACATTGCATTTTTGGAATCTACGCACCTTGAAACGGAAAAGAAAAAAATTTTGAGGGGGTATTATAACAATTTTCTGCTGAGCGTATACATAGGTGTATTATTCACAGAATAATAAACCAAGAGGTACTAGCACTAAAGAAGTACATATATGGAGGACTAAGGGCAAAAACGAAACAAACCGAGAAACAGGCAGTCCACGAGAAGCCCGCTCGGGGCGCTGGAGTAGGTCAACCCAACTTTTTCGGCTCTATGGATATGTACGTACGTACGTCCTACGGTAGAGACGACTCGGGAGGGCTGCAAAAACTCGTATTCGAACGGGAGACGGAACCGTCCCGAGACGTCTTTCGTCTTGTGAAACAGGAAAACAGGTTTGAGTAGGAGCTCCTCGAGCTGAGAGATACGCCTCCACTTTCTCAGAAATTTCCTTTCGACGTGGCTACTTTTTCTATTTGTGAATTATTTCCGCTGCACATTCTTCACCACCTTCAACTCTATGGTGATAACCACTGGTAAAGACGCAGTTCCTTTGAAACTCCCATAACAACGCAGCTGGAGAGTGCTGGTTGTTCACCTAATTACTTACATAGGTGTATTATTCACAGAATAATAAACCAACAGAGCGGGGGAAGTTGAAGCAGAGCCAGAAGATGAATCTGAACCTGAACCAGCACGAAAGACATTCATTTCCGAGAGTATCGTTGCCGATGTGGAATTCACGAAACGTTTTCATGAAAATCCTTTCGGTGTTATTTGTACATTTATGGTTTTAAAGAGTTCTGCGCCACAAAAAAACATAACCCTTCTTACTGCCAAGTTTCCGGATGAAGACGTCACTACATAGAATTTCCGGAGAATTGTTTCATCTACTGTTGACCTGATTGTGGTTGAAAAAGTTTCTTAGTAAAATCCGGTCGTAGAATACTACTAAATCACACCTGTATAAATATGTAAGGGCAATATAATTATACAGGTGTGATTTAGTTTACACCTAGCTTGTCCGGTTTAGGTGTGATTTCATAAAGTGGGTAGGGATCTGCGGTAGGGACTATACAGCAATAATTATAATCCAGGATTCATCCTATATTACCTATAATTCGATATTTAGGTACCTATATTAGTTAAAAACGGAATTGAAGATTTCACGCCGGTTTCCTGGGTAGTGATGAGACGTACACGGTCAGACTAATCGCAATGAGAAATTTGTGAGTCTGCCACCAAGTGCGAATTAATCGTGGCTTCTTTTTTATGCCTACCACTCTAGAGCCCGTTGTATTATTAGTATAACGGGTTTCCCTACTAGTATTTACATCAAAATAACTATGGTGATGGTGATAACCCCTGTGAAATGCAACATCTATCAACCCACATACGCTAGTATCAGTATTCTATGTATCAACCATTCTGAATCAATACCCTTGAAAATTGATTCTTCTAGATTGCCAGTAGCATTGTGATCAACAACCAATCGTTTGGAGAAGCCGTGAAAGAGCAGGGCACACTCGATCAGCTGTACGACGGCATCCTTGGCCTGGGCTTCCCTGACCTGAGCCAGTACATGAACCCGCCTTTCTTCACTGCCCTAGAACAGGGGTGGTTTGATAAGAAAGTTTTCTCGTTTTACCTCACCAAGTAAGTACATTTCATTGAAAGCCATATCACACTGACCAGTTTTTTTGCATTTTCTCCGCATTTTCGAGCTCGAAATGTTAAAACTAGCACCAGCAAAAGAATAAAAACGCTGCAAATCATTACACAAAGGTTTATTATTCACCTGTATCACCTGTATCACTTTATTATTCACCTGCCCCTTCTGCGCAGATCACTGTTTTCTGTGGTCAATACCCTCGAGCTCCCCCCCCCCCCCCCGGAAAGCCCCAAATCGAGTAGGAATGGAGCCGGCTCCGAAATTAAAGTTTCCTACAAATCCGCGGGATTCAATAATTACATACCTAATTAATTATTTGTAGTTATTCATGAAGCATAAGGAAATAATAAACCGTTGTGTAATTATTTACCTGTATAGGTGCCCCTACTACGTAGTTAGTATAATGAACTGTGTAATAATTTGCCCATCAATAATACTTCAGCAATTGTTGAAGTTGCAAAAGTACCTATCAACAAAATCCAGCCTTTCCAGGGAGATGAACCATTGTGTAATAATTTACCGTTGTGTAATAATTTGCCGTTGTGTAATAATATACCATTGTGTAATAATTTACCCATCAATAATACTTCAACGTTTGTTCAAGTTTCACAAGCACTTACCAACAAAATCCAATAGTCCATCACTTATCAAATGAAATAATATCGCAGAACAACCAACTCGACTTCATACAGCCATCCTTGATTATAATCAGGTGCTCCCTAGTGATGATATCCGGGCCGGATTTATACCGTTTGATTCACGATCGTGTTTACGAAGCTTTTTGGTGCACACGAACGGCTGGATGTACAATGCTCTGGGTGATCTCAAAAAATTGTTTAGCTCAAGAAAAATTTAATACTTAACGTAAAAAAAACCATACCCTTCTATCGAACGTATTCGAGATACGGCGTTCTGAAAATTTCAACCCCTATTTTTAACCCCTTAGAGATGACTGACAGTAACGCCGAGCTTCGAGGACCAACTAGACCCCGAACAGAACCTATAACCCGAATTTCATCAATTATTTTCATGGTAAATAAGAAAAGTGGCCAGTACGGCGTACGGCTGGCAGAAAGACATTTTTTTATTGCATTTTCGGATTCTACATACCTTGAAACGTAAACCATCAAATTTTGAAAGGGGGGGTTAAACTTTTTTTTTTCCTGCTCGATTCCAAAGGTTTATTGAAAATAATAAACCAAAAACGTGAATACTGAAGAGGAATAAGGTTAGTGGTTTACCTACATTTCAAATAAAACGCATTTTGGCGGAATGCAGTTTTATTAACATCGAATTAGGGCTTGAAATATTGAACCAACGTTAGCGTGTAGCATAATCTCAGAGACTGAAGGGGGAGTAAACAGAATAATTCCCCAGTCTTTGAGTATCAGAGAATAACAGAAGGATACATCTATTAATTCTCAAAGCTGGAAAACGGTGATGGTGTCAACGGGGTTACGGACAGGGTTTTGAATTTATACCTTCCCAAGGATTAGGTAGGTAGATTTTAGCACTTTCCTTGCAGAAAATGATGTCGAAGGAAAAATTAAAACTTGTCCTAAATATCTCAGTGAGCTTAATGTTATTCCGCCAGGATGCACGTCATGTTATTGGGGTGGGGGGTGAAGTTCTCCTTGAGAAAAACGCTGCAAAGTCCTTGTCGCATGGGTTTATTATTCTATTGGACATACCTACAGAAATGTTGGCTGTTCATTTATTGTTTCTTTCATGTGAAATAATTGAAATAGCTATTTCCGATGGTTTCCACCAATTTTGGCCCCTAAAACTTGAATTAGATACGCTCCTTTTTTTTCCAAATCATCTTTGATCATTGGTAGTACCATTTAATCGTCTTGATCCACGTGTTGACACTTTTTCTAGTGTTATTATACAAATTGATGGTGATTTCAGACGATTTTCCAAATTTTTGCCTCATAAAAAATCAATTTTGGGAGCTGAATCTTTGGTAGAACCTCAATTTTCCACTCTTTGGTCGAAATCGACTTCATATTCGGTCTTCTCGTCCCCAAAAACATGGAAAAAGATATCTCAAAAGCTCATGTTACTAACATGTTCTAAAACACAAAAAGTACCTATTGTTAACCACATTTTCACTCATAACAGCCATGGGTATATTCCGATCGGGCTGAAAAGTTTTTGGACACAACTAGGGCCAAATGAAATGAAAATGAAAAATGAAATTGTCGTGAGTCCCTCCCGGGAACACTCCTCTAATATTAGTTCTCACCAATATTCCAACGCCAAACTTAAGCTCCGTAAATAAAGATATGAGTGGGGATACGGGCGACAGAACCCAGGGTGCTCAACCTGGGGCCCCACTACCAACTCCCGACAGGGAGTTGGAGGGAGAGGCCCCCAAGTACTATAAAACCCTGGATCCTGGAGCTCAAGCTTCATTCGACACTTCCTCTAACTAGCTCTCTCTTCTCTCCTCTACCTTGCTCCTCCTCTCAGATGATCGGTGGATTACCGCCACCTGAGAATTTACCTTCTCCCTCTTGTCTAGATGATCGGTGGACTACCGCCGCCTAGACAAGCACCTCTCCTCACCTAGATGATCGGTGGATTACCGCCGCCTAGGTAAATTCCCTCACTCACCTCCATCTCCTCCCAAAGTCGTAGATGATCGGTGGACTACCGCCGCCTGCGTCTTTTCTCCTACACGCCACCGTGATGAACTAAATTCTAAATTCATCACAGTAGTGAACCCGACGTTCACCCAACCTTCTTTTTCCTTCCCACCTAATGTGTCGCCCCAGTCAAGTTCAGTTCGGTGTCCCCATTTTTAATTTCAAATTCACTTAAACAGTCAGTTTCAATTTCGCAATTTTGGCCCACCCTCAACCGCTCAGCAATCACGCAGCCCTCAACTCTCCGCCACACGCACCTCCGCTACCGAGTTTGCGAATCCCGACTTTCGAATTTGAAATTTAACAATTTGAATTTTCAAATTTCAGCTCGACTATGGACCTGAACTCGCCAACGCCACCGCTCCTCCGGCCGGCTACACTGCAGCCGCCAGCCGCCGCGACGACAGACGCAACGGCCGCCACCGACAATCCGTTCAGCACCCTCTCCCCGCCTGGCTCGTCCGCATCAACCTCCGCCGCCGCCACCGCCGCTGCGGCCGCAGCACACGCCGCCGCCGACGTCATGACGGCCTCTGCGTCCTTCCCCCTCTCACTTCCCCCATTCTATGCCCATGACCCCGCTCTCTGGTTTTTCCAGGTGGACGCAGCGTTTTCGGCCGCCAACATTCGCAGCCAGAAGACGCGCTACTCACGCATCATCTCCCTGCTTCCCTATGACATTCTCCTGCAAACGTCGGACATCTCCCCCGACGCCGTCGCTGCATACGATGACATCCGCGACCGGCTCATATCCCTCTATCAGCCCTCCAAGATCGCGCGAGTCGCCGCCCTCTCGCAGCCGCAACACCTCGGCGACCTCAAGCCCTCCCACCTCTACCGCCGCTTACGCCACCAGCTGCAGGGGATAATGACGGCAGACATCGCGCGCACCTTCTGGCTGCGTGCGCTCCCCCACCCCATCCAGATGGCGCTCGCCAGCCACCTTGACGGCCCTGATGAGCCCCTCCTTCGCCTCGCGGACACGGTCCACGATCTCGCCGCAGCCGCCAGCGTCCGCGCAGTCCACGCACCCCACCACCCCCCGCCACTACGTGACCGCACCGCTTCACGTGAACGCAGCCGACCCCCCTCCCTCGACAGACGCCGACCCCCCTCCATGGATCGCCGCCGGAACCCCTCCGCCGACCGCCGACGTCAGCGCTCGCCCGAGCGCCGCACAACCCCTCCCCAGGAACAACGCAGGGGGAAGTCCCCGACGGCGGCGACCCCCTCCACCGCACGCCGCCCCTCCAGAACTGACTACCTCCCCGCGGACCCCCCCCCACCGGTGTTTCTACCATGTGAACTTCGGTGGGGAGGCCCGCAAGTGTCAACCCCCCTGCTCCTTCCCCTCCAAGCAGGGAAACGCGGACGCCCGCCGGTAAATCCGGCGGGCCCCCCTCCACGCCAATACGGGGGGGACCCCCACCAAACCCCCCCCCCCCCCCGCCCGCATTTCCACCACCACAACCAAGCGCTACCCCTCCTACGCCGCCCCCACGGCTGCCAACCTCCCGGCCGCGCCTACCAGCGCCGCCGAACCCCTCCACCCGCCACCGACCGTTCCCCCACCTCGGAACGGCCCCTCCACGCCCGCCTCCGGGGCGGCCACCCTTCTGGCCGCCACTCACGCCGCCGCTACCGTTCCCCCACCCCGGAACGGCCCATCCACGCCCGCCTCCAGGGCAGCCACCCTTCCGGCCGCCACTCACGCCGCCGCTGACGTTCCCCCTCCCCGGAACGACACCTCCCCACCCGCCGCCAGGGTGACCAGCCCCCCGGCCACCACTCACGCCACCGCTACCGTTCCCCCTCTCCGGAACGGCAAAGGTCCACCCCGCGTCTCCTTCGCAGCGGACACCCCATCCCCACCACAGCCACCCATCCGCCCAGACAGCTCAAACCCCTCCCAAACGCCAACCCCCACCGCCTCAGCCATTCTGCCGCACTCCACCCCAGCCCACCAGCGCCTATTCTTACGCTGTAAGAAGACAAACATTCCCTTCCTCATCGACACAGGGGCGGCGCTGTCCATCTTCCCCAACAACATCCTCCGGCGTCAGGCGCGCTGCTACCGACAGCTTCTCTACGCCGCCAACGGTACCACCATCCCCTCGTACGGGACGTACCGCTCGTCAGTTTACATGAGCGGACTCGCGTACGAGTGGGATTTCACCGTGGCGGACGTGGAGAAGGCGATCCTGGGGGCCGACTTCCTGGCGTATTTCGGCCTACAGGTCGATGACAAAAACGCGCGCCTGATCGACCCCTCCAATAACACGCCCATCCCCGGTTTCATACACGTCATAAACCAACCCCCCTCCAAATTCGAAAGCCTCCTCCACCAGTATCGCCCCCAGCGCCGCCCCTCCGCCCACATATCCACCGTCCAGCACTATATAGAAACTACTGGACCCCCCATCACAGCCAAAGCCCGCCGCCTCCACCCCCTACAACTTTCTCAGACACGAAAACATTTTGAACAACTAATCGCCGACGGCATCATACGCCCCTCAAAATCCCCTTGGGCTTCTCCGCTCCACATTGTGCAGAAGCCCAATGGGGATATTCGCCCCTGCGGCGACTACCGCCGTCTCAACTCAAAGACGACGCCGGATCTATACAATGTTCCCCACCTCCGGGATTTCTCCTCCCACTTACACGGCGCTACTATCTTCTCCACCCTCGACATTTCCAGGGCATTCCACCACATCAATATCCACCCTCCCGACGTTCCAAAAACCGCAATAATCACACCTTTCGGCCTATTCGAATATATCAAGATGGGCTTCGGCCTCCGTAACGCAGCTCAAACGTGGCAACGCTACATGGATAGCATCCTCCGGGGCCTCCCGTTCGTCTTCTGCTTTTTGGATGACATCCTGGTCGCCTCCAAAAACCCACAAGAGCACCTCAATCACCTCCAGCAAATTCTCGAAATATTCTCCACAGAAGGCCTCCACATCAACAAAGAGAAATGCGTCCTCGGCCAACCCTCCGTCCGCTGCCTAGGTCACCAGGTCTCCTCCGAAGGGATCAAGCCCCTCCCAGACAAGGTCCACGCCATCATGGATTTTCCCCAGCCCCGCACCGTGACGGAACTCCGCCGTTTCCTGGGTATGTTGAACTTTTACCGTAGACACATAAAACACGCAGCACAACACCAACAACCACTCATACACGCCATCCCCCAACCTCTAAAAAAAAACGATAACCGCCCCATAACCTGGACCCCCGAACTTACCACCTCCTTCAAAATTTGCAAACAGGACCTAGTAGACGCCGCTCTATTAGCCCATCCCAACCCTCACGCTCCCCTTTCCATCACAACCGATGCGTCCGATTGGGCCATCGGGGCAGTGCTCCACCAGCACACCGGCGCCACCCCCCAACCTCTCGGCTTTTTTTCAAAAACACTATCCCCCACCCAAAAGAATTACTCAACTTTCGACAGAGAACTCCTCGCCATCCACGAAGCCATCAAACACTTTCGTGACTTCGTGGAGGGCAGGCAGTTCTCTGTCATCACTGATCATAAACCCCTTACGCACGCCCTCCTCCAAAATCGCAAATCCGCCTCCCCCCGTCGCCTCCGGCAACTCGAGTTTATCAAACAGTTCACGTCCGATATTCGATATTTGCCGGGGGCTGACAACTGCGTGGCGGACGCGCTCTCACGCCCCACCCCCACCCCCTGCGCCGGTGGCGGAGCTACTGCCTTTCCCTTCCCCACAAATCCTAAAATCAAAACAAAATCCACATTCCGACCCCGCCCTCTCCAATCTCATTTCCGCCTCCAAATTGGAACAAGTGCCTCCCCTCGACCTCTGGTGTGACGTAACGGCCGATTCACCGCGCCCTTACGTTCCACCGGAGCTGAGGCGGCAGTTGTTCCTCCACTACCACTCCCTCCACCATCCCGGCATCCGGGCAAGCCGAGACCTTATCAAAACGCGGTACTTCTGGCCCCACATGAACACAGATATCCGTAACTGGGTTCTCGGGTGCCAGAAGTGCCAGCAATTTAAGGTCTCGGCCCACCCCCATGTTCCACCTCAAACCATCCCAGACTCCCTCCCGTGGGAACACGTCCACCTCGATCTCGTAGGACCCCTTCCCCCATCCGAGGTGAAGAAATACTGCCTCACGATGATCGACCGTGCCACAAACTGGGTCGAGTGCATTCCACTCGCCCACATCACCGCGGACACCGTCGCAGCGGCTTTCCTCAACCAATGGGTTAGCCGTTACGGTTGTCCGCGGACAATCACGGTCGATCAAGGGAGGCAGTTTGAGTCCGCCCACTTCTCAGATCTCCTCCGTTCCCTCGGGATCCAGAAAATCCGCACTACTCCTTACCACCCCCAATCCAACGGGAAAATAGAGCGGTGGCACTCGGTCCTTAAACAAGCCATTTCAACATCAGCTACTTCCCCTTCTTGGACTAAAACCCTCCCCTACATTTTGCTCAGCCTTCGCACTTCCGCCCGTCCTTCAGACAACACCAGTCCCGCGCAAAATGCATTCAAAGACCCACTCCGCTTACCAGTCGATATTTTCACTCCACATCACACGCCGTCAATTAACAGGGAACCGCTACACACAACAACACCGACAAACGACACCTCTTACCCCAAACGCTTTTTCACCGCCACACACATGTACCTGAAAGAGCCCGGCATGCATAAAACTTTTCAACCCCTTTATGCCGGGCCCTTTCAAGTCATCCGCTCGTCGCTGGAGCACCAGAGACTCCAAACATCATCCGTCGACATTTGTACAGACCCTTCTGTGTGTTGATGGTGAGCACTTCCGCAGTACTGTCCGTGGTCGGGACATGTAAAAATGCTCCATAGGTAAACATCGAGGGTGGAAAAATGTGTCCCACCACGCAACGAAGTGAGGACTTCCTCAATTTTAGGAAGAGGAAATTGAGGTGTTTCGCAAAACCTATTAACTGTCCTGCTGTAGTCAGCACAAATACGTATTTCTTTGTTAGCCTTGACAACAGGCACAATGGGGGTGGCCCACTGACCAAAGTCAGTTTTCTCAATTATACCTTCGCGTTCCATGCGTTCAAGCTCGTCTGCAACCTTGGTTTGTATAGCAAAGGTAACAGCACGAGCCTTGTGAAATACAGGGTGTGTATCAGGTTTCAGTTTCACATCGAACGAGTAATTGTTCACGACGCCAACTTTTTTTTCAAAGATTTCGGAGTACTGGTCAAGCAATTCATTGAGGATGTGTTGCCAATTCAATGGTTTGCCTTCATTTGTAAGAGTTTGTATGTATGTTGACTGGAGGTCTACTGGAAGCTGTGACAACCAGTCCCGCCCAAACAGGGTAGCAAGGTCTTTTTCAACAACATAAACTTTCAAATTATCTTGCTTCCCACGGTACTCCACTTTGACGTTGCAACAGCCAATTGGCCTCAGGACTTCGTTGCTGTAACTTTTGAATTTCACATTGGTTGGTTGCAGTGGTTTGTCCGTCACCTGCCGGAACCGTTGCAAGCTCATCACTGTTGCAGCACTACCGGTATCCAGCTCCATTTGGCCAGCTTCCCTTCGATACGAACTTGAATGAGGATTGGATCGCTGGAACCAAGTACACTAGTGTTGTACATGGGCAAACACTCTTCAATTTTGTGTTCGTTATAGCAGTCAACGTCAGCCGTTGTATTGTGTATCTGCTGTTTCCCGTTACCTTGTTTCCTTGGCTGGGCTGTTTTTTTTGTCCCAGGGTTGGTATACCTGTTCCTGGCCCTAGGGTGGTGGCACCAGTCTCATACACGTTAGCAGAAAAATTCTGGTTTTCGCTCATTTGCTCGGCCAAATTTCAAACGACAAGTTTTCTAAAGGCAGTTTTTAACTCTCCCACTTCTTGCTAACGCAATGGAACCGAGAAAATCACCAAATTCGGTTGCATGTAGATATGGTGAAGGATTTTTGAAAGCGGGTTTTTTCTCCAGAGTCATACATGGCGAAAATTGGGTGTCCCCAGTTCCATACACCCCTTGGAACCAGTATCGTACACTTGAAGTAAAACTTTAGGAATTACACTTTTTCGTCATTACGGACCTAATACAGAAATTAAACGCTCATTATACTTCAGAATAATGTTTATTTGATACATTTGAAAGGGGTCGAGAACATTAGAATGTAAATTTAACATTAATAATAACAAGTCATAATGACTATTAAACTGGTACCTAGAAACCCAATCAGGTACATGTAGTTGCGTATCACATTCCATGACTTAGTTCAGCAATTATGTAGGTACATCGACGTACAAAACTTCAGTTCCCATTGGTCTGCCTTTGTTTTCCATACCCACAAGAAGAGTATTAAAACCTACGTAGTAAAGTAACTATCTATTTAATAAATGAAAAATATAATAAACTTCAATGAATTAGGAAAATAAGAAAGAACATCACATAATTTGTTGGCACAAACGTATGGGAAACATCGCAAGTCTTAAGAGCAAAAATCACAAGTTGAAATACAGTATAACACATGTAGGTACAGTCAATTCAAACTAGGCATGGCAGGGGAGGAAAATGACTCACGAATCCTACCAATCGACATGTAGTGGAGCTGGAAACTGATATTTTCTTTCACCTTTCTTGCCAAACTTCTGAGGGTCCTCGACGTATTTTACATTCATTTTAGAGATGTCCACGATATCTAAGTTTTGGACGCACGTAACGAACACTGTTCGCAGCCTTTTGCATGGGTGTAGTGGGATGACAATGGCTTCGTCTTCAGTCAGAATCTCCTTTATTTTGTACAAGGTTTTCCTTGTTTCATTTGGCTTGCAACTAAGGAAAAACTTTTCTCCTTTCGTTGGTTTTTTTCTCATTGGTCCCATAGCATTCATATTGAGTTCTTCATTTGTAGGATCGGCTTCACCCCCATCAAGTTCATTATCTGGTTCATCTTTATGTTGATAATATCATTCTCAGAATTCACGCTGTTGTATTCGGAAGTACCTACTTAATATGTTGGTGGCTGGAAAAATTGTGTCCTTTTGCTCCATCACCACAATACCGGGCTGATTTGGGTGATCTGTCCTCTGCCCCTTCAGGAGACAGTTCCACCAATTCTTCATCGTTAGGACAAAACACTTCTGCTTGGTCATCCTCTGGCTTGTTGAACTTGATCTGAAAACTGCTGGTGCATGGCTGTGGTTCAGCTAAGTTGGTTGTCGTTGATGCACACAAAGGGGGACCCTCTAGCTCATCATCATCACATGGAGAGCTCATTCCATCAGATTCTGAAAAACTTGGTGGTTCCCAATCTTCTTCTTCGCTCTCAGATGCAGAAGGGATTGGGTCTTCCTAATCTTTTGATGAGTTGCTGAACACTATCAATCAAATAACTTCGAGTGACAGGGTAGCCCACTCTTGCCATGGACTGAATCCACAAAACAAGTATTTTCGCTTCATCTGGTGAAAGGACAGCGTCAGGACCAAATTTTTGTTCAACGTGGTGTTTGCCATTAGCCTTGTTGAGCAGAGTTACCCGATTAACGCCATGACACTTTGCTGCAGTTGCTTTTGGTACCCCCATAGCCACATCGGCTAAAGCCTTTTTCATGGACTCCTCAGAATATTTTGGCTTCTTGGGTGGAGGAGGCATGGTTCTGTAAAGAAAAGCAGGAAAATAATGAGCTTCTCTGATCGCATTGTTTTTATTGTTTATTTATTTATTTTTTTAAGTGATAGATCTAAACACAAGGTTTTTGATGTATGACGGGTCCCTGATGAGAGATTTGTGAAAAGGGGTGATGAAAACTGGCAGTGATGCCGTTACGTTCACTCTCACTGTGAAAGAGACATAACACGAACTTGGAGCGGATCTAATGCAGCCTACAGTTGAAAATTGATATCTGGGGATTTTGAAAGGTGCTGAGTCTGATTGTGAGCACGAAAACTAGAGTTGCCCGATCGGCTTGGAATCGGAAGAAATCTGGACCCAGCTTCCCCAGTCTCATACACCGTGTGGACCCAAAGTCATACAACCCTGTATGACACTGGTCAGCCTTTAGAAAATGCCAAATGAAGTTCATGCTGTTAGTTTCAAGTGAAACCTACTAAAAATAGCAGCAAAAACACAAAAAAAGTTTTTTTTGGGATTCCCCAGTATCATACAGGGGTGTATGCCACTGGGGAAAGGGCCATTTTCAAGTACCCAGTGTCATACACCTACTCAAACTAGGTTAAAATCCGTTTTTTTGGGAAAAATAACAACAAAAACTAATTCTACAGGAAGAAATATATGGGAAAAAAGAACTCTAAGGATGGTAGAAAGATAATCATGAGCTAAAGTATACACAAACCAAAACTCACCTGCTAGCTCCAACTCTTAAGCAGACGCCATGAAGGAGGTATGATGAGTAAGCGTTTTTGGAACACAAGAAGTAACAAAAGTATAACCTTCCGTTCTTCTTCTTCTTCTTGCCTAATCCAATGGCTGGAACCACCACAACGATTTGAGCCCAGGAACGTGTAGGTAGGCTGCCTAGAACTCTTAATAATTGAATTGAAAGTTGAAAGTGTATGACACTGGGTAGGTGTATGAAACTGGTGCCACCACCCCACACACCTCTGACATGTGTCCGTCCTTCTGGCATGATGTACAAAAGAGTTTCGTAGCCTTGCATTCCGGGGCAATATGCCCAAACTCCGCACATCGGAAACAGCGAAGGTTTGACACGGCCCCCTGACCTTGGGACGGCCTGCTAGAGGGTGTGTAGTGGTTGTGAACCTTGTGGATAGTAGGTTGTAACAACTCATCTGCTCCACCAGACGCTTTTTCAATTGCGAGAGCTACCTCAAGGGTCTTTTCATAAGAGGGGTCATCCTCCTGGAAAATTTTGTCAAGCATAGCTTTACTGCGGAGCCCACTGACAAAGACGTCCCTCAACATAACCTTCAGCATATCAGCCGAGTACTGACATGGGATGACTAGCTTACGGAGCTCAAGAACAAAATTATTAACAGTTTCCCCTTCCCTTTGTTTCCTATTCAGGAAGGCATGACGGCTAGGTATTATTAGGGGTTTTGGGCTCAAATAACCTGTCAGTAATTCCTTAGCTGTTGTGTAAGTTTGAGTCTGGAGCGTAGTGGGATATGACAAATTTTTTAATAATGCAAACGTAGATGCAGGTAGACATGCAAGCAAAGAGTTTAATTTATCAGCTTCTGATGTACGATCACTCGCCAAATCGTATCTATAGAATGACTCAAACCTGACTAAGTAATCCTCAATGTTTTCCACTTCATCATATTTCTGAACTTCTTTGACGCTCGTGAGTCAGAATGGATAGTGGTACTCATTTGCTGCTGCATTTGCGAGAGAATTTTGGCCATGGTTTGGTTTAACTGCTGATTCGATTGAAGGAGCTGGGTAATTTCCGCCGCCCCAGTTGCTTCTCTTTTGACATGGTGTAACTGCAAAGATGACTATAGGGACGTAGATCCGAGTTGCAACTGCGCCACTGTACGGGGTTCCATAGAAACAAACGAGTGAACAACAGCGGTTTTAATAGGAAATAAATGAAAATAACTTGAGCTGACAATTTACGCACTTCTTGTAATATCTCGAAAACGAACTGTGTATCGTTGTTCTTATCAGTCCCTTCCTCCTCCGAGCTTATTCCTCTTCTCCTTCTGAGCAACTATTCTGCGCCGGCCATAGCGGGATGTAACACTCTTCCCCCCTGACGGTGGTTACAAATCAAGGCGGTGCGGCGGCATACGCGGTGGAATACGGATTTCCTAATGCCTAAGGGATTGCCTGTCTTAACTAACGAGAGCTGGAGTTGATGTTGGCGTGGTACTCACACTACTGGAACGACCATGAGTGATTCCGAACTGGTACTGGTGTTCAGGTAGGCTCCCGGAGTCTGTCAGCTTCCTGCACTTCGCGTTGCTTCGGACGGGCGCGATATGCCTTCGCGGGTCTTCTGGTCGGCGAACCACGCGGACGTAGTATACTTGTACGTGGCGTGGGGTCTTGGTCAAAGTTCCAAAATTCACTGGTGATCACGATATGCCCTCGCGATACGGAATTTTACTTGGAACTAGACGGTGTGCACTCCGCGGATTACCACACTCACTTTCCAACTCGTGTTCTTCAGTGCGAAACTTCGAAATTCTCGATGGTCCTTATTTCTTTCTGTTTCGGGAATCGAAACTTTTTCGGGAAAAATGTCCGGAACGACTGCGCCAGTTACAGGAGGGTTTCTAGGGAAACACTTTTTAAAAAAGGCACTGAACTTTATTTGGAGATTTGAAATTTGGTTACACAGAACGGGGTGAGGTGGTACGCTCGAGTTGGAAGCTGGACGGAGACTAAACTCGGGAATTACGAGTCGGATCGAGAGAAGCTCCGACGAGATAGTGGTGGAAACTGCAAGTACGCATAAAAGACGCTGAGTGTCAGCACAATATGCGTACGTAACTTATATACATATAATTTTTGGTGTCTTTCGCCAGTGAATTCAGGATGGTCTGAAATGGATTTTGGTATAAAAATCCTTTCGGAAATTCGAGTTATAAAAATTTTGGACCGAGAACAATAGCTTCCTTTTCTTCGAAAATTCGCTAAAAGGGAGCGTACCTATCTAATTCGTGTTTTAGGGGCCAAAAATGGTGGAAACCATCAGAAACAGCTATTTCGATTATTTCACATGAAATAAACAATAAATGAACAGCCAACATTTCTGTAGGTATGTCCAGTAGAATAATAAACCCATGTGACAAGGACTTTGCAGCGTTTTTTGAATCTAGGCACCTTGAAACGGAAAAGAAAAAATTTTGAGGGGGTGTTATAAAATTTTTTTGCTGACCGAATACAAGGGTGTATTATTCACAGAATAATAAACCAAAAGCTGGAAAAGTGCAGTCCTCCCTCTTACCGTTCGGGAATAAGAAAATGCGGCCTTTTTTAATGCACGAATGTGTTTTTGATGCATCAATATTACTGCTGTTGTTTTGGTCAGGGATAACGGAGAAGGCAGCAAGATCACGTTTGGTGGCTGGGATGAGAATATAGTGAGATCAGAATTGATAAGCTGGGCACCAATCACCCAAAAGGCTTACTGGAAGTTTGCTCTGGAATCGTAAGAAAACGTTATGTATCTAATGCACTGAGTTAATAGAAATATAGCAGAAATATTTACCAAGAATATGTTTTAATTTAATATATCTTACCAGAATAACCTTTGGCGACTTGAAATTTGGCTCAACGGATGCAATTGCGGACACAGGAACTTCACTAATCATTGGACCAAAGGATGAAGTGTCCCATATAATTTCCAAGCTGGGTGCTGAGTCTATGAGTGGGTTTTTTACCGTGAGTATTGGATTTTGTAGTCAAGGTTCTGTTAGTGGCGTGAGAATACAGTGGTCTGATAATGTAGGTAGACGTAAAGAGATGTGCAAGTGAATCATCATTCCTGTTAATTCGACTGTGAATAATATTAACAGTAATGTTTTAGGTATTTCAACATTTAGGTGTTTTAGGTATTTTCATTTCCATTTAATATTATTCCTTGAGTAGTTAGGTACTACCTGAAATGAGTTCCAAGTAGTCGAATATTAATTTTCATCACCTAGCTAATATTATTCTAATCACTGATAGGTTCCAAGAAGTAGGATTAGCAGCCTTCCGAATTTCACATTTGTCATCCACGGAAAGCAGTACACGCTGACTCCAGAAGAGTACATAGTCCTGGTAAGTGTTAAAATGAACGGCATTCGCGGAGGAATGAAGGGTCGGGGAAAAATCAGGTTGGTAAAACTCGGCTTTTTCGAAATTAAAAAAAGAAGCATCTGAATGTTTGAAACTTAATAAATACCTAATCATAGATCACCTATTCTTATCGTGTTTTGGCACAACCCGACAAGTTTGACATACAGCCTCCGATTGTGCACTGCGCCAAGTATATACAGTATATACGAGCACATAGATAGAATCAAAGTTAGAATAATGGAAAGGGGAATTTACCTCCAGTACACACAGATAGAATTCGTATTGTCGTGAGTCCCTCCCGGAACTCCAACACGCTACAGTTAAGTTCTCGCCAAAAACAACCTGTTAAAATAAGGCTCTGGGAATAAACGGTAAGAGTGGGGCAACGGACGCAGGACCCGGGACTCAACCTGAAACCCCACCACCAGGGTGGGGACTTCAGGGTCTATATAACCCCGGATCCTGCGCCATTTTCACCATTCTACGTCTCCTCTAGCTGCTGGCTACTCTCTCTCTCTCCTCAAACCTCCTCTCTTAAAACTATCTTCTCAAATGCTCTCATAGTAAATTCACACACAGTAAATTCACATTCACCCATTTCATCAGAGTTAGGTGGAGGTCTCGCCCTTAACCAACCCTGATGAGACACACTACACGCTCGGTGGAGGTCCGCCCTTAACCGCACACACTCGCTACACAAATTCATTATTAAATTCACTCACACACATTTCATCAGGATCTGGTGGAGGTCTCGCCCTTAACCGATCCGGATGATACACACTACACGCTCGGTGGAGGTCCGCCCTTAACCGCACAAACACTCACTATTAAATTCAAACACACATATAAATTTAGTCAGGTATGGTGGAGGTCTCGCCCTTAACCAACCTGACGAAATTTATCACACGCTCGGTGGAGGTCCGCCCTTAACCGCACACACACACACACACAATCAAATTTCATGCCATCAAATTCACTAACTTAAATTACCTTCAACTTTTTCAATACACGCTCGGTGGAGGTCCGCCCTTAACCGCAAACACACCAAAAATCACACACATCAATTTTAGCTATAAATTCACTCCTATCCTTTATCCAACTACCTCCACCTCTCATGGTGAATTTCACAGCAACCTAAATTCACCATACGTATCTATACTATAATAATTACTACAGTTGCCAAAGTGAATATTATGACTCATCATCGGACCGAGTCGGGCATCGCCCATGGGACCCACGTACCAAGATTCATTAATTTTCGTTGCATGGTAACCAAGGAAAGTGCGGAAATTTTTGGTTTATTATTTTTAAATGATGAACCTCTGGAATCGAGCATGGAAAAAAACCTCAAAATTTGAATGTTTCCTTTTCAAGGTATGTAGAATCCGAAAATGGAATACAAAACGCTGCAAATCCCTGCACAACGGTTTATTATTTTGTACAGAATACCTTTCTGTTACAGATCACAGCTCTCTGTATAGATAACCCGTCTATATAACATAACATGTACTATTCTATACATATTATGTAGATCGCAGACCCTCCGTAGGTTAGTACCTGACCCCGTACTCGTTACTAGGTACCTACCTAAATCACGAGTTAATTTTGCTAAAATAATTCTGTCGAGACAATCAGTAGGTACCTAAAATGGCAAAAAGAAACGCACATAATGAAGTTCTGAAGGGAAATTGTTGATGTGGAGTGAAAACTCGGCGCTTCGCGCCTCGCCAGGGGGGCAAGCCCCCCTGGACCCCCCGGATGCTTACCGTTTGGAGCCTGCGGCTAAAAATCGAGAAACATGGAACATGCTTTAGCTATGTCTTCTTTCTCTGTTTGTTTTTTTATTCGAAAAATGTGATCAAATACGAGGTTCTTGCACAACTATAAAGGTTTATAGCACTTATGATTACTCACTACTTCTCAACTCACTATTTCTCACTACTTCTTATAGTTGTCATGACGGCAATGGATACGATTTATGTTTTCTAATTAGCTTCCCTGGTAATGAAGCTTCGACCCTCGCACATATAAGATTGTTTACTAACCATTTATAACATCGCATTGTTGGATTAATATCTCGTAGATAAATATAAAACTGCGACATAAATGCGTGATAAATCGAGAGCTTTCCAACGAATGGAGAACGATTTTTGTCCGATGAAAACTAAAGAAGTTTCATTTCCCTAGAAACGACTCGGTTGTACGTGAAAATCATTAAAAAATTTCGTCACCCATTTTTTGTGACCAATTTTTCGTGACACATTCCGCGTGACATTTTTCGGCTAGTTAGTCCAAGGCTAAAGCATGTTCCATGCTAAAAGTTGCAAGTGTACCTACCAACAAACTCCAGCCCCTTCTACGTAGATGGTATAATGACAGTTGTGTAATAATTTACCGTTGTGTAATAATTTACCACTGTGTAATAATAATTTACCCATCAATAATACTTCAACGTTTGTTCAAGTTTCACTACCTATCAACAAACTCCAAAAGAGCCATCATTTTTCAAATGAAATAATATCACAGAACAACCAACTCGACTTCATACTCCGTGAATATAATCAGGTGATCCCCAGCAATGATTTTATCTCAGGCCAATTCGATTGTTAGCGCGTCCCTGGTGATGAGATTTGGGCTAAATGTATACAATTTCATTCACCCTGCTGTTCAAAAAGCCTGTTGGTGCACACTTCTGGGCCTTACTGTGAAGGAACGGAGGGACGTACAATGCTCCGGGTGGTTTAAAAAAACTCGTAAATTCAAGGAATATTTAAAACCGTAAAAAATTCACGTAAAAAAAGGTGTTGTGATATCACTCCTTGTATATAAAGATTTCGCAAATAAACATGTGAATGAATTGGTAGACGTGGGCAGGCAGCTCGAGAGAGCTGGAAGGGCCGAGTGTGAAGGGATCCCCACCATCCTCCACGAGAGTGGAGGATGGAGGGAGCATAGCCCCCAGGCTATAAAAACTCGCCTCCTGTGCCTTCCAAGGCATTCTACGCTCTCCTTAAGTCGCTGACTTATCTCTCTCTCTCTCCTTGCCTCACTCCTCGCCTTAAAGATCCCCAGACTGGTATATCCACTGGAGCACCAAAAGATCCCCAGACTGGTATATCCACTGGGGCACTAAAAGATCCCCAGACTGGTATATCCACTGGGCACCTCCCGAAAAGAACCTAGACTGGTATATCCACTAGGCACCTCCCGAAAAGAACCCAGACTGGTATATCCACTGGGCATGTCCCAACTTTACATTTCCATCTCATCTGGATCCAAACCACAACAAAAGGTATCAGCGTTCTGAAAATGTCAACCCCTATTTTGAACCCCTTAGAGATGGCTGACAATAACGTCGAGCTTCGAGGACCAACTAGACCCCAAATGGGATCTATAAACCCAATTTCGTCAATTTTTGCTCATGGTAACTAAGAAATGTGCTCCGTACGGCGGACAGAAATTTTTTTTTTTAATTGCATTTTCGGGTTCTACATACTTCGAAACGTAAACCACCAAATTTTGAAACGGGGGTTAGAATTTTTTTTTCATGCTCGATTCCAAAGGTTCATTAGGCATTGAAAATAATAAGCCAATACTGAAAGGGGTCAACGACCCCCACGTTTACCATAAGTACCTACCTATTCTGCATAGGTAGGTACATTGGAATTGAAACATGTCACACGCTTTAGTAAAATTATGCTACCTACACTTATGAAGTATTTAATTTCACAGAAAGAAGGAGATATTTTGGTTTTGGGACTTGGCTTCCTGGAGGGGCAGAATTTCTGGATCCTCGGTGACGTGTTCCTATCCAACTACTACACCATATTCAGCGTAGAACGCGGAGCTGTTGGATTCGCTCCCCTTCTCAACCACCTGGAACCTCAGCCTGAACCATCCAGCAGCTCCATCGCCAACTTTTGCTCCGTTCTCGTCGTTCTACCTGCTCTTTATTTAAGATGATTGATTGATGGCAATGATATTGCCAATGCCATTGGCAATCATAGCTAAAACATTTATCGTTATTCTATTCGTAGGGTACCGTAAGGTGGGGCGAATAGGGTCACTTTTCAACTTTCAAGGTCTGTAGTTTTTTCCCTGTTTGAGATAGAGATTTGATTCCAACGGCAATACACAGTTCCCTGCTTCTAGTTTTCATTACCATGGTCAAATAATGTAATACTATCACAGGGAAAGTGGTATGGTTCAAAAAGGGCCCTGACCCGATTGGTCCACCGGGTGAGGTGAATAGGGTCACCCATAGGTTTTTCAAGCAAAAAATTGAATATCTCCTATTCAACACTAGCATGGACCAAATGGGTCACGAATCTTCAAAAAAAATGTTTTCCAAAACCACCAGTATTTTTTTTTTTTTTTTTTTTACCATTTTTTCGGGCTGTACAACAAAAAAGCGAATTTCTCAATAACTTGTTTATTTATAAAAAGTGGAATAAATATTTATTCAGTCTTTAAATGCTATTTATCACGTGAAATGACTGATATATTGAGTAGGTAAACATTAACCATGACTGAACATTATTCTAAACCAAATAAATTATCACAATCGAGGAATGTTTAAGCTCGAAACTTGGAAGGAACTAGAAGAATTAGAAAAAAACTGACTCATAAAATTAACTGACTGAAGGCACTAGAATTAAAAATCACAATGAAGAATCAAGTTTAAAAAAATCACAATGAAGAATCAAGAATGATTGAATCAATTAAAAATCACAATGAAGAATCAAGTTAAAACTTGATTGAGACTCAATGCATCACAATTGGGAAGCTCCAAATCACTCCAAATGAGTGGCATCAACCATGAAGTGGTAGTGTCCCTGATGAAGCTTCTTCAACCTTATAATCACTGCTCAGAAAAACAAAAAGTTGCTGACCCGATTCGCCCCACTTTTGCCCCAAAACTGCCTCCCGGCGAAAAAAAAATCAAAACAAATCGAAAGGTTAATGCCACTGCTGTCAAATTCGGAGGGAATTATCTAAACAAGTTCAGGGTTGTGTTATCACAAGGACAGGCTGCCGACATTCACACAGTTGGCGGGGTGAACAAAGTTTGTGGGCTATTGTAAAACAGCTGATTTAGGCATCGCCATTTTCATAGCCAGGTAGCACCCATGGCGGACAGTAGATCGTTAGCTAATCGATAATTTGATGCATGGATACCTAAGGAATCGAATGCTGTTTGGATCGTCTCGATATCTTTGTCCGTTGCCGAGATTTTTCGATTTTTGTAATTTTCCCGAAAATTGACCCTATTCACCCCACTGACCCGATTCGCCCCACCTTACGGTAGGCTTCAAAATTAGTTACATATTCTGTTCTGGCACCTGGCCTATTGTGGAATCAATCCCATACTTATCTGATCCTGGAACGTCCTGGAGATATAGAAAAGTTACAGATCTGTTTTTCACCTTTTCCTGTTACAGAGTCTTATTCCAAAGGTTATTTCTGGGGGATATGGGTTTTGTGGATGATTTTTTCAAACTTCGAACTTGGTTTTTCCCTCCTACTTGTTAAGTTTATAATTAATACTACTTACCTAACTCAAGCGTACAGGGCAAGTGATGGCTGCTGCGAAGAATGAAAGTTCTGTTCAAACCGGAGAATTAATGTGTCCCCAGGAGAAAGAATGAGGAGCCGTACTTGGATGTGAATTGTTTTGTAATCAATATCTAAAGATTCAGTTGTTCATTATTGAATTCCAATAAATATTTATATAACAAGTTGTTTGACTTTTGTTCCCGCCGAATAGCGAACCACAAGCCGTCCGACGATTTCACCCGTGAACAACGAAAGAGCGAGCCAATTTCAAATACAGGACGAAAGATCCACCATCGGAGGACGAAATGAGCGAGATTTGGTACCAAAAGAGCGGCTATAACACTCTCGAAAGAGCGTGTGCCCACAAGAGCGAGTACAGTCCCTGAAAGTGCCATGATATAGTGATAAAACAGCGAGTATTTTACCCAAAAGAGCGAATTTCGTCTCAATTCCCTAGTGAGGGGCTGTAGGACCAATGGAATAACCAATAAATGTAGATTTTAGTACAAAAAGTCTATATTTACATATAAATATCATGCCAGTTAGTACTGGTGAACGTCAACAAAAAACGCTGCAAAGTCCTTGTCACATGGGTTTATTATTCTATTGGACATACCTACAGAAACGTTGGCTGTTTATTTATTGTTTCTTTCATATAAAATAATTTAAATAGCTATTTCTGGTGATTTCCACCAATTTTGGCCCCCAAAACACGAATTAGGTACGCTCCTTTTTTTTCAAATTATCTTTGATCATTGATAGTACCATTTAATCGTCTTGATCCACCTCTTGATACTTTTTCTAGTGTTATTCTACAAATTGATGGTGATTTCAGACGATTTTCCAGGTTTTTGACTTATAAAAAATCAATTTTGGGAGCTGAACATCTGGTACAACCTCAATTTTCCACTCTTTGGTCAAAATCGACTTCATATTCGGTCTTCTCGTCCCCAAAAACATGAAAAACGATACCTCAGAAGCTCATGTTACCAATATGTTGCTAAAACGTAAAAAGTACCTATTTTTACACACATTTTCACTCATAACACCCCTGGGTATATTCCGATCGGGCTGAAAAGTTTCGGGACACAAATAGGGCCCAAATGGAGCATGTGTGCGAAAGAGCGAATTTTTTAGACCAAAAATGAAGCCTGTACACGTGATACGGCGGACGGACATTGCATTTTGGTTTATTATTCTCTGAATAATACACCTATGTAATCGCTCAGCAAAAAATTTTTATAACCCCCCCTCAAACTTTTTTCTTTTCCGATTCAAGGTGCGTAGATTCAAAAACGCTGCAAAGTCCTTGTCACATGGGGTTTATTATTCTACAGAAATGTTGGCTGTACATTTATTGTTTGTTTCATGTGAAATAATTGAAATAGCTATTTCTGATGGTTTCCACCAATTTTGGCCCCCAAAACACAAATTAGGTAGGTACGATCTTTTTTTTTTTTCAAATTAACTTTGATCATTGGTAGTGCCATTTAATCGTCTTGATCCACGTGTTGACACTTTTGGTTTATTATTCTGTGAATAATACACCTATGTAATCGCTCAGCAAAAAATTTTTATAACACCCCCTCAAACTTTTTTCTTTTCCGTTTCAAGGTGTGTAGATTCAAAAAACGCTGCAAAGTCCTTGTCACATGGGTTTATTATTCTATTGGACATACATACAGAAAGGTTGGCTGTTCATTAATTGTTTCTTTCATGCGTAATAATCGAAATAGCTACTTCTGATGGTTTCCATTAATTTTGGCCCCCAAAACACAAATTAGGTACGCTCTTTTTTTTCTTTTTTTTTAAACTATCTTTGATCATTGGTAGTGCCATTTAATCGTCCTGAACCACGTCTTGACACTTTTTCCAGTGTTATTATACAAACTGATGGTGATTTCAGACGATTTCCCAGGTTTTTCACTCATAAAAAATCAATTCTGGGAGCTGAACATTTGGTAGAACTCAATTTTCCACTATTTGGTCAAAATCGACTTCATATTCGGTCTTCTCGTCCCCAAAAACATAGAAAACGATATCTCAGAAGCTCATGTTACCAATATGTTGCTAAAACGTAAAAAGTACCTATTTTTACACACATTTTCACTCATAACACCCCTGGGTATATTCCGATCGGGCTGAAAAGTTTCGGGACACAACTAGGGCCCAAATGGAGCATGTGTGCGAAAGAACGATTTTTTTAGACCGAAAATGAAGCCTGTACACGTGATACGGCGGACGGCGTACGGCGGACGGACATTGCATTTTTGGAATCTATGCACCTTGAAACGTAAAAGAAAAAAGTTTGAGGGGGTGTTATAAAAATTTTTTGCTGAGCGAATACATAGGTGTATTATTCACAGAATAATAAACCAAAATGCAATGTCCGTCCGCCGTCCGCCGTATCACGTGTACAGGCTTCATTTTCGATCTAAAAAAGTCGTTCATTCGCACACATGCTCCATTTGGGCCCTAGTTGTGTCCCGAAACTTTTCAGCCCGATCGGAATATACCCAGGGGTGTTATGAGTGAAAATGTGTGTGAAAATAGGTACTTTTTGCGTTTTAGCAACATTTTGGTAACATGAGCTTTTGAGGTATCGTTCTCCATGTTTTTGGGGACGAGAAGATCGAATATGAAGTCGATTTTGGCCAAGGAGTGGAAAATTGAGGTTGTACCAGATGTTCAGCTCCCAAAATTGATTTTTTATGAGTCAAATACCTGCGAAATCACCCTCAATTTGTAGAATAACACTAGAAAAAGTGTCAACACGTGGATCAAGACGATTAAATGATGGCACTACCAATGATCAAAGATAATTTGAAAAAAAGAAAAAAAGATCGTACCTACCTAATTTGCGTTTTGGGGGCCAAAATTGGTGGAAACCATCAGAAATAGCTATTTCAATTATTTCACACGAAACAAACCATAAATGTACAGCCAACATTTCTGTAGAATAATAAACCCCATGTGACAAGGACTTTGCAGCGTTTTTCTAGTGTTATTCTACAAACTGATGGTGATTTCAAACGATTTCGCAGGTTTTTGACTCATACAAAATCAATTTTGGGAGCTGAACATCTGGTACAACCTCAATTTTCCACTCCTTGGCCAAAATCGACCTCATATTCGATCTTCTCGTCCCCAAAAACATGGAAAACGATACCTCAAAAGCTCATGTTACCAACATGTTGCTAAAACGCAAAAAGTACCTATTTTTACACACATTTTCACTCACAACACCCCTGGGTATATTCCGATCGGGCTGAAAAGTTTCGGGACACAACTAGGGCCCAAATAGAGCATGTGTGCGAAAGAACGACTTTTTTAGACCGAAAATGAAGCCTGTACACGTGATACGGCGGACGGACATTGCATTTTGGTTTATTATTCTGTGAATAATACACCTATGTATTCGCTCAGCAAAAAATTTTTATAACACCCCCTCAAACTTTTTTCTTTTACGTTTCAAGGTGCATAGATTCCAAAAATGCAATGTCCGTCCGCCGTACGCCGTCCGCCGTCCGCCGTATCACGTGTACAGGCTTCATTTTCGGTCTAAAAAAATCGTTCTTTCGCACACATGCTCTATTTGGGCCCTAGTTGTGTCCCGAAACTTTTCAGCCCGATCGGAATATACCCAGGGGTGTTATGAGTGAAAATGTGTGTAAAAATAGGTACTTTTTACGTTTTAGCAACATATATTGGTAACATGAGCTTCTGAGATATCGTTTTCTATGTTTTTGGGGACGAGAAGACCTAATATGAAGTCGATTTTGACCAAAGAGTGGAAAATTGAGTTCTATCAAATGTTCAGCTCCCAGAATTGATTTTTTATGAGTGAAAAATCTGGGAAATCGTCTGAAATCACCATCAGTTTGTATAATAACACTGGAAAAAGTGTCAAGACGTGGTTCAGGACGATTAAATGGCACTACCAATGATCAAAGATAGTTTAAAAAAAAAGAAAAAAAAGAGCGTACCTAATTTGTGTTTTGGGGGCCAAAATTAATGGAAACCATCAGAAGTAGCTATTTCGATTATTACGCATGAAAGAAACAATTAATGAACAGCCAGCCTTTCTGTAGGTATGTCCAATAGAATCATAAACCCATTTGACAAGGACTTTGCAGCGTTTTTGGAATCTACGCACTTTGAAACGGAACAGAAAAAATTTTGAGGGGGTGTTATAAAAATTTTTTGCTGAGCGAATACATAGAGGTGTATTATTCACAGAATAATAAACCAAAACCATACCTTTGTAATGGAAGTTTTTGAGCTACGGCGTTCTGGAAATGTCAGTCCCTATTTTGGTTTATTATTCTGTGAATAATACACCTATGTATTCGCTCAGCAAAAAATTTTTATAACGCCCCCTCAAACTTTTTTCTTTTACGTTTCAAGGTGCATAGAATCCAAAAATGCAATGTCCGTCCGCCGTACGCCGTCCGCCGTCCGCCGTATCACGTGTACAGGCTTCATTTTCGGTCTAAAAAAATCGTTCTTTCGCACACATGCTCCATTTGGGCCCTAGTTGTGTCCCGAAACTTTTCAGCCCGATCGGAATATACCCAGGGGTGTTATGAGTGAAAATGTGTGTAAAAATAGGTACTTTTTACGTTTTAGCTACATATATTGGTAACATGAGCTTCTGAGATATCGTTTTCTATGTTTTTGGGGACGAGAAGACCGAATATGAAGTCGATTTTGACCAAAGAGTGGAAAATTGAGTTCTACCAAATGTTCAGCTCCCAGAATTGATTTTTTATGAGTGAAAAATCTGGGAAATCGTCTGAAATCACCATCAGTTTGTATAATAACACTGGAAAAAGTGTCAAGACGTGGTTCAGGACGATTAAATGGCACTACCAATGATCAAAGATAGTTTAAAAAAAAGAAAAAAAAGAGCGTACCTAATTTGTGTTTTGGGGGCCAAAATTAATGGGAACCATCAGAAGTAGCTATTTCGATTATTACGCATGAAAGAAACAATTAATGAACAGCCAACCTTTCTGTAGGTATGTCCAATAGAATAATAAACCCATGTGACAAGGACTTTGCAGCGTTTTTGGAATCTACGCACTTTGAAACGGAACAGAAAAAATTTTGAGGGGGTGTTATAAAAATTTTTTGCTGAGCGAATACATAGAGGTGTATTATTCACAGAATAATAAACCAAAACCATACCTTTGTAATGAAAGTTTTTGAGCTACGGCGTTCTGGAAATGTCAGTCCCTATTTTGGTTTATTATTCTGTGAATAATACACCTATGTATTCGCTCAGCAAAAAATTTTTATAACACCCCCTCAAACTTTTTTCTTTTACGTTTCAAGGTGCATAGAATCAAAAAATGCAATGTCCGTCCGCCGTACGCCGTCCGCCGTACACCGTCCGCCGTCCGCCGTCCGCCGTATCACGTGTACAGGCTTCATTTTCGGTCTAAAAAAATCGTTCTTTCGCACACATGCTCCATTTGGGCCCTAGTTGTGTCCCGAAACTTTTCAGCCCGATCGGAATATACCCAGGGGTGTTATGAGTGAAAATGTGTGTAAAAATAGGTACTTTTTACGTTTTAGCAACATATTGGTAACATGAGCTTCTGAGATATCGTTTTCTATGTTTTTGGGGACGAGAAGACCGAATATGAAATCGATTTTGACCAATGAGTGGAAAATTGAGTTCTACCAAATGTTCAGCTCCCAGAATTGATTTTTTATGAGTGAAAAACCTGGGAAATCGTCTGAAATCACCATCAGTTTGTATAATAACACTGGAAAAAGTGTCAAGACGTGGTTCAGGACGATTAAATTGCACTACCAATGATCAAAGATAGTTTAAAAAAAAAAGAAAAAAAAGAGCGTACCTAATTTGTGTTTTGGGGGCCAAAATTAATGGAAACCATCAGAAGTAGCTATTTCGATTATTACGCATGAAAGAAACAATTAATGAACAGCCAACCTTTCTGTAGGTATGTCCAATAGAATAATAAACCCATGTGACAAGGACTTTGCAGCGTTGTTGGTTTATTATTCTGTGAATAATACACCTATGTATTCGCTCAGCAAAAAAATTTTATAACACCCCCTTAAAATTTTTTCTTTTCCGTTTCAAGGTGTGTAGATTCCAAAAATGCAATGTCCGTCCGCCGTCCGCCGTACGCCGTATCACGTCTACAGGCTTCATTTTCGGTCTAAAAAAATCGTTCTTTCGCACACATGCTTTATTTGGGCCCTAGTTGTGTCCCGAAACTTTTCAGCCCGATCGGAATATATCCAGGGGAGTTATGAGTGAAAATGTGTATAAAAATAGGTACTTTTTGCGTTTTAGTAACATGTTAGTAAAATGAGCTTTTGAGGTATAGTATTCCATGTTTTTGGGGACGAGAAGACCGAATATGAAGTCGATTTCGACCAAGGAGTGGAAAATTGAGGTTGCACCAGATGTTCAGCTCCCAAAATTGATTTTTTATTAGTCAAAAACCTGCGAAATCGTCTGAAATCACCATCAATTTGTATAATAACACTAGAAAAAGTGTCAACACGTGGATCAAGACGATTAAATGGTACAATCAACGATCAAGGGTAATTTGAAGAAGAAAAAAAAAGGAGCGTAGTACCTAATTCAAGTTCTGGGGGCCAAAATTTGTGGAAACCACCAGAAATAGCTATTTCAATTAATTTACATGAAAGAAACAATAAATAAACAGCCACCATTTCTGTAGACCAATAAAATAATAGAATAATAAACCCATGTGACAAGGACTTTGCAGCGTTTTTTGAATCTACGCACCTTGAAACGGAAAAGAAAAAAGTTTGAGGGGGGGTTATGAAAATTTTTTGCTGAGCGATTACATAGGTGTATTATTCAGAGAATAATAAACCAAAATGCAATGTCCGTCCGCCGTCCGCCGTACGCCGTCCGCCGTATCACGTGTACAGGCTTCATTTTCGGTCTAAAAAACGCTGCAAAGTCCTTGTCACATGGGGTTTATTATTCTACAGAAATGTTGGCTGTACATTTATTGTTTGTTTCATGTGAAATAATTGAAATAGCTATTTCTGATGGTTTCCACCAATTTTGGCCCCCAAAACACAAATTAGGTAGGTACGATCTTTTTTTTTTTTTTTTTTCAAATTAACTTTGACCATTGGTAGTGCCATTTAATCGTCTTGATCCACGTGTTGACACTTTTTCCAGTGTTATTCTACAAACTGATGGTGATTTCAGACGATTTCGCAGGTTTTTGACTCATACAAAATCAATTTTGGGAGCTGAACATCTGGTACAACCTCAATTTTCCACTCCTTGGCCAAAATCGACCTCATATTCGATCTTCTCGTCCCCAAAAACATGGAAAACGATACCTCAAAAGCTCATGTTACCAACATGTTGCTAAAACGCAAAAAGTACCTATTTTTACACACATTTTCACTCACAACACCCCTGGGTATATTCCGATCGGGCTGAAAAGTTTCGGGACACAACTAGGGCCCAAATAGAGCATGTGTGCGAAAGAACGACTTTTTTAGACCGAAAATGAAGCCTGTACACGTGATACGGCGGACGGCGTATGGCGGACGGCGGACGGACATTGCATTTTTAGGATCTACGCACCTTGAAACGGAAAAGAAAAAAGTTTGAGGGGTGGTTTAAAAATTTTTTGCTGAGCGATTACATAGGTGTATTATTATTCAGAGAATAATAAACCAAAAGTCGTTCTTTCGCACACATGCTCTATTTGGGCCCTTGTTGTGTCCCGAAACTTTTCAGCCCGATCGGAATATACCCAGGGGTGTTGTGAGTGAAAATGTGTGTAAAAATAGGTACTTTTTGCGTTTTAGCAACATGTTGGTAACATGAGCTTTTGAGGTATCGTTTTCCATGTTTTTGGGGACGAGAAGATCGAATATGAGGTCGATTTTGGCCAAGGAGTGGAAAATTGAGGTTGTACCAGATGTTCAGCTCCCAAAATTGATTTCGTATGAGTCAAAAACCTGCGAAATCGTCTGAAATCACCATCAGTTTGTAGAATAACACTAGAAAAAGTGTCAACACGTGGATCAAGACGATTAAATGGCACTACCAATGATCAAAGTTAATTTGGAAAAAAAAATCAACCTAAGTTGTGTTTTGGGGGCCAACCATGTTGCGGAGGCTGTTGACCTCGGCGTAGAGGATGAAAAGCCGTTAAAACTGTTGCGTGGAATCCCAGATCTGATTGTTTATTCTTCAGAGTCCTCACTACCCCCCATATCAGGCCCAAGCGGGAGTTGGCCAGTCCAGTAGGTCGAGGGGTGGGTCATGCCAGTGTCGATCTTTGCTCGATGCATTCACCGTGAAGTTTGCTAAGTTTGGATGGGATGATCCGTTGCCTAGTTCCTTGGTTCATGATTGGTTCAAACTTGCCGGTTCCATAGGAATGTTGGCAGACCTACAAATTCCCAGGTACCTACATAAATCTGATCAGTTCTAATCAGTGGCTTGTAGGCTTTGCCGACGCGTCTGAGCGAGCCTACTTCGCTGTGGTGTATCATGTTTCTCTTCAGAGTTCTTCGTTCGTAACCCACTTGATCATGTTCTGAGCAAGGATCGCTCCATTCTCAGCAGATTTGCTAGAGAAGGACTTTAGTTCACAGGGTCGCCTTAGACCACCCCTAGTAAGTTCGAGTGGTTCCTGTTCCAAGAAAAAGCTCTAAATCACTGAATTTTTGGTTCAAATAGCTCCACTCAGCACAGAGGAGTTGCGAGCAGCAGATATGGTTTTAGTCAGGCGCGTCCAGAAATGTCACTTCCACAATATCATGGTGGCACTTGACAAGTCAGGCCCTAGGACCAAGCTGATGAGGCACTTAGCTCTTTTTCGTTTAACGGATAGGGTTCTCCGAGTGGGAGGCCGATTGGCCCGTAGCTCTAATCTGTACGAGACCCAGCACCCCACTTTGATTCCACCAAAGGACGTCCTTACCAAGTTGCTCGTTCGGCAGGCTCACGAGAGCTGTCTGCACATGGGACCTCACGCTACACTAGCATATTTGCGCACTAGGTTCTGGATGGTGACTGGGGAGATCTGTGGTGACTAATGTTCTGTCCGGGCTGTACCTGCTGTTCTTCCATTATACCCAAGCACTTACAGCCCGAGATGGGCAAACTTCCTACCGGACAAGTGCTGCGCTCTTATGCCATTGGTGAGGTGGCCTGTCCCTTCACGGGTTCGGTGGTGGGATTGTGAGGCGCTCGCATTTTGATGATGTACTTGGCAGTACGGCCGCCAAGGCTGTCAATCTGGAGGTGGTTATGGACCTCAGTATTGATGGGTTTGTACAGTGTCTCGAACGCTTCATAGATCTCAGGGGGGGGGGTCCTTCTGACATTTGGTCGGAACTTCCTTGGCTCAGCCAACTTTCTCCGTAGGCTAAGAATCGTACTCAAGAATGGAGGCTCTCTGGCCCTTGCTGACAGATTAGCAGCTCGAGGGGTTCAGTGGAAATTCATACCGCCTCGAGTGCCCCACATTGGTGGTCATTGGGAGGCCGTGGTCAAGTCAGCCAAAAGGCTCATTAAGGTGAACTTACCAGGAAATTACCAAACCTTCATCACCTGAGGCAGTTCCAAACAGTAGGCCTTTGGTGTTTCTGTCTAATTCGCCCAATGATCTGCTAGTTCTTACGCCCTGTCATCTCCTGGTGCAGAGGCCCCTTACCGCTCTACCGGAAGCTAAGGTCAGCCCTGATGTTGGTTCTCACTTAGGGGATTGGTAACGTTATGAGAGTTGAAAGGGAAGCGGAAATTAGAACTAACAGGAGCCTTAGAGTCTACCCCACCACATTTCAGTCCCTGCCAGGAACTGAGCTTGAACTTTGAGTTAGTTCCTGAGCCAACCATTTAACGAGAAACTAGAGGAGGTCAAGGGAGCTGTGATCTGACCTACATCACAGGCTAAAAAGGGCATTCTGTGCCCAGTTCAAGTATGCCAAAAAAGTGACGACATGCTGTCTGCAGCTGGGCTCCCACGCCCAATACTACATGATTGATCGGCGTCACCAGTAAACTGGCCACAAGAGTCAATTAATTTGTGGTAGATAAATTGGATTTCAGACCCCGCTGACCGGACATCAAGACGGTCGCGGAGGACTACTAGCACAGTGGGTACCCCTGAACTGGAAACTTGGGGGCCGGGGCCTGGGAGCCTAAGGTTTTGGTTTCCCCGTATAACCTTAACTGTTTTGATGGCAGATCGTCCGGATTCCTCGTTGTCATGGAGTAGGATGTGGTGTGATCCTCCGCAATGGCACTGTTGGAGTGAAGTGCAGTGCTGAGCGGAGTTGTGCTTCCACAAAAAGCAATGAATGCGGAGTCCAGTTGATCTGATGAACTCTCGACACTGAACTACCGGAACTCTTCGCAGTGGTATAGGGAAGTGAGGTCCTGAGCAGTGATGACATTTGAACCGCTCCCTCGTGACTGACCGAGCAAGGGTGGTCGATCTGTTGTGCGAGGAGTGGGAAGGGGCCTGGGTTTTCGCTGCTTACTGGAACCCCTTTCCTCAGAACTTGATCTAGGTCGTGACCCCTGGGGAATCATCTGGGCAAATTTGAGCTATTTCGAGGAGCTGCTTGTATGAGAAGATCTCGTCTTCCAACTCCCCCCTGGTTGAACTTGTCCTTAATAGCCGGATCCAATTACTTAGAGGATCTTCGAACAGAAGGAAGGATGCCAGTTCATTAGTGGAAGTCCCTCCATTGAACTCACCCAGCTCCAGGCAGATGAGAAAAATCCGTCAATCATCCAGCTGCTGCAACCTTGGGATGAGTCTACGGTTGGTGTGCTAAGCTAATACTTGCCCAAATTTTCAGCGCACAGTGCTTCATACAGTTCGGGATACCTGTAACCAGATCGACGGAATGATGATTGCACTTCAGGGCTAAGTTGAATGAGAAGTGCTTGGTACTTTATTTCATCAGGCCATGGACCCAGAGCTGCCCTTAGGTTCCAAAGGAGATAGGACGGAACGGGTTTCGGGACCAAAGTCAAGCGTACAATCAGTTTGCTTACCTTAACAATGAGGATCTCCTCCATGGTATCCTCAAAACCCGCCTGAGCCACATCGTTTGTAAGAGATCGATCCTGAACTACAAACTGCTGTACTAGATCCTCTGTCCATTGATTTGCAGTTAGAGCTGGGCCCACCTGAAGGCTCCAGGTTTGTAAGGCCTTGTAGATCCGTGTTCAGCAGAGGTAAAATGGCCACGTCGAGGATGATTTTCACAGATCTTGGGCTCATTATGACGTCCAATGACAACCTGACTACTGATTAAAAACTACAAGTTAGGCGAATGACCGCAGTTGAGCTTAAACTCACACGCTGGATAGTCACTCAGCCATGGGGCAGAACTTCCCGGGTTTCGGCACCAATGAAAAGTTCTCGGGATAAACACAAGCTCTGGATCGATCATGAACACAACTTTATATTCGACAAAATACAGATCTTTTTAGGTACAAGTTCGGACTATTTAATATAAAAAATTTCGCAAAGTCAGAAAGTCTATTCACATGTGTGTAGTGGCGTCTTAATAATATTCACACAATGAATCACAATATTAGAACTCACCCCGGGCCCAGTGCTGCCTACCCAGGCACGAGATTACCCCGTTCATTCCTATATTTTCTCGCTCTTAAGATCAGTTCAAATTGCACACCCAATCAGCTCGATGATCCTAGAACAATGTCCCGCTCGATTGAATAATGATCCTAAAAGAATAATCTCAAGATTAAGAGCTACTGAGCATGGATCAAGAGTTCCGTTCATGACCGAATCATGGCCTCATTTGACGGTATCCTTATATGGCGGTCAAACATTTTGAATTTATGTATGTTTGAAGTATTTTGGTTTTGTAACCAAATTTTGACCTGGTCCTATTGATTAGCAATGAGGTTAATTCAAATTCTACTACTGCTACCAAGTTGTAACCAGAGCAAAACGGTTTTAGACACGGCGAATCAGTGAGAGGAGTTGAGAATTTAACTCCAATACTGTCACCAATTTGTAACCACACAAAAAGAAAAGTTACTAAATATGTGATTATCAAATAAGAATTTAGAGGGTTTGGGTGAGGCCCTGAATCTAAGAAGGTAGGTATGTGAAACTATAATACTCTGAATTAGGTAGAGGTTGCTGCCACCACCTACTGTAAGTAGGAAATCCTACAAGAGATTTGGGGTTATTAAAGGAAATACCAAGATTCTCTAGCAAGAAATATAAAATGTAATTCAGTAGTAATTATAGAAATGAGTTAAGGAATGATACAATTATTGACATCGGTAGGTGAACAAATAAATGATAGAGTGGCGAACAAGGCCTTCGAAAGGAGCAGAATCGATGAGGACTTATGTGGGACGCTATGCGTCATAGAATTGAAAACAGACTTGCGACAGGTTGTACAAGGGAGTTTTCGATGAAGTCGAAAACTACCTTGGATTTAAGAATATACGTTATAAGGAAATTACAAGTTTCAATATTGACAAGGTTGGAGCTGAGGGCTATTCGGTCTGACGCCGTTAAAAGAAAATGGCTGAAGGCTTTAGAAGTTAACAAAGGATTTGGTCTACTGCGTAGTTAACACAAACTTGCACATATTCATGAAGTGGCAGACTATTGAGATGAAGTCTCTTAGGGGCGGTTGCTGAGCTGGGGGTTTGAAAATCTCAGACTAACTGTTAGTCCATGACTTCATGATACCGGAGTTAAGAATGGGAAAAAATGGCTTGCTGAGTCCCAGACTACGTTTTTTAATACTGGGATCATCTCAGTCCGGGACTAAAAATTAGTTCTGGTCTTTCTCGAGTCAGTCCGGGACTAAAAATTAGTTCTAGACTTCCCGAAGAAAGTACTAGATCAACAGAGGGAAACGCACGGGAATTGCTGTTATTATGTTGGTAGCACCGTCTGATTCTCGCCTTCCTCCATGTTATCTCCGATGTTATCTCACTTGCGGTCGCTTTTCGCCTATTGTTTGTTTGTTGTTTCCTCTCGTTGTTTATTTCTTCTCGTCGGTCTGTTTCCGTTCGTCCGATTGTTCACCGTCTCTCGAAAATGAATGCCGAGGAAGAGGACGATGCAAAAAAGCGAAGAATCAACTTTTCGCTTGAAGAACTGGCTGCCGTACGGAGGCTTGTAGCAGCAAATCCTGGAGTTGAAAAAAAAAAACTACACGACAAGAAGAATGAATCACTCAAGAAAGTGTTGTGGGAGAAGATCCATGCGGAGTACAATTCCTCCGGGAATTTCTCCAAAAGATCAATAGAACAATTGAAAAACGCCTGGAAACGGTTAAAAAAAAACCACAAGGCAAAGGAAGCTGCTTATAGAAGGAGCAAATTGAAGACGGGGGGAGGACCTGCGTCGCCGGACGTTCCTCTCACGGAGGAAGACCAGGAAATGATGGACGTCCTGGGTGATCAGCAGCCTCTATCAACGCCCGACGATGACGAAATTCGTGAGTAACTACCATACAACTCTAGTACAAAATTCTTGTGGAATAATTGAAATAGCTATTTCTGATGGTTTCCACCATGGTGAAAATCAACATTGTATTCGGTCTTCTCGTCCCAAAAACCATGGAAAACGATACCTCAAAAGCTCATGTTACTTAAAACACAAAAATTACCTATTTTTATACACAATTTCACTCATAACACCCCTGGATATATTCCGATCGGGTTGCAAACTTTCGGGACACGACTAGGGTCCAAATGGAGCATGTATGCGAAAGAACGACTTTTTTTAGACCGAAATTGAAGCCTTTATGCGTGATGCGGCGTACGGACATTGCATTTTCTGAATATACGAACCTTGAAACGCGAAAGAAAAAATTTTGAGGGGGTGTTATACAATTTTTGCTGAGCGAATACATAGGTGTATTATTCACAGAATAATGAACCGGAATATTGGAAAAAAATTAGGAGGAATGAACACTTGTTCCTAAGTATTTACGAAAACGGCTCACAACACTTTCAAAACAAATTAGGTTCCCATAAAAAAAGTCGGCACCATCAAAAAAATTTTTAGGTACCAACCTACTCATAATTTTTTAGGTATTCAAAATTTCTAGGTACTCATATAATTTACGTAAGGGACATAATTTGTTTTTCAGTGTTGACATCGATGCTAATTATTACACTTGAAAGAAACAATAAATGAATCGTCAACATTCTTTTATGTCCAATAGAATAATAAACCCTTATTTAATTTGGCTTGTTAACGTTTAAAAAAAATTGTTTCAGTTGACGTGCGTTGTCAAGATTCCCAAGAGGTCCACCATTTTGCTTCTGCTACAGACTCCCCGTCAGCATCTGTACAAGTTGTTACGACAGCAACGCCTCCTGCTGTAGTTCCACACCAAAGGAGAAAAGAAAATCCACCACGAACAACTTCAAGAAGAGTAACTTCCTTCGCCGAACAATTCCACGAAACTCGGATGGCCTTTTTAAAAGAGGAGCACGCATTAAAAATGGGTGTTCTACAGCTAGAACAAAAGTACTGGCAACAAATGATTTTGAATATAAATGAAACAAATTTTGTTGTTCCCACAAACAATGAACAGATTGTGGAAGACAATAATAATTCACAGGAATTTTGCAATCAAGAATTCGTAAAGTATGATGACGAAGAGGAGTAGGAACAGATGTAGTAACACTGCAAGTTTCTAAACATTTTTAGTTTCGTCATATTCCGATCATGTACTTGTTTGGGTTGAATGACCTCACCAGTCGGTTTTTAATCTCTGCTTTATTTTTGATTGCGATATTTCGGTGCCAATGATGGTTCACCCTCCTCAGGCATGGACATCACCTGTGTATAATGAGATCACATCTTATCAACTAACAACATAACTGACTAACTATGTACATGGAAAATATGTACATGAAACGATTGAAAACAAAACTATAATTGTAACTTGGAAATATATGTATATGAAATAATAACCACAACCATAAAAATATGTATATAGTAGAATAAAAAACAAACAGGTAACTTGTTACTTACAGAGGTGATAGATGTCTGCTACTTATGGTAGTAGTTAAGTAGTGCTGCAATCACCCAGGGCTGTCTCTGATCAATATGGGATGAGACAGATCCATATTGGATCTAGGTTTCCAGAAAGTTCAGTCAATTGGTTTGGGCGGTTTGAATGAAATCGTCTGAAATTAGGGTTTGTTGTGAAGAAAAACGGAAAATGGTTTTGGTGAAATTCAAGTTAGGTTTTAGTGAGGTTTGTGTTTACTTACATCAGTGTTGTGGAGATGGTTACATGCGCGTAATTGTTGGTTTTTGATGAAAAGACGTTGGATGAAAATACAGTGACAGAAAGAACTTGTACATGGGCAGAAGTGGTTTGTTAATAACCTGTTGAAGGGAAGGTTTTGTGTGTTGTTGTTACAGTTGTTGTTGTTGTTGTATATGATTTGTACTATGAGGGCTGTTTTTGATATTTATGTGTTGTTGTTTCAGTTGTTGTTGTCTATGACTTTTACTATGAGGGATTGTTTTAATATGTGTCAGAGGCAACTCTAGGCGACTACAACACTTACATGATAAGTTTACTTACATAGGTCACTTACATGGATCATTAGTTCATAACAGGAATAATAATATAATAGTTGTCTTAACTGTATACATAGGAAGTCATATGTTTGTGAATACTGACTGGAGAATGATTAAACTTATAAAATTTATTTACATTTCTATGAAATGGGACCTAACTTATTCACTAACTATTAGTTATTAGTCTGTGATACACTCTGGCTAATTGGTTAGTGTCTGAACGATAGTTAATTGCTATATCACGATTTTGGACTATAAATGCCATTTCTTTTACGTTCCTTTTAGCGTATTGAGATTCATAAGTACAGATACTCCAATTGTCTATTTGGGGAATATGTTGAGTTTCAGCAACATGCTTGGTAAGGGCTGTTTTGGGTTCTGTTGAGTTGAGGACAGTCTGTGGGTCTCTTAGAGCTTTATTGACGTTGGACCTGTGTCCAGACATTCGGTTTGAGCCTAGTTGTTTGGTTTGTCCGTAATATGCTAGGCCACACGAACTTTCACAGGGAATTTTATATATGAAGTTGCTGCGGTCGTTTTGGTTAAATTTATCTTTAAGTTTGGAAAACATTTTTGTGTTGTTAGATTGGTTTCGATATGCAATTTTTATATTGGGATTGTATGATTTGAGTTGATGGGTGATTGCAGCACTACTTAACTACTACCATAAGTAGCAGACATCCATCACCTCTGTAAGTAACAAGTTACCTGTTTGTTTTTTATTCTACTATATACATATTTTTATGGTTGTGGTTATTATTTCATATACATATATTTCCAAGTTACAATTATAGTTTTGTTTTCAATCGTTTCATGTACATATTTTTCATGTACATAGTTAGTCAGTTATGTTGTTAGTTGATAAGATGTGATCTCATTATACACAGGTGATGTCCATGCCTGAGGAGGGTGAACCATCATTGGCACCGAAATATCGCAATCAAAAATAAAGCAGAGATTAAAAACCGACTGGTGAGGTCATTCAACCCAAACAAGTAAACATCAACCAAGTCAAAATAACCATCAAAGTATTCCGATCATGTTTGCAGTACTCACAAAGTAATTTCACAATTTTGACCATTTTTCAATAAATTTTTTGTAGTTTTCAGCCCATTTTCAACTTTTATGTTCAGGGAGTAGTTAATGTTTTTTTCCTGTTGGCGTTTGTTTTTTACAAATTCACTTCATGTTTTCACCTTCACTAATAAAACGCGTCACTTGTATGAATCCAGTCATAGCTTCAATTTTGATCTTGCAGACAGACAGTTCATTGAATTTCTTCATTTTTGCCCAAATGGCAATGGTTGGATGTACTTGAAAAATTGGAAATTATCAAGAAAGAGTGATAGGTTGGGTAAATCTTTGAATGATGTAGTTCCTTCAAGTTTTTCTCCATTATTGCGTTCTGTAACAGCTAGGTCCCCCCCCCCCCCCCCCCACACATCATTTTCCTTTCACTTTTTGGCATTCTCTTCCTGGGCCAATCAGAATCGAACCCCCCTTCCTTCGTTCCCTTTACCATTCTCCTTCACAACCAATCAGAATCGAAGTTTTTTTGCGTTTTTCGTGTATTAGTGGAAACAGACTATTTTTTCAATAACTCCGTTTTTCTTTGGAATGGGTTTCCACGATTTCTTCGCGAGTGATTTAGTTCGTATTCATTCGGTCTGTGATATTGTGCTAAGTACCATACTATAAGCTAATTTCATTATTTTATCAGTATTCATTAACCAAACTAGAAGTATGTGTGACTCATTGTTCCTTAAACTAGTTCTAATTCGTAAAGGTTTCGACTGACTACCTACTAATATTTCTGGAGCCTTTGCAAATATTCTATGTTTCAATGATTAAATATGTTTTTAAAGTTTATAAAGTGGTTATTATGAAGCAAGCAGTTTTATACATGATTATACATACCTACCTCTTCTTATCAAAATACGAGTTTGAAGTCGACTGTTTCGCAAAACAGGAGTTAAGCTAATTTTCGATGAGCTATTGCGCTGGTAGGTATTTCAACCTGCCAGGTACCACTCGCTTTCCCGATGCTTTTGGGTAGAAATAATTTATAGTATTTATAGTAATTGCAATCACTTCTCATATTAAATTTGAAAGATAACCAATTTATTAAAATTATGTACAGCAGTCACTGGAAAAAGCGACGAATTAAGTCATCCCGTGTTGTATATTCTTCAGGGACAACATATTCGTTCCACTCGCTGTCAGTCAGATCCTCGTTTTCATTTTGAGAATCATCATCTGAGTCCTCCCATTCCTCTCTGTCTATCCCGTAATTGTGTAACACTGCACATGCTATTATAATTATGCAATTTCTTGTTGGGCTAAACCGAAGAGAGTTCTGCGAATTGATGCATCTCCACCTGTTCTTCCATTTGCCAAAAGTCCGCTCTATTGTGGACCTGGCGCTTGATAATGTTGAGTTGTAGCGTTCTTCAGCGGGTGTCGGTGTCGATGGCTCAGCAATTGGTTTCATCAAAAACCTACAAGAGAAGTATTATAAGTATATAGTTATGCATAAAATGGTGATAACCTTGTACTACATCAATAATTCGGGAGTAACATCACTAGGTAGAGAATAGACATTATTAATAAATTACTATAACAGTAGGTAAATATTTTTAACGCACCTGCTCTGCTGGTAGGCGCTGTCAGCCAACAAGAAGCCCCTGATCTGAGGATTATTCTCGAAGTAGGCGTATAGAGCAGAGTTGCTGAAGACTCTCGAGTCGTGGGTGCTACCTTTCCACCTCGCGACAATGTTTGTGATCTTGAGATCAGCATCACAACAGCACATAACATTAATTGAAGGATACCCCTTCCGACATCGATATTCCTCTTTGTCGGGGGTATCGGGAAACCGTATGCGGATGTGGGTACCATCCAAGGAACCCAGAACTCCCGGAAATCCATATTTCTCGAAGAATTTCATCTTCGTTTGGGTAGCATATGCCCCCGTGGGGAATACTATGAATCTCCCCCTCAAGTTTCTCGCAATACATCCAGCGATTTGGTGGACGCAACAGCAAGCTGTTGCTTCTGAGACTCCCAGTAAATCACCAGTTTCTCGGTGGAGGGTTCCTTCGGCAAAAAACCTTACCGCTACCAAAACCTTCTTCCACACAGGTATGGTATGAGGGGCTCGAGAGTCTGGCATATCCATAAACTCTGCCACCATTTCTATAAAATCTCTCATGGTTTCTTTTGAGAGTCTATACCTGTCTTTGAACTCCACGTCCAAGAGATCATCAAATGGATTGGATTCCCTATGATACCTGGGCCTCCGAACGTCATCTGGTATGTAGTCTAGGTAGTCCATTAAAAACACAAACTACCAAACACAAACGCAAACCTCAAAAAAAACCTCTCGACACAGTAGATAAACTCTGGGATCAAAGAGATAATTCTGGAGAAGGCAGGGATTAAAAATCAGGGCCAAAGTGAGTCCAGGACCAACATATAGTTCTGGACTAAGTACTGTTGGGAGCTCAGCAAGGCACCAGAATTGAAAATTAGTCATGGTTTATGTCGAATTCGAAATCAGCAAGTCATTTCACGAAGTCCGGGTTTAAAATTAGTCGAAGTCTAGAAATTGATCCTGGATCTAGGCATAGTCCAGGACCAAATATAATCTGGGTCTCGGCAACGTATTTTTCTGATAAACCCGGACTATCACCATTTTTTAGTCCAGGACTAAGCCCTAACCTCGAGCTCAGCAACCGCCCCATACTGAATTTAAGAAAAAGGATAGAGCTTTACAAGGAATAACAACAATTCGTACCAAGATATCCTGAGGTATGCTTGAGGTTCACAACACAACACGGGGGCGGACGACGGATTCTCCTTGCCGTTTCGCGTACCCAACAATCACGTACCACGGTACTGCACTACTTTCTACACACGGTAACTGGTACCACACGGGCGTCTGACGGATGCTCCTTGCCTAGACGTACCCAACTTCACGTACCACTGTACTACGGGTGAATACCCGGTATGAATGAATTTTAAGAAATGAGTCGCTCCGGTACGGCCATAGCTTAAGACACGGGCGCGGACTCTTGAGTAGACCGAAGAGGCGGTGCACAGGACGGCGTTCGGAACAGTACTCCTGGAAGTGGGGATGGCTGACGCCCTATATCGGAAAATGGAGCCCTCAGTAGTTCCGTCAATGGCCGCTGGAAGCAGGCGTGCGTCGCCCAGGTTGGGCGCCTTTCCAGGGTGCCTTCATGGAGGTGGCCAGCGATGGAGGCGCCACTCCATGCGCTCCATGTGCGGGTGGAGCCGGAACCAGGGAAGAGGGGATCCGATTACAGTTTGAATAAAATGAAAAAGAAAACGCTGCAAATCCCTGCACAACGGTTTATTATTTTGTACAGAATACCCTTCTGTTACAGATCAGAGCTCTCTGTATAGATAACCCGTCTATATAATATATTATGTGAATCTCAGACCCTACGTAGGTTAGTTCCTAACCCCGTACTCGTTACTAGGTACCTACCTAAATCACGAGTCAAATGTTGCTAAAATAATACAGCCTAAAGGAAAATTGTTTATGTGGAGTGAAATAGATGCCCCTTCTTCGTTGATCACTGTTTTCTGTGGTCAATACCTGTAATGAACCGTTGTGTAATAACTTGCCCATCAATAATACTTCAACGGTTGTTCAAGTTGCAAAAGTACCGATCAACAAAATCCAGACCCTTCTTGGTAGATGAACCGTTGTGTAATAATTTACCCTTGTGTAATAATTGCCGTTATGTATAATTTACCGTTGTTTAATAATTTATCATTGTGTAATAATTTCCCCATCAATAATACTTCAACGTTTGTTCAAGTTTCACAAGTACCTACCTACCAACAAAATCCAGTATAGTCCATCACTCATATCGCAGAACAACCAACCCGACTTCATACAGCCATCCTTGATTATAATCAGGTGCTCCCTTGTGATGATACCCCGGCCGGATTTATACCGTTTGATTCACGATCGTGTTGACGAAGCTTTTTGGTGCACAGGAACGGCTGGACATACTAATGCTCCGGGTGGCCTCAAAAAAATTGTTTAGCTCAAGACAAATATAATAACGAGACACACTGGCTCCTGTCTGGTTGGAGATGATCATTTTAATTACAATCATAATGCAATATTTTCATAGGTAGATTAATATCTCCCCATTATGCTTGGGTGAGAATCAACATTTCGAACATTCACCTTAATATTATTTGCATAAGTAGGCGGGTATTAATATAAGTCCACTGTTTGGAGTGTCAAGTAGGTGGGTAGGTATTCATGGTCAAACAGGATTTTCAGAAATTCCGAGGGTCTTTATTATGCTTACCTGATAGAATTAAGTAGGTAGGTATTCATAATCAAAACGGAGTTCCGGAAATTCCAAGATGGTGGGAGGGGGTGGGCGACGTCATTATGATTACCTGATACAATTAATTAAGTAGGTAGGGTGACCGTATCTATTATCGACATGGCTCCTATTATTGACAGTTACACTTTCATTTCAAAAAATAAGCGTTTGGCACCACCTAGAAATTCAAACTTGGTGCCAAATGAAGGATAACCTAATTAGCTACAGTTTCCTGGCAGAATCAAGTCAGCCATGGATTCTCTAACCCTTGTGATAAGGATTTTTGCGGCCAGTTCTCAACGAGTGGCGTTTCCTTATCATTTAAGTTAAGAAGGTGAGTGCCTTTTTCCTGTATTTTACTGTTTCTATTTCATGTTTTTCTACTCTAAATGCATGTCAAACATTTCAACACCTTCCTTAGATATTATACAAGCGTTTCCAATGCGTATTTTACTTAAATAATAGCATTTTGAAGGTGTCAATAATAGGGTGTTGAAAAAATGGGCTTCTCCCTTTTATTGACACCCTGTCAATAATAGGGAATTCTATTAAATGTTCGTTTTCATGCTCGTCTTATTTGATTTTCAATTTATAGTTGAATGGTATTTTCCTTTTCAAAAAATAATGAACGAATCCAATTTTTGACATGGGGTGTTAATAATAGGTATTAGCAGGTGTCAATAATTGGATAAAAACTTTCTATTTATTGACAGCCACAAATTCCCAATTATCGACATTCTCCGTTTTGTAGATGATTCTGATTGGACTCGTTGTAATTTTTCTTGGACTTTTTGTACCTAGGTACCTACCTAAATCTAAAGCAAGCAGTAGTAATTGTTGAGATTGGTAGGATTAGTAGCTTGAACAGTTATGTCCACCTGAACATGTACCAAGTACTTCACGGTCTGGTCAAATGCCCACAAATGCCGCAAGTAACTTATTATTACCAAGTGTGGTATCTTCAATTGATTATAAAAACTATCTGAAAAGGAAAATTGACAAAAAAAGTAGAAGAAGAAGAGAAGAAGAAAGCCAGAGCAACTCTACGAGCACAAAAAAAGCAGAAAAAGAATTGATTAAATTGAAAAAGGCTGCAGAAAGAGAGATGAAAAAACAGCAACAAAAGAATAAGAAGCAGGTACAACCAAACAATAAGAAAACCAAGACAAAAAAGGGTCAGATAGTTCATGAAACCTCTTGTGAAGAAGATGAGTGGCAACCAGGTGATACAGATGAAAATGGAATCAGTGCTGGTGAAATAAATAACAGTGATCTTGGTCAACTTGATGATGAAATGAATAACAATTATCTTGGTCAACTCGATGATGAAATAAATAACAATGATCTTGGTCGATAAGCAACTTGATAATTCGACTAACATCAGCATGGCCGCGAACTTCTCTGAGGTTCATGACATGCGTGAGGGGCTAGTGCAAACAATTCGAGACGTTTTAGACGAATCAAGTGAAGAAATGGAAGATCTTTATTTGCCCACTCATCAAGAACTTGATTTAAGAGAAGTTGAGGCAAATGAAACAAGCTCCAATGCTACGGGAGAGCTGAGAACCATTTTTTCAATTCCCCAAGAATCTCCTAAATTAACATCTTCGGGAATCGATGAAGCTGTTATCGGAGTTGTTGAAGGTGATCACATTGTTGATGAAGATAATGTTTCTGTAAACTTCCAAGAGAGTCATCCAAGTCTCGATAATCTGGGAAAGGAGTCAACTGATCAAATCATCTTGGAAGCAAAAGAGGAAAAACATTGCAGTAGAATTCAGAGGGGTGACTACATCACTGTCGCACTGAAGAACAAAAGGAAGAAAACAATAGTAGCCTGTCAAATCTATAACGTAGAGGGAGGAGAGGCAAAGGCTTATTTCTTAAACCCATGCAATCGGATGCAAACTGTATTCCAAGTAGACAGGAACCAAGAAATTCCATTCGAAGAGAGTCAAGTTATTACGAAATTGCCAAAGCCTCTGATATTTGGCTCACATGGAACAGGAAAAATTTTACTTCTGACCCAGTAAATGTGGACTGACAAGTATTGAATGAGACTGAATTAATGATACCTGTTACTAAAATATCTCAAATGATCTCATATTTGGCTGTTGTAATTTAGCTTTGTTAATAAGGATCCATTTGTAGCTTACTAAGTAGGTACTTTTTTACAAGAAAACTTCCAGAAAGCCTCCCAGTTACCCTACTAAAATGAATTTACTAAGATAACACATAGAAATTTGACAATAAATATAGATAACACATGTAAATTTGAATAAACTATATATGGTACCTCGTTCGTTGAAATAGTGTCAATAATTGGTTCCTTACCCTGTCAATAACTGGATTTTGCCTGTCGATAATTGGTAAAAATACGTACCCTCATAAAATCGGCATAAATGCCTAATATCTTATCATTTTTATTACAATTATAGGCTGAATCGATTCTACAGATCCAGATGAGTATAAAAAACGTTGAAAGAGGCCGATAGGTTGAAAAATAAGAGAGTTCTGGTGGAAATGCCTTAAAATTTTCCTTAATGTGTCGATAATAGGTACGGTCACCCTATTCATAGTTAAAACGGTATTCCAGAAATTCCAAGATGGCGGCAGTGGAGCGGTGGGGTGGGGTGACGTCATTATGATTACCTGATACAATTAATTAGGTAGGTATTCATAGTCAAAACGGTATTCCAGAAATTCCAAGATGGTGGGTGGGGTGGGGGTGACATCATTATGATTATTTGATAGGTACAATTAAGTTGGTAGGTATTCATAATAAAGGTTGAGGTGATGGGAGGGGTGGGGTGGGGTGAGAGGCGGTGAGGGTGGCGATGGCGAGGGGATGAGGCGGGGGGTGGTAGGAGGTTGATGGGTGATGTGTGGGGGGTGATGGGTGAAGGTTTGTGGGTGGAGGGGTAGGAGGAGGGTCTGAGGGTTGTGGAGGTGGGTGGGGTGGGTGGAGGCGGCTGGAGGCGGGGTGGATGGAGGTCTGGGGGCGGCGTGGGTGGAGGTCTGGGGGCGGGGTGGGTGGAGGTCTGGAGGCGGGGTGGGTGGAGGTCTGGAGGTGACAGTGGGCGGGGGTGGGTGGAGGTCTGGAGGCGGCAGGGGGCGAAAGGGCACGTCTGGGGGGGGGGGGTAATGGGGTGGATGAGGGTAATGACGAGGGGGTGTAGGGGGGGGGGAGAGGTTGAGAGGTGGGGAGAGGGGGGGTATGGGGGGGGGTATGGGAGGTGGGGGGGTGAGGGGGTTAATGGGTGGGTGAGGGGGTTGGAAAGGGTGGTGTGAGGGGGGTTGGTGAGGGGGTTGGAAAGGGTGGTGTGAGGGGGGTTGGTGAGGGGGTTGGAAAGGGTGGTGTGAGGGGGGTTGGTGAGGGGGTGGTGAGAAGGTGGACTCGCCCGCTAAGGCAGGAGGCAGCTGGTTAGACTGACGAGCATGTTCAAACAGGAATGTCCCAGGAGTGACATTCTTATCCTACTGGGCTGACAACCTGCAAACCCATGGTGAGTAAGAGTACAATCATGGTTGTGGCCAGAAATCAGGAGGAGAGTAAATCTCTGGCTGCAACTTTGATGGACCATGGTTTCTCGGTGACAGAGGGTGGTACCCCTGGGAAACAGCTGTTGATAACGATTCACAGAGTCGACAAAGGAATATCCAAGGAAGAGCTCCTAGACATCATCTGGAGTCAAAACGCTACCTTAAGAGGCATGATTAAACGGGTAGAGCTGGAAGAGGGCTTTAAGCAAGCTTTCATGACGGGGGCACGACGGTTTGATGACGTCATCTGGGTTATAGAGGTTTCCCAGAAAGTCAGACAAATCCTCATGGAGATCAGTAGCCTGAATATAATGCTGCAGAGATGCAAGGTGGCGGAGTTTATCGATGTCTCAAGATGCTTCAAAGGCCAGGGGTTTGGTCATGTGTCCACCAAATGTCAGGCCACGAAGGACATCTGTGGGTACTGTGCTGGGGAACACAGAACCCGAGCCTGTCAGCGTCAGAACAAACCCCCAGTCTGTGCAAACTGTCACCGAGCAGGGAAGCCGGCCGATCATCAGGTCGACGACCCTCAGTGTCAGGCTTACAGGAAAGCCATGAGGAGATTAGCTGCGGCAGCTAATAATGAGCTAGTGATCTGGGAGTGTACATTGGTTGTGGGGTGTCGGACCCCACTCTGCTCCGGGCGAGCGCCAGGATGTCGGTATTTCCGGACTGGTAAAGCGAAGGTTGGGCCTCAGAGTACTGGGGTAGGATAAATTCCGAGGGTATACCCGTTCCCAACTATTTCGGCCCGCCCCTCTGTACACGATGCACTGGTTAAAACACAAAAATGAATTCACCTACAATAATTATTAACACAACTAAAGAGTCAGAGACAGAAGAGGTAGGGTGCAATCCACTGTTACCCACGGACATAAATCAGCTCACCACAATTTATGTGAAAGAGGCAAAAGAAATGGCAAGGTGGAAAACAGTACTAAATAGAATGCTGGACCTGGCAAAGTCCCAGAAAACTATGCCACGGGGCATAAAGAAAGGCTTGGCGGAGTTTGTAGACATCTACGATTCGCTGCAAGATCTGCAAGGAAAGAGGAAAAAATTGACCACCCTAGAGCAACCAGGTATGGGGTGCCCCAGCACTCCTGTTGTCCACAGAGCTGTCGAGACCCCAAATGCACCTGGGAAGAGGGGAAGAGAGGAGGACAGCAGTTCTGATGGAGAGTCCAACACCCCAGAGGAGACCCCTAAGCGGAAACTGAAAAAGAAGAGGAAGGATAAAGTGCCAACTACAAAGCCTTCGGTTTCCGAGTCTGAGTCCCCATGGAAGGAGGTAAAGCAGCGGGCACCTAAGAAAAAGAGGGTGAGATCGCGCCCGGAAGCTGTCATGATCAAGGTGGCAGATGGGAAGACCTATGCAGATGTCCTTCAGAAGGTAAGACAGAACGTAAAGCCAGAGCAAATTGGGAAGGGTGTACGCGGAATGCGCCGAACTGTGAGGCGATCTGCTCATAGAGCTCGAACAGGATGAGGACAAACTCGCCTTTAGTAACCTTCTCAAAGGAGCAGTAGGCGACGCAGGGGATGTCCGAGAGCTGACGCCGCAGGCCTCAGTGGAGATCCGAGACCTGGATATCTTCACCACAGAAGAAGAGGTAAAAGAGGCCCTAGCAGAAAGGCTGAAGGGAGCAGAAGGGCAGATGATGGTTTTTGTCACGCAACCCAACACGCGACAACAGCGACTTGCCATCGTATCACTGGATATGAAGGGTGCTAAGGAGCTGTTGGTAACGGAGCACATACGCATAGGGCTCATGAACTGCCGAGTACGCCTGCGCACCCAGGTAGTTCGATGCTTTAGATGCCTTGGTTTTGGCCATCAAGCCAGAAACTGTAATGGGGCGGACAGAGCAAATGCCTGCTTCAAGTGCGGGGAGCGTGACCACAGAGCCTCAAACTGCAGCCAGCCCTGCAAAATGCGTCCTCTGTGAAGACCTTGGGGAGCCATCTGACCATTCCCTTGGCAAAAAAGGGTGCACTGCCTTCAAGTGGGCACTGGAGGCTGCCAAAAAGAGGGGATGATACACATCCTGCAGGGAAACACGAACAGGAGCAATGTGGCCCACGCTCTAATAGAACAGATACTATTTGAAAGACCAGCAGACATAGCTCTTCTCTGTGAACAGTACCGTCGGAGAGACAACCAGCAATGGTTCTCAGATACCCTCGGTACAGCAGCAATTTGGGTAACAATTCCTCAAAAGCTGGCAGTCACGGAACATGGGGTGGGGGAAGGATTTGTGTGGGTGAAGGCAGAGGGCACCACATATATCAGCTGCTACTTCTCCCCCAACGACCGAGCTGCAGAGTTTGAAAGAAAGCTGCAGGTCCTGGAGGACACGATTAGCAGGTTATCTGGTGATGTACTCGTAGCTGGTGATCTCAACGCGAAGTCTGTGGAGTGGGGGATGGATCACACAGATAGTAGGGGCAATGCCATCGGTGAAATGGTGGCTCGACTGAACATGATCATTCTCAACAGAGGTAATGTGTCCACATTCAGGAGGCCCGGTTGTAGAGGTACCATCCCAGACATAACCTTTGCAACAGAGAGACTGGGAGGCCAAGTTAAAGACTGGCACGTTTCGGAAAGGTACACAGCAAGCGACCACCAGTACATTGAGTACGCAATTGTAGACCACAACACCCAAGCCCCACCAGGGCCCCCAAATCATAAGACAGCTCAGTGGAACGTGGAAAAGATAGATGAAGGATTATTCTCCACCATAATCGCCATTGGAAAGGGTTCCCTTCAGGCTACCACATACCCTACAGCAGAAGACCTGATCAAGGCCACCATGAAACTTATACAGCAGGCCTGCAATGCAGCTATGCCTATGAAAGGAAAGGTACGAAAGGCGACCTGCTTATTGGTGGAACGACGAAATTGCAGATCTCCGAAGAACATGCCTCAGACTAAGACGTAGGGCTCAAAGGACAACCAGGGACTCCCCGAACTTTCCCACCAGAACTGCTGAGTTCAAGGCAGCTAAAAAAAGATTAAGGCAAGCTATAGCCAGTGGAAGGAACTCACCGAAGAAATAGAAGAAAACCCATGGGGCCTGGGATACAGGATTGTGACCAAAAAGCTGAAGGGCATGTCAGGTGGGGCCAACCTGGATGCAGCTTTCCAGGACCGAATAGTGGATGGCCTCTTTCCTAATCACCCTGAACGAGACGGAGATCCTCCATATAGCTGTCATACATGGCAAGAGATCCCATTATTTACTAAGGATGACCTGACCAGAGCGGTATCATCTTTTAAAAATAAGAAGGCGCCAGGGCCAGACAGAATCCCTGCAGAGATCCTGAAACTTGTGACCAGAACCGAACCGGATATGCTGCTCCGAATGTACAATAGATGCCTAGTGGACGGAGTGTTCCCTTCCCAGTGGAAAGTCGCCCGCTTGGTCCTGCTCGATAAGGGAAAAGGAGATCCATCCTCTGTCTCAGATTACAGACCATTATGCCTGCTGGATGCTGCGGGAAAACTATTTGAGAAGCTCCTCAAGCCCAGAATCATGGAAGCCATCGCCCTTGCAGGGGGTCTTGCCAGTAGGCAATACGGCTTTGTCAAGGGAAGATCAACCCTGAGTGCTATAAGGGAGGTGGTATCAGCTGCATGGGATACCGAGCATGGAAACCACAAGACATATGTGCATGGTAGTGACCCTAGATGTGAAGAACGCCTTCAATTCTGTGAGATGAGTGGATATCATCAACACCCTCCAGAGGCGCTTTGGGCTTCCATGCTGCTGGCCGTCATATGTGACTACCTAAAGAACCGCAGCTTAGTGTATGAGTCCGAGGGGAAGGTGTGCAGAAAGAAGATCACCAGCGGGGCGGCTCAGGGGTCTATATTGGGGCCCGATCTGTGGAATGTGAGCTACGATGGGATCCTCCTGCTGGACATGCCAGAGGATGTGTTCCTGGTGGGCTATGCTGATGATGTAGCGGTGGTGATAAAAGACCATACTCTGGAGGGCCTCCAGTGGAAGCTCAACCAATCAATGAGGCGAGTCATGCCTTGGATGTAGGAGTATGGGTTGCAGCTTGCAGTACACAAAACCGAAATAGTGTTACTGACTAAGAGGCACATCAACCGTGTCACCCAATTTCAGGTGGAGGACGAAACCATTGACTCATCTCATTCGGTGCGGTACCTGGGAGTGACCCTCGACTGCAGGCTGACCTTCTGGGAGCACATCAAGCGAGCAGGAGAAAGAGCAGCGGCAGTGACAGCAAACCTGAGCAGGCTAATGGCAAACATTGGTGGACCATCGCCCAAGAAAAGGAAGATGCTCATGACCATAGCCGAGGCAATCATGTTATATGGAGTGGAGGTGTGGGCTGAGGCTCTACAAGTTAAAAAGTACCGAGACCACCTTCGGTCAGTGCAGAGGAGAGGAGCCCTACGAATAGCAAGTGCTTGCTGCCACCATCCCAATCGACCTCCTAGCTACGGAGAGGAAGCGTATCTACCTCCGGCGATCCGCACAGGAGTCAAGATCCCTTATCAAGAAAGAGGAGGGAGAAATAACCTTGCAGCAGTGGCAAAATGAGTGGGAAACTGATGACAGGGGGGCATGGACACGCGTACTTACTCCACAGGTGCGCCCATGGCTTGACAGGAGGCACGGAGAAGTCGACTTCTACATCACTATGTTCCTGTCGGGCCATGGATACTTCCGGTCCTATCTGCACAGAAGGGCGCTAGCAGACACCACAACGTGCTGGTACTGTAAAGCACCAAACGACGACGCCAAACTTCCACTCTTCTTTTCCACTGCGGAAAAGGAGATCCTAGAAGAACAGGAGGGCGAAATCACACCACTCTGAAGTAATGCTGAACAAGTGATTCCGGGGTGGATTAGTTCAAGAGGATCAGGGTTAGTGGGTTTTTAGTGAGTGAAACCTCACACGGCTGCGGAGTGCGGACCTTCCAAAGCGCAAGTCTTTTTCAAGATTTTCCGATTGCTTCCCTCGTTAAAAAAAAAAAAAAGTGACAAGAGGCTCTGTGCATTAATGTGACACATTGAAAATAATTTAGCACGGGGAGGCACGCCATCAAGGTCAGAGGGGAAGGGCATTTCAGGTGAGTCATCAACATCATCACTAATTGTTTCAAATATTGAAGGGTTAAGTGCAGCAAAAGGCTGAGCAGGTGACGAGGTAGAACCCTCATTAACGTCAGTCATCGATACACACAACCACTCCACCCGCGCCTCGAGAAGCGCATACGCCACGACCAGGAAAGAGCCATAAGACAATCATCAAGAAAGGGAGGAAAAAGAAATGTAAGAAAAGATGAAGAGAGAAAAGTAAGAGACGAGGAAGAGAGAGAACTAGGAGAAGAGTAAGGAATATACAAAGAGAATAATAAAAACAAAATAGTTCATTTCAAACATATTTACCGAGAAAATGCATAAAACGTCTCAGTTCATTGCTACTGAAAACTAAAGAATTGAATTTGAGGAGATTTTCGAGAAGATTATGAAAAATATAATAGTTAAGTGAAAACACAATATAGAACATTCAAACATCAAAACATGAATTGAACCATGAAAACAAAGTTACAGAAAAAAAAAACCCTGAATAATAATAAGACATTTGATAGGAGAAAATTACCTAAACCAACAAATCATAGCATTTAAATTAAAAGGAGCAACATGATCGTGAAAACTCATATTGCAAAAACTGAACATCATAATACATGTAGCTTGTTAGAAACCTTTCATGGAGCTGTAAAAGTATCCGTGGATTACCAGAAGAGAGCAGAATCACACAAAATGAGAGAACAAATAATAATCATTGTTTAAGAATTAAATTTCTCAATGGTGGACGGAGGTTACGTAATGTAAATCAAGTTGGAAATACAAAAAATAGGAACTCATTTTAGACGTCAGGTATCAGCTTCAAGGATGTAGGAGTCTCAATGCCATCCCCAAGAACAGGTACAATTGTCTGATTAGCAGCACCAGGAGTGTTGACAGTAGGAAGAGAGGAGCTTCTCGAAGGAGAAAGAGGTGTTGTAAAGGGCGCTGAGAGGTCCTTATTAGCTTCGAGGTTGTTGAGTTTAGCAAGTTCGCTACGTGAAGATGCAGATTTTTGCCTTCCTCCAGTATCCACCCAAAAGATACATCCATTTGCCGACCACACCTTAGTTGGGCCATGAATAGCCAACAGATCGTCATATAACTGTCTTCTGGATGGCGTCAAGTCCTCACAAACGAAAAGACCTGTACCCTTCAGGAGCTTTTTGTGAGACAAGAAGAAACTGCGCACAGCCACAGACTCAAAGCAGATGATAACTGGTCGAGGCTTGGAGCCCTCATTAAAATTCGGCCGACCAATTCGTTTGGCACTGGAAATTAACCCCTGTGTAGATCTTTTATACCGTCGAATTTAGCAAAGAGGTTCTCCATATATGTAAAAATGGAAGTACCTACAGTCCCATCTTCAGGGATGCCATAGATACAAACATTATTCCTTCTACTGAGCTGGTCAAGATGATCAACACGATCATTGACAGACGACAGCTTACGCTCAATTATATCCGTGACCACAGACTTAATATTCAAGGTGAGTTTCATAACAATCTGATCCGTAAAATCCTCTTTGGAAAGGCATTCACGAACTGCTTTCCGAAGGCTTGACTCCAAAGAGTCCTCAGTAACTCTGGAGAAGGGTAATGACGACGGTTCCCCTGACTAGTATTTGTGGTAGATGGAGAACGAAAATCAGCCGATTTATTGGCTTGATCATTGAGTGCCATAGACAAGTTCAAAGAACGTACCTTAGTTTTAGGTGGAGGCATATTTGCTGGTCGCATGTTGCTTTTATCGTTATCACCTGAAGGCGTGTAGCGAAAAGCCTCTTTGCCCTGTGTCGATCTTTTAGACCGTGGCATAGATCTTACTTTATTTGTCATACTCAACTCCAATGATTATGATGCTATGACTGCCCAACTATAGTTCACGTATTTAGTACGAATAAACTCCTGAAAACAGCACAAAAAACCAAGACGTCTTTGGGGGCACTTTACTCGACGGACGCCATTTTGGACATTGATTGGATGATGATTACCCCAATCGATCTCCCACGTCAACTAAATTCCGACGATTGCGGTGTATTTGCTTGCCAATTCGCCAAATCACTAGCATAATCTATCCCCCTAAACATGAATCCTGTGTCGATTCCAGAGCTTCGTGAACGTATGTGTCATGAAATACTTGCTGGAGAGTTATCCCTCCCGTGAAACTTGTCTCCATCCACCCTAACTCGTTTCGTCCATTTTCCGTGTTCTAGGATCATCCTCTTCCTTCCCAGTTTTGTGTTACTATTCACGACCTCCTCGTGCGCTGAGATCAAAAACCTCGACCGCAGTGGTGGCATCATTCCAGTCAATATTGGCCCTGCCAAACTAGAAGAAACGGAATATATTCTCACTCACTATTACGAACTGTCCTACCTTTTTGCAGAAGTCCTTCATCTAAATTCCATTTACACCGCCTGTGTTAATAAAGTTAATTCATCTAGGAGACTTCATGAAAAACTGTTCCAATATTGTAAACTTTACGAACATGTCCAAAATCTGGTGGAACTGAAGATTTCTAATATTAGGCACCATGGTAGCGTGCGACAGAAACGTGGATTAATTAATGGTCTCGGTACTGTCATCAAAGCAATCACCGGCAACCTGGATAATGACGACAAGGAACGATATGATAAAATCTTGCATGACTTGGACAGGAAAGAGCAGACCAATCGTAACGAACTTGCCTATCAATATTCAGTTATAAATCACCTGATAGCAAATTACAACAAAACTCTTCAAACCATCCGGTACAATAACGATCAGATAAAATCGAAATTCACAGAAATCGACAAAATTATTAACCAATTTGATGGTCAACTTGCTCTCTATGTCGAAGTTATCCATACTCTACAAGCCGCTATCACTTTAATCTTTAATTTGTTATCCGAAATTGAAACCTCTATTTATAGTTATTTATAGAGGTTTTTTGCAAGCTTGGGATTCTGCACCCTAGCATTATTAGCACTCATATATTATGTTAGAATCAGAACTGTTGAAACTCCATGTCAACCTCACAGATATCCTCACTTATGAATCACTAATTCATGTCACATGCACCATTCGTCCACATAGAATACTGTAGGTACTTCTTGAAGCTTCCAGTGTACAAACCGTTCAGTTATCATCTCTACTATTTATATTCTGTTCCCTGGATTGTCGATAGTAATTATGTAACTGTAGTCCCTCAACATAGGTACCTGCTAAACCGTACGGATAATAATGACACCTTACCGCTGTCCGATCGATGTGTCTACAACGAAATGTTTTACTGTAATACTAATCTGGTATCATTTGCGACCTCTAACTGTGAACTAGGTATTCTAACGAATGGTTCCACGAACGAATGCCTCTTTACCAAACTACAAGTAACAACTAATTACGTTTCCATGATCCCAGAAACCAACTACTGGAGTACTTAGTTGCCGTTTTCCCCTCGGATGACCAAATCCAAGTTACAAGTGCTACCAATGCAGAAAATTTGTCACTCAAGGGCATATATCTCATCCACCCTCAATCAGACAGTATCCACTACCGGAACAAGTTAATGTCAACTCAGATTTCAAGCACTGGTCATCCCCTCTTCCTGAGTCCTCCTTCCGCTTTCAGAACACTTAATTTTACGAAAATGTCAATAAAACCCGACGATGTTACCTTGCGAAACCTGGACAGCTTTCACCTTAACCTTGACCCTGCCCAACCTGATAACGATGGCATTGATTGGTATCCGTCACTGCTTCTAGTCTCTGGACCGTTCTTTTGTACCTAGCCGTCATAACCCTATTTGGTTACACTTTTGTCAACTATTATCACCATCGTACTCAAGTCAACGCGAACGCTCAATGATACTATTATTGTTTGTGCTTAATGACTTCTACCATACCATTGTTCTTCTATAGCTCAATAATACTATTATTGTTTATACTTGATTATTCCTACCATACTATTATTGTACTCCTACGAAACTATTGTTCCTATTGTGTAAATTGTGCAGCATTCGCGTGTTGTGGACTGCACATTTGAATTCTGCATATTCGTTAATTTTGCAGCACAAACACTCAATGAATTTTTAATTACTGCCTTCCTTGTTCAGTTTATTGTATTGTAATTGTACTCTTCTTGCATCTTATTTCGATTGTTCAGACTTTTCGATCATGTTTCTCTGTATTTCAATGTTAGGGGGGAGGAGTTACCGGTACCAGTCCCCTGCTGACCTAAGCATATTATACCCAGCTTATATATAGGAGCCCCACCTCTCTCAAGTCAGTTCTCCGTTAGCTCTCAACTCTGTACGTTTGTGCCAAACCCCATTAAGGTGCACTTTAACTCTTTTTAAAAAGGCATTCTCTATTCAAGAATCCCTAAGTTATATATATTCCTTTCTAATTTCTCTTACTTCAATCCGGAGGTATGTCTTGTAATTTGTACTTGGTATGTTGTAGCAGATTACACAGTGAAACCATGATTAAATTGTTGAACGTGTATTCTCACATAAAAACTGGAATTCGACTGCGGGGAAATTTTGGCTTCTAGGTACCAAGAAAACTTGGAACACCTGACGCTTGTCCTTAGTACTCGAGTTGCCTTCTTCACACTCCCCCACACGAAGAAAAGCTTACTCTTGCAGCTTCCTTGGAACGCACTCCTGAAGTCCTAGATTTTCCCGGAATTTGTAGGTGTATGTGTTCAGATCTTACTGTGTCCATAAGCGCAGTAATTATTGTTCGGTATCTGTTCCAGGGAGTGATGTTCCTTTGATGTGGTAGGGAGATAAATTGGTTGGCAGAGGATCACAAGTGAGGGTTTGAGACTAGAAGTCTGGATATTGTTCTCCGTGATTCGAAATCTGCACTCACATGGACATTACATGGGGTTGAGATTAGTGTGCATGCATACAGCGGGTGGGGGGGGGGGAGGGTACCCAGTATCTGGCGAAGACAGTGTTTTGAAGGAGTTGAAGGTTATTGACGTTAAATGCAAGACCCCAGCAGTATATGTGTAACCCATAATCGGTTTTTGGTAATATCACATGTTTCAGTAGAGCTTCTTGTACATCAGGGTACATTTTGACCCTCGTATGCATTTCGTGGCTATCATGTCTCTGTTGCACTTCTGAGCTATGTAATTAATAATAAACGATAAGAACGTTTACTTTTTGTTGGATAAGTAACCTTCTCCTAACCTAAACTGATCCACTGACTAACCTTCCTACACCTACACTATCACTATACGCAACTCAGGTTACTGTTGGCATAGGTAGTTGTTGCCCCAGTTCGGCGATGGCAGCTCTGCCATTGCTTGGGGCAACAACATTCAGATACAGTTCACAGCGCTATCTGTTGGTTGGGGGACCAACGCGACCAGGCGGGAGCCAATAACTTTTAGGGAGTTATAGTGGTCTAAATGGGTAAAAATCACCAAAATCGAAAATTCGCGCATATTCTGCATGACTGGAACTTCTTTTATTTTTACCTCTGAGTCTATCGAAGGAGGGGAAGGTGTTCAAAAATGACAGGCGGCAACTATAAAAAGTTTAATAACTGGATTTTATTCTGAATCAAAAATGCACAAGGTATAGATCAGCAAGTTAGAGTCAAAATCATAGATGTAATAAACGTGTTTGTTCATCTTGTAACAACTTGTAACAAACGTGTTCGTGATAAGGGGAGGTTACACGGGGTGGAGGTGGTGGTTGTTGCACCTCTGCATGTGTTTGTTGCCTTGGCATTCCCGTGACTGTCTGCAGGTCGTTTTTACAGTCATAACTTCTCTAATAATGGTTATGATTGTAATGGTAATCATTATAATCATAACCAGACCCTCAATCATAATCAACCCTCTGTACCAGGGGGGTGATTATGTTCAGGAGGGAGGACTTGTTTCGTTATTCCCTTGTATAACTATATAGGTACCTACATACCAAAATATACAGTCATTTTGTCAGTTGTTATCGAATTAACCATTTGCATACAAATATTTTGAAATATTATTCACCAGTAGAAATGTTTTCAGTGTTAATAGGCCTTACTGTTGATAATGTGTACCAAAAATATAAAGCTTTTGATTTTAGCAGTTTGTTACGCCTGTAATTACTGATCCTGGTCCGATTCCAGTTGTATTAAACATTTGGTAGATGGTGCTTTTCATTTGCTAGTTACTAAAAATAAAGGCACCATCTACCTACCGAAAATGATTCGTAATAAACTGGACACAATAATGACCAAAAAACATGTAAGTTAAAAAATGTAATAAACTTAGGTTGCAGCTTCCACCCACCAACATCATGATGGAAAATAATACTTGAAGTTGGATTTCTCTGTACACCAGTTTTAGGATAAAGTGAAATTTTACTCGTAAACTATTTGATTGGCTTCCTATAAAAATCGTTTTGACACCTTCGAAATGAAGGAAAAACGTTCTTTCCAGTAGATATCACTCAAACATTTAAGTAGTAATTAACGTACAATCTGACCATTCTGTAAGTAATTTTAGGTACTCTTAGCTTATTTTTCTAAATAAACAATTTAATAAATGAACTTACTACACGTAGAAATTCTAATTTACTATTTGATGACTAATCGAGCGCACTATCATCCTTGAGATTCGTCTTCGAGCCGAAATTGGCAGAGAGGGGAGGCTGTCCCAATCTATGGAGCTGTATGGATGGTGGCCACTAGTGGGTACATAAAAAACGCCTTTGTGCCTGTGGTGGACAGTTAATTACAATAATTCATAATGAATACTGACAACGTTCAACTACAAAACTTAGGCCATCTTAAAACCACCATAATGATAGTTACCTACCTTCGTTGAATAATATTTTCCATATTAGCTATGATAATAATTTATGCTTTGATACTCATGATGATTTGAACCTCTATATCATTTAAATATCAGATTCAAGTAAATTTAAGCCTAGGTTAGTTACGTACCTATGCAATTATTTAGAAGGTAGACCAGTTGCAAAACCAGATAAATCTTTTTTTAATTTTTTTATTGAGTTAGGGATATTGTTGGATTCAGAATGGTGTCAGCTACAGATCTGACCCACATTCAAGAGCCAAAAGTAGGTAGTTATAAACCTTCGAAAATCGAGTTTGAAAATTCGTAGCTGTGTCAAAACCAGCTAAGAACTGAGTAGTTATGGGGTGCATACCCAGCCATAAACAGTGTGGCTGCTTAAGCAGTCAGAAACCACGTGACACCCATAGGGCTACATTAGTTCAGATCAAAATCAGCTATATTCACTAACCCACCCCTTAATTTTCGGAAATATACTAATGTCTGCATTATTTTTCTGTTTTAATTTTTTATGTTGATAACATTGTCTCACTGCAGTCCCAACATTCGAATCCCGAATATTTCTTTCTGTGTTTACCCCATAAACAAGTCCTTGTAGGTACTTTGAAGTTCAGTTTTCAACGTTTGTTCTGTACTGCAATATTTTCGCAACGTTTGCAATAAGTAACTGAACAATCAACCTACCATATGGGACAGGTAGATTATGATTATATTATGTAGGGACGAGATTAGCTAATAACTAGCAGCAGCTCTTTTCTGCACTTAGAGCAGTAGCGGTGCGTGGGCTCTGAAAATGGTGGGCCACCAAACCGGAACACAAATTAACAGCTTTTTCTACAAAATACCTGTAAATGTTTTCCAACAGTGGAGTCTTCTTATGAGAAATGGGTGGATTTTAATCAACCGCAGCTCTTAGCAAGTCAGAATGTAAGCACTGTGTTCACAATAGTTCTGACCAGTACCCGGGATTACCAGAAGCTAAAAGTTCTATAGCTTCATACTGACTAGCAAAGGCCTATCTCTTCCTAAACTTTTAATCATCACTCTATCCTCGTAGGAAAACGTCGAAAATTTCGACTGTAAGTTACCCACCGAATTCATGTGGTACAAAAATACAGAAGCAAATAAACTAAACAACAACTAAAAACAACGAACTAGACTAAAATACAAGGAAGTAATGACCCGCCGGCCAGTACCTACTTGGATGGAGAATCAGACTAGAAGCCAGGTACTTATCTGTGTATGTTGACGTCTGTCACGGGAACTCGAATGGGAACATACAAAATTATAACCTAAGCAGAAAATTGAATACTCAACATAGTAACAGAATGGCGAAAGTGATTCACAATTTTTACTGAGGACAGTTCGAAGGACGATCCTATCGAGATGACAAGATGAATTGAAAGAATCCAATCGATTGTAAACCAAAACGATTTTTGGGTGGAAATGTTGGCAACGGGCCCAAAAGGGGCATGGCTAACCGAATTTTTACTCGACTGAGCTTGCGCGGACGGGCCACTTTTCCCTGTTGCCATGGCGACACCAGGTCACCGGACCTGCCAGTTTCAGAAGCGTAGGTTTCGATTTCGATTGCAAGACATCGATTACTGTAGCTATATTCCGATAAAATGCTCGAATATCCATAGCCAGAGAACTCTTGTCTTCTTCCCAGTTACTTGTCTTGGCCGCAACCATGCCAGACATAGGTTGGGACAGAGAGAGAAAACTCTGTCGAGTCACTGTTGAACTTCGTGAAAAATGCTAGGTACAGTAACTACGGAGGGAAATTCGAATGCCAACTGAACAGATGGTTGGCATTTTTTTGGAGTTTTTTGTGTTTCTGGATGCCGGGGCAGTGGCCCAAGTGTCCTTATGGACGCAACGCCCCTGGCTTAGAGCAACCTAGTTTGAAGGTAAAAAGACGAAATTTTCTGTCTGTTATGTTGGGAGCCTGGCCCTCGTCAGCCCCTGGGCTGACCAACCCGTATCAGCCATTTAATCTGAAGGAAATATCTGGTGGATGGCTAGGGCTGGGAACGGTTTTTGCCTGTCGAGGCGTGACAACCCCCTCCCACCTCCGACATAACAGGAAAACTGGGTGGGGCGTGATTAACAATTCTCGCCCCTGCCTAATAAAATCATAATCAACCTGTCCAGTCAGGTAGGTTGATTGTTCAATTATATTTCGGTAGGTAGAGATTTGTTAATAACTGGCAGCTGTTGGAAGGACCCATCCACCAGGCCTTCGAGCCCCCCGGGCACCCCAGGTAACCCTCCTAGCCATAAAAGCACGAGGTCTCCCTCAAAGAGAAATCAACCGAGCAGGGGTGAGGAGGTCTCCTTCGAAGAGAAATCAACCGAGCAGTGGTGAGGCCACCGGGGAAGTCACGTAGGCGAGTGTACCTGCCAGGGCTGATCCCCTTACTCACCCTTCATCATCACCCTCCCACCATTAGAAGTTGGGATTGCCGTAGACTTCTGCCCATACTCCTACGGTCCTCATGACCCTCGGGGCCTTACTGATCTAGCCATACCATACCATACACATTGGGAGAACAAACAGTCCCAACTGTTGTCAGGGGCCTTGCGTCCATAAGGCCACTGCCCCGGCACCCAAAAACACTAGGAGTAAAAAAAATCCGTTGTTCAGTTGGCATTTGAATTTCCCTCCATACACTACCTAGCATTTTTCACAAAGTTCAACAGTGACTCGCCAGATTTCTCTGGCTATGGAATGGAAATTCTATGGATATTCAATATTATAGTAGATCATCCATGGTGGGCTCCAAGCAGTAGTGGTGCGTGGGCTCTGAAAACGGTGAGCCACCAAACCGCAACACAAAACCAACAGATTTGTCTACAAATACCCCAAGGCAACAACACCCTGCCCTTATTTACTGATCGATGTTCAGCAAATTCTCTTTCAATCACCACTCTGTCGTCGTACGAAAACGTCCACAATTTCTACTGCAAATTAGCCACCGAATTCATGTGTTATAAAAATATAGTAAACTAAAATATAATAAAAACGATGAACTGTCGGCCGGTACCTACTTGAATGGAGCCTATTGACTTTAAGCTAGGTAGTTAGTTATCTGTGTGTTAGGACGCCGATCAACAAGAACATAAACAGCAAAAAGGACAAAATGCACGTAGATACCACGAATACAAATCTGTCGTCAGAAGCGGGCCGAACGCAAAACGCGCACAACTTGACGCAAAAAATTAAAAACTGACAACTGACTCAACCGAGAAAGCGATTATAATTCACAACAAAAACAAATCAGAAGACGAAAAAGCATCTAGTATCGAGATGACAAATTGAATCAAATGCACAAGAAGAAAAAACGCAACCTCTAACCATCACTGTCGGCATGAAGAGTGTTTCTTCGCGGCACCCTCAAGAAAAACAACAACAACAAATTGAATCGAAGGGATCAAATCGATTGTGAAAACGAACGGCTTTGGAGTAGAAATCAGATTTTGGGGACAGGCCCAAAGTGGGTGTGGCAAACAACATTTTTTACTCTACTGAGCATGTGCGGATGGGCCAGTTTCAGGAGCATAGGTTTCGATTTCGATTGCAGGACATCGATTACTGTCACATTATTCCGATAACATGCTCAGTCTATGAAGCACACCATGGATGATCTACTATAATATTGAATATCCATAGAATTTCCATTCCATAGCCAGATAAATCTGGTGAGTGGCTGTTGAACTTGTGAAAAATGCTAGGTAGAATGTATGGAGGGAAATTCAGATGCCAACTGAACAGTGTTAGTCTTTTTTACTCTAGTGTTTTTGGGTGCCGGGGCAGTGGCCCAAGTGGCCTTATGGACGCAATGCCCCTGGCTCCAAGTAGGTACCTATGTTACCGGAATAAAGTGACAGTAATCGATGTCCTGCAATCGAAATCAAAACCTAAGCTCCTGAAAATGGCAGGTGGGTTCCGGGTCCTGGGGCCTAGTGTCGCCATGGCAACTGAGAAAAGTGGCTCATCCACGCATACTCGGTCAAGTAAAATTGTTGTTTGCCACACCCACTTTGGGCTCTGTCCACAAAATCCGGTTCCTAGTCCAAAATCGTTTGTTTTCACAATCGATTCGATTCCTTCAATTCAATTTGTCATCTCAATGTGAGATGCTTCTTCGTCTTCTGATTTGTTTTTGTTGTATCCTGAATTATATTCGCTTTCTTTGTTGAGTCAGTTGTCAGTTTTTAGATTTTTTGCGTCAAATTGTGTGCATTTTGTGTTCGGTCCAGTTCTGATGACAGGTCTGTATTCGTGGTACATACCTGCATTTTGTCCTGTTTGCTGTTTGTGGTCTTGTGGATTGATCAGCATCCGAACACACAGACAACTACCTAGCTTCAAGTCGATAGGCCTGTTATTCGTTAGCAAATAAAAACCAGGTACATATGTCACTTTTCTACATAGTCTCCTGCTTTCGTGACGCATTTTTCCCAGCAAGTAGAAAGTTTTTTAATCCCAGCATCAAACAACGATGAAATTGCGTCTCAAGCCAATTGCGCACGAACCCCTCGACCCCCTCATCATCCTCGAATCGTTGTCTGTCTAGCGCTTCTTTAAATGGCCCAAACAAGTGAAAATCACAGGGCGATAGGTCAGGGCTGTAGTGAGGATGATCAAGTGGAGTCCAATGCATTTCTTCCAATTTTTGAACAGTTAGAGCTGCAGTATGGGCAGTATTGTCACGGTCGTGGAGGAGGATGGCGTCACGAATTGGTTGATTCCGTCTTTTGTTGTGATGTGCAGCCCTCACCTGAGTCAGCAGCTCACAATAGTAGGCAGCATCGACTGTTCTTCGCTCATGCAGAAAATCAATGAGCAAAACGCCTCGATAGTCGAAAAAACAGTTGCAAGGACCTCGCTTTTTTAAGTTAAGTTTTAAGTTTTAAGTTTTTGCTTTCACTGGGGCTGTCTCCCCTTCCTCCGCCACTCCATACTGGCTTGCTTCGATTCGGGTGTGTAATGATGGACCCATGTTTCGTCGCAGGTGACGATGCTAGCCAAAAATGCTTCCCCTTCTTCCTCAAACCTTGCAAAAAGCCTCTGACAGACCTCCAAACGTCTCAACTTCTGATCTGCAGTCAAAAGGCGAGGGACCCATCTGGCACACACTTTACAGAATCCTAGGTGCTCTGTAATGATCGTTTGGCAGCTCCCATAACTTATCCCTACCTGCTCAGCAATTTTGGAGACAGTCACACGTCAATCACCTTCAAGAATGTCACGAACCGCTTGAATGATCTCATTCGTAATGCTGCTCCGGGGACGACGATCGTGTTCCTCATTCTCTACTCGTTCTCTTCCCTCCTGCAACTCTTTGTGCCAGGCAAACACACGGGTCCTAGAGAGGGTTTGGTCCCCGAACTGGGTGGTCAACCTTTGAAAAATTCCCGAAGATGTTTGACTCTTTCAAGGGCAAGAAATTGTATGATGATTCGTTGCTCAGTGGAAACGGGGGGATATCGTGATCACTGCTCATGAAAGGTCGTAAAGGGGGAGACGCCCCCCTCATCCACCTTCTAATGAACCTGTCCAAACAATCTCGAAGTGACGGCCCGCTTCTGTCAACCGTCGGCGCTCAGAGGTCAAAGTCCCATTTATATTTGATCCACCCTCGTATTTTAGTTTACTATATTTTTATAACGCATGAATTCGGTGGAAAATTTACTACAGTACAAAATTGTGGACGTTTTCTTAGGGCGATACAGTGTTGATCAAAAGAGATAAGCTTTGCTGAATATCACTCTATCAGTAAATAAGGGAAAGGTGTTGTTGCCTTGGGGTATTTTGTAGACAAATCTGTTGGTTTTGTGTTCTGGGTTGGTGCCCCACCGTTTTTGAGCCCACGCACCGCTACTGACTGTAGTGTATTACATGCCCTGCAGGTTAACATGCCCTGCAGGTTAAATTAAATCAAAACGAGACATGGCCACCTGTGGCCAACCTGGAACAACAGTATCATTGACGTTAGGTAAAACTGAATTAGGTAAGGCTGAACAATAAAGTTGAAGAAAATCCATCAAAACCAATGGGCTAGATATACAATCCCCAGAACAAGTAACACGTCTAAGACAACCAACAGTTACTTGACTTGCTGTTAACGTAGGCTGGCAGTCGAGGTCGACAAGGTCACTCTCAACACCGCTGGGGCAAACGAGTCCCGTGAACAGAGCGGTCTGTTATACACCTGACAAAATGTCTTGGAACGTGCCAACCATCTGGCTGCTGTGAAAATGACAACAGGACTCGAACCAAGCCAACAGGCCAACAGACTGAAGAAACAGCCAACAGGCTATGGAAACGTCTATCAACGTTTAAGTAAAAAATGTCATGCCATATTTCAAGCAAAAGTACAGTAATTCTCTTGCTACATGGCACCCAATAAACTCGACTCGAAACCAACTGTCTGTCGAGACTATGAAGTGAACAAACTGAAGCCAACGGACTGAACACATGTCCCAATGAGCACATAGAAAATTGTAATTACCTATTGTAAATTGTGATTTTAATTATTTGTTGCCGACAACACCCAACAAATTTTATGAATGATCCTTGGTTCATGTCTGAGCCAATGGTCAAAACAGGAGCCAACTGGCTACAAAATTTGTGAAACTTGAGAACTCATAATCCACATTAAAATAAGGCCAAAGGGCAACTGCCCCTATTAAGGCACATATACATTGCCCATACTAATAACCGCGGGTTGTCAAAAACTTGTTGTGAAGAACCAGTGCCAGTAGGCATATGAACATCCAACAAACTTTTAAATTAACAACCTTGGTCCATGTCTGGACCAATGGTCAAAACCCATTTTGAGCCAACCGGCTACTAAGTATGTTAAGGCGAGAATGCAGCCAACGGCTGTTAACATAATCAAAATTAAAATGAAGTCAACAGACCATGAAATGTGCCATCTAAGAAACTGCAAAACAGTCCCAAACAAAATTACGTTATTTATAACCAGCGTAATAACTCCAGAATCCGAAGCCAGTTCTTAGTATCAAAATTTCCAACACAAAGGACTTTTTATTCTGAAAATGCCCAAATTTGAGCACACCTTCAGTAATCACTGGTCTTGTATTCCCAAAATTGCCAAATTTTATGTTGTGCAAACAACAGTGGGCAGTTCAGATCAGCGCTCCTTAATTTAATGTTGATTACCCCATATCATCCCAAATTTGGTTGATCATGGTCCCACCCTCTCTGAATCAGCTCCTCCCGTCCCACCATCAGCGGAGATGAGGTAGAAAAAAACCCCGTGAGGTGAATGAGGACATTGACCACTTACTTGCTCCTCAGCTGAAAACCATAGATTAGTATCTGCTGCCAATTGGCACCATAGGTAGATCCTTCTCAACGGGAAGCACCAGGGCGAGGTTGAAACACCCAAAAAACTACAGGATAAAAATAAAATAGTCTATTTCCACGTAAAATAACAAAAACTGTAGACCGGTTTCGGTTGTTACACCATCGTCAGTACACTATAGAATACTGACGAGTACTGACGATGGTGTAACAACCGAAACCGGTCTACAGTTTTTGTTATTTTACGTGGAAATAGACTATTTTATTTTTATCCTGTAGTTTTTTGCTATGGATTTCCACTATTCCGCCGCGAGTGATTTAAGTTATATTGAAACACCCAATAACGCCTGGCATGGTTAACATGAACAAGAAAGAATCATAATGTCTATTATTCATATTGATAGCAAGGTGCAAATTACTATCCGAAAATGACTTGGCTACCTACTGAGCAAGTTATTCTTTCTAATGTAGTCATACCAACTATAATGGTATGACTACATTAGAAGAACATGACTACATGACTACATTAATCGAGAAGAATTATTGATAAAGCATGTGGCAAAACGAAAACATATGCAGTGAGTGATTAGAATATTAGACTCCCAGGTCAGCACAACCTCGTGACAAAAATGTTTAAGCATCAAACCGGGGACACAGCATGAGCTGAAATGAGACCAACTAGCTCTACGTTAACCATTCCCTGTAAGCTGAGAGAAAACCTTCACCAAGGGTGAGCCTGGTGGTGTGTCTATTATACAAGGTTGTGAAGACTTACGATTTTTCAGACCACACTTTAGTGGGGATTTAACTTTCTTTTTTTTTCGTGCTCGATTCCAAAGGTTCATTATTGAAAATAATAAACCAAATTGTATATAGGGAGGCTCCTGTCCATGCCTTGTAGAGTGGGGCCTGATGTATCGGTTGTTCAAGGGGAGGGGGGGGGGTCGTTAACACAATCCTTGATGAGAGATGCTACACAGAGGAGAAGCCGCTGGGGGAGCATAAAGGGGGATATGAGACATGGTAGGGGTTTGTGAGGTGTAGATGTCTCCTCAACAAATCCTCGAGCTGTCTTCCAAAAAACTCCAGAATCAAAGTGGGGGTTCCAAGTAGTGTCCTATTGGGGTGCTGGAGGACGTAAATTGGAGATTCCCCTCAAGAACCTCACTACGGTAGGATCAAACCCCTGGATGGACTGGTTTCGTACCAATGCACCATTTCTACACTGGCCCTGTTTGCCTATGGTGTCACCCATAACTCGGTTCATACTGGGCGGGGATAACAAGCCCCAACTGCCCGTAGATGAGTATTGTCCCAAGAAGGGTCTTGCCATAGTCCACTGGGAGCCCTGAACGTAGGTATGATCCATAGATAGAAAAAGAATTAAAAAACGCTGCAAATTATTACACAATGATTTATTATTTACCTGTATAGATGCCCCTTCTGCGTAGATCACTGTTTTCTGTGGTCTATACCCTCGAGCTCCACCCAGGAAAGCCTTAAATGGAGTACTGGAGCCGGCCCGGGAAAGAAAGTTTCATAAAAATGTGCGGGAATCAATAATTCAATCAATAATTATTATTTGTAGCTATTCACGAAGCATAAGGTAAATAATAAACCGTTGTGTAATAATCTACCTGCATAGATGCCCTTCTGCGTGTGTAGTATAATAAACCGTTATGTAATAATTTGCCATTATGCAATAATTCACCCAATAATACTTCAACGTTTGTTCAAGTTACATAAGTCCCTATCAAAAAAATTCAAAAGAGCCATAATTTTTCAAATAAAATAACTCGACTTCATACAGCAATCAGTGATTATAATCAGGTGCTCCCTAGCAATGATTATCTCAGGCCAATTCCCAATTGTTGCCGCGTCCCTATCAATGATATCTGGGCTGAATGTATACAATTTCATTCACCCTCCTGTTGAAGAAGCCTGTCGGCCTTACTGTGAACAAACGGCTGGATGTACAGTGCTGCGGGTCGTCTCAAAAAACTCCCAAGTTCGAGAACTATTTAAAACTGTAAAAAAATTCGACGTAACGGCATTCTGGAGATTTCAACCCCTTAGGGATGACTGATATTAACGCCGAGCTTCGAGGACCAACTAGACCCCAGATGGGACCTCTAAACCAAACTTCATCAATCTTGGTTCATGGTAACTAAGAAAAGTGCGAAGTACGGCATACAGGGTACGGCGGACGGACCAAACATCATTTTTGTACTTACGCAAAAGCACGGGAGGGTTGTGGAGAGCGGTGCAAATCACCTTTGGGTGAGATGCCACAACCGTGCCCTGTCCCACGCCCATAGGGGCCAACGCATTGACCCTCCGCACGCGGGAGCTGTCTACAGCAGCGGTACAAGGCCTCTTAGCTCCTCCCAGCACATCATTGTCGGGGTGAAAAATTTCTTCGGGCATTTCTTCCGATCCGAGTGTCCGGTTGAAGGACCGCCATCAGAGGGTTTTCATCCGTCTCCATCGTGACACAACAAACCTCACCCCGAAGATAATGACTTGAACTACAAAGCGAAGACATTTCTAAAACGGAAAAATGACCGAAAGGCACTGTAAAAGATAGAACACAGAGAGACTACGTGATGCTCCAAACAAACAAAAGATAATGTCGGCCCAAAGGCTGACAAGGGCCAGACTGCCAACATAACAGACGGAAAATGTCGTATTTTTACCTTCAAAATAGGTTGCTCTAACCACAGAAAATATCTGCTGCCAGTTATTAACAAATCTCTACCTACCGAAATATAATTTGCGAGGTTTTTAATTTTATGAAATTCAGATGGATGATCAAAGGAACCCTTCCCTAACCACTCCGGGGAATTCCCGGAAACAAATAAAATGGTCAGAAACATGGAAGCAAAACACAGCTAAAGCAATCAATTTTTGTAGTCGATTCTTTTGTATTTTTTGGTTTATTATTTTCAATAATGAACCTTTGAATCGAGCATGAAAAAAAAAAAATTTTAACCCCCCCCCCCCCATGGGGGTGTACGGCAGACGGACAGAAATTAAAATTTATTTTTTCAATAATGAACCTGTGGAATCGAACATGAAAAAAATGTAACCCCCCTCAAAATCTGATGGTTTCCGTTTCAAGGTATGTAGAATCCGAAAATGCAATAAAAAATTTCGGTCCGTCCGCCGCACTTCGCAATTTCCTTAGTCACCATGAACCAAAATTGATGAAATTTGGTTTGTAGGTCCCACTTGCGGCCGAGTTGGTCTGCGAAGTCGGCGTTGATGTCAGTCATCTCTAAGGGGTGAAAAATAGAGGTTGAAATCTCCAGGACACGGTTTAGTCGATTTTTTTACTTTTTTAAATAGCTCTTGAACTTCAGATTTTTTTTAGGCCGCCCGGAGCACTGTACCTCCAGCCGTTTGTCCACATTAGGGCACCGAAGTTTGCACCGACAGGCTTCATCAACAGGAGGGAGAATTAAATTGTATACATTCAGCCTAGATATCATCACTAGGGAGCACCTGATTATAAAATTACGGATGGCTGTATGAAGTCGAGTTGGTTGTTTTGTGATATTATTTCATTTGAAAAATGACGGCTGTTTTGAATTTTGTTGACCTACTTTCACAACTTGAACAAACGTTGACGTATTATTGGGGAAATTATTACACAACGGTAAATTATTAAACAACGGTTGGATGGGAATGGCGGACTCTGTGTGATAAGCATTGGTGTTAGTGAGCTCCGTTTTCCGAGTTATTTTGCTTCAGCTTACTTTGGCTCTGAAGGTTAAAATTGGTGTCAAACTGCTCTTGATAACTATGTTTTACTTGTTCAATAATCGACTTCGTGTGGGACTGACATGGGTGATGAAAACAAGACTCCAAAATCCGGCGGTATGTCAACAAGAAAAGGCGCCAACGACCGGGCAGCCAACGGACTGGCAGTCAACGACCGGGTATGACATATATTATATTGTCCAACAATTTCATCCCTGAGTCAGAAATCATCCAAACTCTTGACGTCGATACATCAATTGATGAAATTTTCGCAACATTGTAGCCTGGTATGATGGTATCAGAAGTTGTCATTGAGCAAATGAGAGCTAAGGCCAAAATCAATGTTCATGATCTCCTCGGAAAGGCAGTTCCGGCTTGCAAATCTGATATCCTGAAATCTGCGGATGATTTGAGACAATCGACTAAATCGGAAAGTCTTGTACCTATTGTTCGGTATTCCTGAATCTCGAAGTGGCAATGAAAACACGGAGGATCCCTTTATCACTATCCTCAACCAGAAGCTTGAACTCAGACCTCCTCTTTCTGATGTGTATATTGGTCGAGCGAAGTGTATTGGAAAGCTGCCATGTTCATCTCTGGGAGAGCGTACAAAAAATTCGCTCCCAACCAATAGCGATAAATTTTCTAAAGTTTCGCGTCAAACTCAGTTTTTTGTCAAGTTGACGACAAAATATGCTCTGTTAAATATGATCAATTCGACAACTGCATTAGTAACCTTGATATTGACGCCTTCATGACACCCACTCAGAGCATGGATACTGTACCACTTGGATGATTTCAATTATGTTCCTAGTTTGTTTATTCAAGTCTTGGTTTGTTTATTGATTTAGCTTCATTATGGATTTAATATTTTCTGTATTAGCTACATGTTGTGTCACATTAAAATGATTTCCCAAAATAGGAATAGGTCGCAAACTTAATAGATCAGTAGATATTTTGTTTATAATTTAAACTGTTTCAAATAATTTATTAGGTAGATAGATGGAACTCGGAAGCTTGCTATTCATTGCGCAGTTATCATAATGCTGTACGCCAATTTACAATCATTTTCTTATAATTCTCTTTCCTTTCTCATTTCTCCATTCATCTTTCTTCCACTTCTTTTTTCTTTTGGGATATTTGACATGTTGACATGTTTGACGTTCAGCTCCCTCTTGCATTATGTCATATGATGCTATTTCCGACCAGCCTTGCAACCCGTGTTCTTGGGTTACCCCTCTCGGTTATATGAAAGCTCATACCTTGAACCCAAATGCTTCACCCTTCGTTCCATCCTCATCAGTAATCGGTAATGTATGTAATGATATTATGTGGTCAGGGATGGTCAAGCCTTTTAACATTGATGAGGATGCGGCTGATCTCAATAGCATAGTGGTTGATGGAGCTCCTGATTTTAGTGCCTTAAATCCGAATGCCCTGCCTTTTATACCGACTCCTTTCCTCTTGAGAGGCGGCTGCTCCACCAAAAGCTCTTTCAATGCTTGCCACTTGAATATTCAGAGTTTGCCTCGTCATCTTGATCAGCTCAGATATTATGTTGATTCCAGTGAGTTTCATGCAATCTGCTTATCTGAGACATGGCTAAGACCTAGTATCTCGTCTGCTAGAGTATATCCCAGGAATGAGATTAATTAGAAATGATAGACAAAGAAAGACTACCCCAGGTGTTTACGTGGTTCTGGGGTTCGATCCTTGAGAGGCGGAGGTGTAGGGGTATTTACTTGAAAGAAGGTATCAGCTATAGTATTGCACTCTCCTAATGATTCAATTCTGGAGTACCTGTTTGTCTCAGTATCAGTAACTAATCTCAGTGTACTACTTGTGTTTTTTATAAACCTCCTCAACCAGCTTGTAGTATTGATGAATTAAAAAAGTTACTTGCTGACATAGTATGTAATTATGATAATTTGATTATATTTTGGTGACTTTAACATAAACATGGAAAAACTAACAGCCAATAGTTTCCGCCCTGGGACTTCATATCCTTCGTACTGGGTCAACTCTTATTACATCTTCTTCACATAGCACCCTAGACTTGTGTATTATCCGAAACCAATCCATAATGAAAAAGTTCTGTACTTATCCTATCCCCAGTATCTCAAAACACAAGCTATTTTTTTGCTGTTAGAAAATCCCTAAATTCAAACTAGGAACTAATAGTGCTAGGCAATAAGCTACATTGGGATACAATTTATAGCTTCATGTCAGTGGATGACATGGTTGAGTATCTTAATGATAATCTTTTGTTTTGGTTTAAGGTGCAGCGACACTGCCACCGGACTTGGCTTGACTTGACCTCACTTGCGTGCCTGTCTGAACCCATCCTTCGTTTTTCAAAGGGGAGCGGCGAGACTGCGACCGGACCTGACTTGACATGACTTGAGCCACCCACCAGACTCCGTTCTGATCCGGTCTGGATGGGTTGAGACCGGACTCCGGTCCCCCCTCTACTGCGATTTTTAACCCCTCGCACCCCCTCGAGCCATCCAAAGCAGCCCACATTGCTCTCTTCTCATCCTAAAATAGTTTGAAATTGAATATCGTTCAATTTGGCGAGTAGGGAGTGAAATTCACTGTATTGTGCTCGTTTGGACACAAACGGTGACATCCACGACTTATTCAAAGAAAGAAAACTTGCCACTAGTTCTATTTCTTCATCAGAATCAGATTTTGATTCTAAATCACAATGAATGGCTTCCATTTCGGGGGACATACTCTTGTGACGTCTAAGAACAAAGTGGACTGGTTGGAGTCTGGTGACGCCGGTCAAGTCAAGTCCTGTGGCAGTGTCGCCCCCCACTCCGGTAACCAGTGCGGTGGCTCCAGTCAAGTCCGGTGGCAGTGTCGCCGCAGCTTTATTATTCTGTGAATAATGCACCTATGTATTCGCTCAGCAAAAAATTTTTATAACACCCCCTCAAAACTTTTTCTTTTCCGTTTCAAGGTGCGTAGATTCCAAAAATGCAATGTCCGTCCGCTGTCCACCGTACGCCGTCCACTGTATGACGTGTACCGGCTTCATTTTCGGTCTAAAAAATTCGTTCTTTCGCAAACATGCTCCATTTGGGCCCTAGTTGTGTCGCGAAACTTTGCAGCCCTATCGGAATCCAGGTGGGTTATGAGTGAAAATGCGGATTTTTGTGACATGAGCTTTTGAGGTATCGTTTTCCATGTTTTTGGGACGAGAAGACCGAATATGAAGTCGATTTTGACCAAAGAGTGGAAAATTGAGGTTCTACCAAATGTTCAAATCCCAAAATTGATCCCAAATCCCAAAATTGATTTTGTATGAGTCAAAAACCTGGGAAATCGTCTGAAATCACCATCAGTTTGTATAATAACACTAGAAAAAGTATCAAAACGAGGATTAAGACGAATAAATGGCACTACCAATGATCAAAGATAATTTGGAAAAAAAAAGAGAAAAAAAGGAGCGTAAGTACCGAATTCGTGTTTTGGGGGCCGAAATTGGTGGAAACCATCAGAAATAGCTAGGTATTTAAATGATTTCACGTGAAAGAAACAAAAATGAACAGCCAATATTTCTATACGTATGTCTAATAGAATAATAAACCCATGTGACAAGGACTTTGCAGCGTTTTTTCTTGATGAAGTTGCTCCTGAAAGGTCGTACAGAGTGAGACACAGTCCTGCCCCTTGGTTTACTTCTGAAATTTCCTTTGTTATAGATAAAACTATCAGTATAAACTTTGGATTGCTACAGGAAATGCTCAGTATTTATCCAACTATAAAAAACTGCATAACCTTGCTGCTCGTAAGGTTAGGGATGCTAAACGTCGACATATGCTGTCCCAGCTTGATTCAACTGTGCATGACTCTCGTAACCTATGGAAATATGTAAAAAACGCTGCAAAGTCCTTGTCACATGGGTTTATTATTCTATTGGAGTTCTAGAGATTCTTGTTGGCTGTTAAATTTATTGTTTCTTTCATGTGGAATGATTGAAATAGCTATTTATGATGATTTCCACCAATTTTGGCCCCCAAAACATGAAATAGGTACGCTTTTTTTTCCAGATCATCTTTGATCATTGGTAGTGCCATTTAATGGTCTTGATTCACATGTTTACACATTTTCTAAAGTTATTATACACATTGATGGTGATTTCAGACAGTTTTCCAGGTTTTTGACTCATAAAAATACCATTTTGGGAGCTGAACCTTTGGTAAAACCTCAATTTCCGCGTCTTTGGTCAAAATTGACTTCATATTCGGTCTTCTCGTCCCCAAAAACATGGAAAAGGATACCTCAAAACCTCATGTTACCAACATGTTGCTAAAACGCAAAAAGTACCTATTTTTATACACATTTTCACTCATAACACCCCTGGGTATATTCCGATCGGGCTGAAAAGTTTCGGGACACAACTAGGGCCCAAATGGAGCATGTGTGCGAAAGAACGATTTTTTTAGACCGAAAATGAAGCCTGTACACGTGATACGGCGGACGGCGGACGGACATTGCATTTTTGGAATCTACGTACCCTTGAAACGGAAAAGAAAAAATTTTGAGGGGGTGTTATAAAATTTTTTTGCTGAGCGATTACATAGGTGTATTATTCACAGAATAATAAACCAAAATGCAGGTTTGAAGGCCGAGACAGCTGTGACTCCTAATAACTTTGACCTAAATGCTCTCAATGCTCATTTTTCAAAGCATTGTCTGATTGAATCTCCTTTTTGGTATGACCCCACGATTGAGCCCAACTTTTCATCCCCAAATGTCAGTCAAGATGATGTGATGCGAGCAATTGTAGCCATTAAATCAGGTACACCTGGAATTGACAAGATTCCGCTTCAATTTCTTATTTATGCTGTATCATTCACTTTAAAATACATGACCTATATTTTCAATTTTTCAATCACGTCTTCAACGTTTCCTTCCCAATGAAAGTCAGCCATATTGAAACCCACCGCAAAAGTACCTAGCCAATCTGGTTGTCTTTAATGAACTCCGGCCTATTAGTCTATTACCAGTTTTGTCCAAATCACTTGAAACTTTAATTAGCGAACAAATAACTTCATACTTTGTAAGCAACTTCCTCTTATATGAGTATCAGTCGGGTTTTAGGAAGTTGCACAGTACCGCACTTGTCAAGATAACAGAAGAAATTCGTTCTGGTTTCGATAAATCTGAATGTACATTCATGGTCTTATTGGATTATACTAATGCCTTTGGTTCAGTTCCTCACAACATACTTCTCGATAAACTAAGGAACCTGTGATGATTATTACCAGACCTAATGTTTCACATTTGTTACCAGTTTTCCACAGTTACCAAAACATTCATACTTTCTGTAATGAAACCTTTCAGAGCAATACTAAGGCTTTATCCATCTTAATTGACGATACAATGAAAATTGTAGAATACGTGGAGTTGAATCACACCACATTCTTCCACCCTTCAAGGATTAAGTTCATAGTCCATGAAACGTGAGGGCATTCGTCGCTCTCTCGTTGTACGTCGGAGATGGAGGTCCGGGTCATCATTTGTTGACCTGGGAGAATCATTCCCTGATGGAGGAGTGGAAGGTCCAGCTTGTCCGTCTTCTTGGTTTGAACTTACTTATATCAGGAATTTCACGGAGGTTAGGTTCATCCAGAGGATCCAAGGGGACCTCACCACATGGTGCTAGGTGTTTCAGAGACACCGTCACTTCTCGTCCATCATCCAGTTGGACCCTGGCGTACTGTGGATTAGCATCTATGAGCTCCTCCACAAGCGGTTCATACTTGTTAGCACGGACCTGCTTTTTCATCAGTACTTTGGATGATGAGACCAGCCAAGAGGGCAGAGAGTTGCCATTAGTAAATCTGCGGTGGTGTTTAAACATCCTCTCATGGGGTGTTTCATTAGTTGCTGTGCATAGCAGAGATCTTATAGCATGGAGAGAGTCAGGGAGTACGGATTCCCAATCATATACATCCCGGCTTTGCTGCTTGTGTGCGAGAGAAACAGTCCTCCAAATTGTGCCATTCTCCCGCTCAATTTGTCCATTACCAGTAGGATTGTATGGTGAAGACATGGAAGTAGCAATCCCATGACTATGCAGGAAATCCTGAGTTCCCGAGATGTAAACGAAGTCCCTCTGTCAGAGTGAACGTAGGCTGGAGTTCCAAAAATCGAGAATAAGTCTACAAGGCAGTTTATTACGGTAGAAGAATTCGTGTTGGGGCAAGGGTATGCAAATGGGAACCTGGAAAACTCATCAATGATCGTCAGCAGATACTTATTCTTGGATCTAGATGAGAGTGGGCCTTTAAAATCCATGCTGATTCTTTCAAAAGGGTGAGTTGCTTTGATCAGACTGCCTTGATTCAGTCTGAGAAACTTCGGTTTAATTGCGTTGCATGATGGACAATTGGCTGTCATTCTACGAATTTCCTCCTACTGATGGTAAGTTGTGAGTTCGTATCCAGTGCACCATTCGAGTTACACCAGGATGGCATAAGTCACAATGAAGTGAGTAAAGTTTGTTGGGCTGAATGGAATTGCGCACTCTGGAAAATGCGTCAGCGACTTGATTTTGGCTTCCCGGTCTGTATATTATTTCGAAATTATAACAAGACATCTCGAGGTGCCACCTCTCTATCTTTTCATTTTTTATTTTATTTTGGTGATGCATGTCAAACATAAAGGCAACAGAGCGCTGGTCAGTAATTATTTTAAAATAGCGTCCCAATAGGAAATGCATCCATTTCTTCAAAGAGCTCACAATGGCGTAAGCTTCTTTTTCTATAGCCGAGTGGTTCCGTTCACTATCAGTAAGTTTTTGTGAAAAGAAAACCACGGGTCGGCCAGCCTGAGAAAGTACAGCTGAAATTGAAAAGTCTGAGGCGTCCGTTTCAACGACAAAAGGTTCTTTATCATCGATTGTGCTCACCATCGATTTTGATATATCCTTCTTGAGAAGCTCAAATTCGGATACCTCTGGCGCTAGGGGGAATGATTTGCAATTTAATAGCCCCCGCACCTTGTCTGAATAATTCGGAACCCATCTAGAGTAGTGAGCAAATATGCCAATAGTTCTCTGAAGTTCTTTTGCAGAACTGGGAGGAGGCAGGTTGAGGAGTGGTTTGAGACATTCCGGATCAGGTGAAATAGTTTTATTTTCTATTCTATAGCCAAGGAGTTTGATTGAAGTTAAACATATTTACTTTTCTCTTGATTTATAGTGAAACAGTATTTCTGTATGGCATCCATAAAACGATTGAGGTTTCTGTCATGTTCCCCTTTGTCCTCCCCACAAACAGTGACGTCATCCAAATATGCGAACGTCTTCTCTAGCTTCTCTTTAGTAATAAAATCGTCTATGACACGCTGGAAACAGGGTACCCCATCTGTAAGGCCGAATGCTAAACGTCGAAATTGGTAGAGGCGACCACATGCCTCAAACGCGGTGTAGGGCTGGTCCTTCTCTCGTAGGGGAACCTGGTGGTAGGCGCTTTTAAAATCGATGGTGCTGAACCAAGAGTTTTTGGATACCCTAGCAACTGTTTGCTCAATATCTCGGATAAATGAATCACGTATGTAGGTTTTCCGATGAGTTTCTGCATCCACTGCTGCAAAGTCACAGTTTTTGCTCAGCAGCTGTAACTCATGATGATACTGGTCAATTGATTCTTCTGGAGACTGCTTCCGAGAGGCTAGCTTATGTCTAGCGAATCTGGGGTCTGGGGAATCTGGGGATGTCTGAGCGGATTTGGGGTTTTTACATAAGTTGTTTTTAATAACTCTATGGCATCAGCGAATGTAGTTTTGTCAGCAATCAGTTGATAGACTGTTGGGGAGATACGATTAATGAGGAGGTTTAGCTTACCCGTATCATCAATATCAGCGAAGGTAGCGGCAAAGCTTTCAAAAGTCCTCAACCAATACTTCCATTCCTGCGTGGCTGTCGGCGAATGTGGGTCGACATCGAACTTCTCCGGTTTCAAGAATCGATCCATCGTTGATTTCAATTAAGATGAATAAATTTTAATGAAACCTTTCAGAGCAATACTAAGGCTTTATTCATCTTAATTGACGATACAATGAAAATTGTAGAATACGAATAATTGAGATCATGTAAAGACACGTCATAGAAACGAAGAACTGAAAACATATGATTCAATGTGGAGTTGAATCACACCACACTTTCTTATTTCTCGTAAATTCGCATTGTACAATGTATTTTCGTTTATTAATACCTTAGAAAAGTGTTCATACCGTTTTCATTACAATTTAATAAACGAAAGCCTTGGTGCATAAAATGGACAAGTACTTGAAACTGGAACACTTTGATGTTGAACCCTCTGCAACATCAGCAGACAAGAAGTGGTCGAACTGGAAGAAGACGTTCACAAATTTCCTGAATCAATTTACTGAACCATCTGATGCCAGTAAGCTGCAAATACCTACTTACCAGCAAGCAGTAAACTTACTTGGGACTGTTTACATCAAACCCAAAAATTAAATATAGCTACTACAAGACAGCACACTGGTGAATCAGTAGACCAGTACTTACAGGTACTCAAGCAAATGAGTAAAGACTGCAATTTCAGGGACATGACAGCTGAAACTCATCGCAACGAGTTCATCAGAGAAGCCTTTATTAGCGGTTTACTATGCCCACGAATTCGTCAACGGCTATTAGAAAACACAACTTCGACATCAGACGAGGCATTTGACCAGGCAAGATCACTAGAAATGGCAGAGCAACAATCTGCAACTTACTCTGGTTATTCCATACCTAGGGCTGCTGCTACCAACAAGTACCCCAACCCAAAAACACTTCAGCTGCTCTCCGGATCGGAAAATATTATTACTGTGGTGGTCCGTGACACCAAAGATTTTCCTGTCCTGCTAAAGATGCTGCATGCACATTTTGTTCAATGACTGGACATTACTCTAATATCTGTAAATCTAAACCTAAATCTACCCCCAATACCCCTGCCTCAATGGACTCCTCAGCAGCCAGTATCTCAGCTGCTAGTCTAGGGAGTCCAAAGACAGCAATTACAGACATTGCAGTCAATGGGGTAATATTACGTGGCCTAATCGATACAGGAAGCTCTCTCTCAGTCATCAACAACTCTTTAGTAAATAGAATAGGAGCAAAAGTCCTACCATACATTGAACGCATTTCTGTGGCAAATTCGACACTTTTCTGAAGTGTTAGGGCAGTACGAGGTTACCCTTGATATAGCTGACAACTCTGACAAACACCCTATGCTCGTCATGAGAGATCTCTGTGCTGATGCTATCATCGGGCATGATGTTTTGAAAACTAATTCATCAGTCGAGATGAAATTTCGTGGTTCGCATCCTCCTCTAAAAATCTGTAGTCTGGCAGTAGCCAAAGTCGAACCAGTGGCACTGTTTGCCAATCTCACTCCAAATTGAAAACCACTCATTACTAAATCCAGGAAACATTCAGAGCAAGACAACAAATTTGTAGATGCAGAAATCTTGGAGGAAGGAGTGGTTGAACCAAGCAACTCGCCTTGGCGCGCACAAGTTTTTGTTGTGAGAGATGGATGGCACAAAGCTTGGATGGTGATTGACTATTCACAAACAATAAACCGTTTCACATTACTCGATGCGTATCCCCTACCTAGAATCGAAGAAATAGTATCAAAAGTGTCAGCTAACCTAGTTTGCAGTGTCATAGACCTGAAGAGTGCCTACCATCAAGTACCCATTTTGGACTCAGAAAGAATTTATGCGGCTTTTGAAGCATCAGGAAAACTGTAACATTTTCTTTGTGTACCATTTGGCGTAACAAATGGAGTGGCGTGCTTCCGGAGGGTGATCGACTCCATTGTCCGTGACGAAAAACTAGATGGAACATACCCCTACCTTGACCAGTCACAATCTGCGGTTGAAACCAAGACAAGCACGATAAAAATCTTAAGATGGTATGCTGTAGAGATGTACAACTTGACTCTGAACAAAGATAAATGCAAGTTTTCACTAACAACTGTTAGTCTGCTTGGCTACATTATAACTAACAAAACTGTTAGGCCAGATCCCGATCGTTTAAAACCACTACTTGAATTACCTATCCCTCATGATACGCCCACGCTGCAAAGAGCTATGGACTCTCTACCTCTGCTGTCAAGTTTTTTCGTCGTCTTACTTGGCTGACAAGTCACAGATCGTGTCTGTGGACTCTCTAGTATCCATAATCCAGGGTGTTCCTCAGGGCTCCGTATTGGGCCCCTTAATTTTTTCTCTTTACATTAACGATATGCCATCGATAACTGACAGTGTGGCAAGTCACCTCTATGCAGATGATGTCCAGTTGTACATTCGCAACAAGGTAGACACTGAGAGCATGTGTGCTACGGTTGAGAAACTCAATCAGCATTTGTTACGGATTGCTGAGTGGTCTAATCAGAATGGTCTAATGCTCAATCCTACTAAGACACGATCAGTTGTCATTTCCAAGAATAGACTTGACACAATTACTCTTCCCAAGATATCCCTGAATTGAGTGTACCTTCCTTACTTGGATTGTGTGAAGAACTCAGTAGTTCTACTGAACAGCTCCCAGTCATGGGAGCACTTCCATGATATGTCTCAAAGTATACTACTATACTACTCATTGCATACCATGAATCGTGTATGCTATTTCATCCCTGAGAATACCAGAATGCTTCTAGTCAAATCGCTTATTTAACCTTTGTTCGCCTATTATAACAAGCTCTACAACTCTGCAATAAGATTCATTAAAAACTTGAAACCTCGCTCACATGTATCAATACATTCAAAAATAATTACAGGCTTACCATTTCAAGATTATTTTAAATTTCAAACTTTATTATTTATGTACAAGGTTAGTTCTAAGAAGTATCCTCATTACATATTGAACTTATTTCCTGAGACCTCATCAGCAAGGGCGTGTGGGTTTCAGTTGCAACACACCTGCAAGTCTATGGCTGGCTCACTCAGGGTGGTGGGTGCAAGGTTATGGTCGAATTTGCCCCTGAATACTAAAGCTGCTGCGTTGATTGCTACCTTTGAGAGCGGAGTGAGAGAGTTTCTTAACTCATTTCAATTTGTATGACCCTTTCATTATTCCCATCTTTCTTGAGCTTTTTATTTCTTCCTTTCATGTTCATTTCTTCCTTCCTTCTGATTCATCCTTCCTCTCTTCATTTCTTTTTCATTTCTTCCTTTCATGTTCATTTCTTCCTTCCTCTCTTCATTTCTTTTTCATTTTTCCTTTCATGTTCATTTCTTCCTTTCTTCCCATTCATCTCTCTCTTTATTATACTTCATTATACTTACTTAAACTCTTGAATACTCTTTATTATTCAAAATCGTCTATATTCTTATTTTGTAATGCTCATTCTTATTTACGTACAATGATTTACAACTATGATGCTCATAACTACCATGTATACATATAAGGCCTATGGCCTTACGTACATAGTAATTTTTTCCCCTCAAAAAAAAAATTACTGCACAGCAGTAAATTATTACACAACGCTAAATTACTACACAACGGTTTGTTATACTATCTACGCAGAGGGGGCATCTATACAGGTAAATTATTACACAACGGTTTATTATTTACCTTATGCTTCATGAATAACTACAAATAATTAATGATTTAATTATTGAATCCCACGCATTTGTATGAAACTTCCAGTTCTCCATTTAGGGCTTTCCTGGAGGGACCTCGAGGGTACTGACCACAGAAGTCAATGATCTACGCAGAATCTATACAGGTAAATAATGAACCTTGTGTAATAATTTGCAGCGTTTTTTACCTTATTTGTGTATTTCTTTCTCCACGATTTTTTGATTATAATTAGCTTATTTTAGTATTATAAAAAAAAGTACCTACATGCAATACGTTAGCCAGTCTGTTACCTAGTTAGCCTACGGTTTGTTTCTCACCTACCTAGTAAAACCCCCCCAAAACCTAGTTTCACAGATTTATGACTGGTGGCCACACCCACTTTCATAATGGCGGTTCGTCGTCGAGTTGCAAAAGCAGCCAAATACCTGTTGCAGATGCAAAACTAGCTATATCCGACTTTGATCTTGCAATAAATAATTTGCCATTGACGTGACTTTGTTCAGATTTATTTCCTTGTCTGTAAGAAAGAATGGTTACTGTATCTCATGGAGATTAATCGCTACATTTTTTCGCGTTTTTCTCATTTTCATTTTGACTGGATTTAGCTGGTTTTGCAACTGGTCTACTTGTAATCTTTTCGATTTGCTGGTAACCAACACTAAGTTATTCAGATCCTTTAAACACGGTCTTCAACCAACCTTCTAATGTTTATTTTCGGAGTAGGAAAACAAAATTTTACTTTCGCCGCTGAACCTTTCTTCCTAACAAATTGCAATCAAAACAAAACCATTGAATCTCTTTAGCTTTCACTCCTATTCGCTCACTCCTATTTTTTTTAAACCTTCATTTTGGAACTCGCAAGTTGTACGTGAATTGTACAGGAGCATTGTGTAGCCAGATACTACATAGTATCCAAGTGACTGAACCAAATAATATCACCACACATGAAATCAGAGTCGTTGTCAGGCACATATATTTATTGCTTTCTAGGAATATTTACTAGGCAGTACTTACTTAGAAGAGGAGAAATATCCCATGACTGCCCCTTCATCCATGCAATCCAGCAACGTAGGAAGAGATGGAGTGCAGGTGAAAGCTTTAAATTGGTGATTAGGGTCCATCGATTCTGTGAAGTAATCATGAGACCTGGTGTGACTACAGATTGCTGCAACAATTATTAGACAAGTAAAATTGTCATCTGCTGGCTGTTATCAATAGGGTAAAAATGTATGGTAAAATCAGTATGAGTAAGGGTAATCACTAAAAATGTATGGTAATCAGTAGGGCAAAAATGTATGTTCTGGGACATTCCTGTTTCAGCATGATCGCCTGGGGGTGTGAGGGGGTGGTCGGACCCCCTCCGCCCGATCTGCCGCCAACCACAATTTCTCCGACCACCCCGCTCCTGCTGCCACCAAGGTTTTTCAAACCGTCATATACCCCTCCCACCACATCACCCAATCCCAAGGATTTTCCCTCTCATTTCCAAAATACTCCCCCTCCTCCCCACCCTTGAATGACATAAGACCAGCTGTTCACCAAATTCCCACCTTTTCATACTGTCACCTCCCCTGACCATAATATAAGGGACACCCTACCCGACACGTATACATTGCTTGACTGGTGATGGGAAACAAGTCCTTGTTAGAAGTGCATGTAGTTGATTTTCTCGTAGAAAGGCCAAGGCTAGGCAGTTAGGAGGCTGACTGGCTAGATCATCGGACAGTTCACGAATCGGGAAAGTTTGGAAATGAGCGGTGAGGCCTCCAAGTTGGTGAGAATGGTCAGGGACGTGATGTCATTGGAGCATTGCCCGAAATTACTGGGTCCCACTTTCGCCGCAGCCTAGTGTCAGTTGTAAGTCTCAAGCACACACAGATTGGATTAAAACCCAGAAATTTGATGAAATCGTTCTGGAAATACGAAGTAGTAAGGTTATGGCTGTCCGATGCGAGAAAATCCATTTTCCAATTCCGAAAAAATTTTATTTCCCAAATAACTGTTGGAATTCGCGCAGGGAAACCGATGGCCATGTTGAAGAAAGGTCGGCAGAAGGTCAAATCGATGTGATAATCATGGCTTATCGATTTGTAATGGTGATGTTATTAATAGATTAATTGCTGGTTCACAAGGTATTGATAAACTCTCTTATCACAATATTGTTATCTAACCTTATCTGATTAAGTTAGCCAATCACTACCCTTCTGCGATGTTTTTCTTTTAAAATGACGATTTGAAAACGAAGTTAGTTCAGATAGCATGAACTGAAATACGATTGTAAGTATATATTATGACACTTGAAGCTATGAGAAATCTCAGTGTTTGGACTGGACCCTGATGTGGTGAGTACCTACCTGGCTTATCTCTTCAGGTTAGAGGCTAACCGCTTTTTTTCTTACAATGGTGGTCAGCATTTTTGTTTTCTTCTGACAATGAATTGAGACGGACGTTAGTTCATATATGAACGAAAGCAAGGACGTATAAGATGTTATTAAAATCAAGGGAAATTTCAGTGACTGGACCTGAGCTTGAAGTGAAAAGCAGACTGGTCTACTATGTACTGTATGCAAATAGTAATTGTCTTGAGTCAAATCGGAAGTAAGAATGTGAACCATGTAATTTCAGATAATCAGTAATTTGCGTGAGTTTCAATTGAAACTTGTTGGTGATTTACTGAAAACATGTTAACGATTAACGAGACACGCACCCCAACATGACAGGCAAGGGCTCAACAATGGTGGAATTATTGTTATAAATATGTTATATTATTGTTATATTATTGTGTTATGTGGAATTATAGCCACTTGGGCCACTGCCTCAGCACCCAGAAACACTAACCATGTGTTCAGCTGACATTTGAATTTCCCACCGTAAACTGTACCTAGCATTTTTCACAAATTTCAACAGCGACTCGACAGAGTTCTATGGCTATGGATATTCAATATGTGGTTCCATCATGTTGGCTCCCTGTAGCTCCCCAGCTATGTTATCAGAATATAGTGAGAGTAATCAATGTCGTGCAGTTTAAATCGAAACCTCTGCTCCTGAAACTGGCAGGTCCCGAGACATGGTGTCGCCATGGCAACCGAGAAAAGTGGCCTGTCCGCGCAAGCTCAGTCGAGTAAAAATGTTGTTTGCCACGCCTACATTGGGCCACTGCCCCAGAATCTAATTTCAATCCCAAAATCGTTCATTTCACAATTGATTCGATTGAAACGGAATCGATCGGATTGAAACACAATTGATCATGTTGAAACAGGAGTGTCCTAGAACATACACTTTTACCCTACTGGACAGGACACAGTAATTGTAGGTATTAATCTGTTTCCGCTGTAGGTGATTCAAAATGTGAGTAGAAATTCAGATTTTGGAGCACATGCAATTTTTTTCGGATGCTGCATGACATGAGGAAGTAAAACAGACACACAAATTATGCACCTCAGGTGATTAAAATTATATCAAGCTCACCTAGAGTTAATACGTTACAGCCTGGCTGATAAATAGTTCCTCCATTTGGATAGAAATCGGCATCGCAGAATGGTTGTGGGATCCCCAACAGTCCACCGCACGTGTGAATGCAGTCCACGAAATCTGCATCGCTTGCGTCCAGTCGGTCGAATTCTCTTAGCCCTTTGTATAGGGGCCATGCCGCATCAAGACCTTTTTTGAACATATAAATAAGTACTTCAAAGCAGACCAAGCATGACATGAGCTTTGTTTTATAAGTCTTCATTGCAAATTTTGTAGGAAGGTATGCTTTTGAGACCCGCACACAAATCCGTCCCTGTGACCGGCGTCACTCACTGAACATATCCCATTTCTAATGTTATCATAGAATAGTTGATGCCTAATAATTATTAGTATTTTCGTGGCTTCATTATAACGGGCTTCATTGAAGTTTCTATTCGGATTTAAAAATGTAGGTTATAATCATCAGCTCCATTTAGATGGGGATTTTTTCATTATCGGGCACAGTAATGAAATTGAGCTTCAACGATATATGATCCAAATATCCTTTAAATTGACCTGAACCGAGGAACCCATTAGTGAACACAAACATCAAATATTAAAAATAAAAATAAAAAATAAAAATAATTTTTGTGCTGAACATAGTTTATTCAAACACAACATTTTTGAATTCGGCGCCAGATTTCACCTAAGATGTATGAAAACCAAAAAAACCAAGGGATTATTGATCACGAGTGTAGGTAGTGACCACAGAAAACAGTGATCTACGCACAAGGGCATCTATTTCACTCCACATCAACAATTTTCCTTCAGAACTTCATCATTTGCGTCTCTTTTTGCCATTTTAGTTACTGCTTGTCATCAACAGAATTATTTTAGCGAAATTTAACTCGTGATTTAGGTAGGTACCTACCTAGTAACGAGTACGGGGTTAAGTACTAACCTACGGAGGGTCTGCGGTCTACATAATGTGTATAGAATAGTAAATATTATATTATATAGATGTCAGTCATCTCTAAGGGGTTCAAAATAGGGGTCTAAATTTTCAGAACGCCGTAGCTCGAAAACTTTCGATAGAAGGGTATGGTTTTTTTTACGATATTAAATTTCTCTTGAGCTAAACAATTTTTTGAGACCACCCCGAGCATTTTACGTCCAGCCGTTCGTGTTCACCAAAAAGCTTCATCAACATGATCGTGAATCAAACGGTATAAATCCGGCCGGGATATCATCACTAGGGAGCACCTGATTATAATCAAGGATGGCTGTATGAAGTCGAGTTGGTTGTTCTGCTGTTCATTTGATAAGTGATGGACTATTGGATTTTGTTGGTAGGTACTTGTGAAACTTGAACAAACGTTGAAGTATTATTGATGGGTAAATTATTACACAACGGTAAAAATCCGTCGTCATTACCCTTCTCCAGGGTTACTGAGGACTCTTTGGAGTCAAGCCTTCGGAAAGCAGTTCGTGAATGCCTTTCCAAAGACGATTTTACGGATCAGATTGTTATGAAACTCACCTTGAATATTAAGTCTGTGGTCACGGATATAATTGAGCGTAAGCTGTCGTCTGTCAATGATCGTGTTGATCATCTTGACCAGCTCAGTAGAAGGAATAATGTTTGTATCTATGGCATCCCTGAAGATGGGACTCTAGGTACTTCCATTTTTACATATATGGAGAACCTCTTTGCTAAATTCGACGGTATAAAACATCTACACAGGGGCCAGTTAATTTCCAGTGCCAAACGAATTGGTCGGCCGAATTTTAATGAGGGCTCCAAGCCTCGACCAGTTATCATCTGCTTTGAGTCCGTGGCTGTGCGCAGTTTCTTCTTGTCTCGCAAAAAGCTCCTGAAGGGTACAGGTCTTTTCGTTTGTGAGGACTTGACGCCATCCAGAAGACAGTTATATCACGATCTGTTGGCTATTCATGGCCCAACTAAGGTATGGTCGGCAAATGGACGTATCTTTTGGGTGGATACTGGAGGAAGGCGAAAATCTGCATCTTCACGTAGCGAACTTGTTAAACTCAACAACCTCGAAGCTAATAAGGACCTCTCAACGCCCTTTACAACACCCCTTTCTCCTTCGAGAAGCTCCTCTCTTCCTACTGTCAACACCCCTGTTGCTGCTAATCAGACAATTGTACCTGTTCTTGGAGATGGCATTGAGACTCCTACATCTTTGAAGCTGATACCTGACGTCTAAAATGAGTTCCTATTTTTTGTATTTCCAACTTGATTTACATTATGTAACCTGCGCCCACCATTTTAGAGAAATTTAATTCTTAAACAATGATTATTATTTGTTCTCTCATTTTGTGTGATTTTGCTTTCTTCTGGTAATCCATGGATACTTTTACAGCTCCATGAAAGGTTTCTAACAAGCTACATGCATTATGATGTTCAGTTTTGCAATATGAGTTTTCACGATCATGTTGCGCCTTTTAATTTAAATGCTATGATTTGTTGGTTTAGGTAATTTTCTCCTATTAAATGTCTTGTTATTATTATTCAGGGTTTTTTTTCTGTAACTTTGTTTTCATGGTTCGATTCATGTTTTGATGTTTGAATGTTCTATATTGTGTTTTCACTTAACTATAATGTTTTTCATAATCTTCTCGAAAATCTCCTCAATTCAATTCTTTAGGTTTCAGTAGCAATGAACTGAGACGTTTTATGCATTTTCTCGGTAAATATGTTTGAAATGAACTATTTTGTTTTTATTATTCTCTTTGTATATTTCTTTTCATTTCTTACTCTTCTCCTACTTCTCTCTCTTCCTCGTCTCTTACTTTTCTCTCTTCATCTTTTCTTACATTTCTTTTTCCTCCCTTTCTTGATGATTGTCTTATGGCTCTTTCCTGGTCGTGGCGTATGTGCTTCTCGAGGCTCGGGTGGGGTGGTTGTGTGTATCGATGACTGACGTTAATGAGGGTTCTACCTCGTCACCTGCTCAGCCTTTTGCTGCACTTAACCCTTCAATATTTGAAACAATTAGCGATGATGTTGATGACTCACCTGAAATCCCCTTCCCCTCTGACCTTGACGGCGTGCCTCCCCGTGCAAAATTATTTTCAATGTGTCACATTAATGCACAGAGCCTCTTGTCACATATTGACCATGTTAGATTTTACTTATCTTCCTCGAATGTTTGTGTTGTAGGTGTCTCTGAAACATGGCTAACACGCAGAATAGGGTCCAGCAAGGTGGAGTTACCAGACTACACGTTTATTCGTAATGACAGAGTGGGTAAGAGGGGCGGTGGAGTGGGGATTTACCTCCGTCGTGATATTTCTTATACAGTCCTTTCTAAATCTCCTCCAAGCAGCGTTATAGAGTATATATTCCTAGAAATTGAAATGAGGCTCAAGAAATTGGCTGTAGGTGTGGTATATCGACCACCCTCTCCCTATTCTGACATAGCCTCTATCGAAAATATTTTTGTCAATCTTAATATTAATTACAGTGATATTATTGTCATGGGTGATTTTAATATTAATCTCTTGAATCTCTCAGCCAAGCCATTGAAAGCCCTTATTGCAATGTGTAACGCAGTACCTCTTCATATACTTGACTCTGCTCCCACTCATATTGGTAATCATCATAAAGACTCATTGCTAGATTTGGGCTTAGTCAAGAGTATATCATCCGTAATCCAGTACGAACAGTATCCAGTGCTCTGTTTATCTCACCATAAATTGCTACATGCCACTTTAGTTATTCCTGCGCCCCGGCTTGAACCCCTTTTTATTAAATCTAGGTTCTTTCTAAAATAAATAAGGTTGACGCTCTAAGTAAGGCCTTCACTATTAACTGGTCAGAAGTAACTTGTTTTACTGATGCCAATAGTATGGCTGAATCATTACAGTCGAAAATTCAGGCCCTCTTGGATGACATTGCCCCTCTTCGTGAGGTGAGGATACGTCACCCTAACTCTCCTTGGTTCACTCCTACTGTCAAAGCTGCCTTTAAAAAATGGGATCAGATGTACTTGATTTGGGTTCGCACTAGGGATCCAGGAGCTGATGCACTCCATCGCATTTATAAGAACCAGGCTAAAGTTGTCTTGCGGAAAGCTAAGAAGGAATATTATTCTGCAGAACTTGATTTTTCTCTTCCCACCAAAATTCTGTGGTATAATGTTAATAAGCATGGCATGAAAACTAAAACTCAATCCTCCATACTAATTAATGAGTTTAGTCCTGACGAGCTCAAAAAGCATTTCTTGAAAAAACCTGGTAGTTCTGCCAAATTAGACTTCGATAAAGCCCGTACTCCACCTCTCCACAATGTGGATGATTTTTCATTCTCCAATGTCTCTGTTGATGATGTCATGACTGCCTTGACCTCCATAAAATCAGGAGCTGCTGGTCCTGATGGCATACCATTGTCATTTTTTAAAACTATTCTCCCAGCTGTCCTCTTTGCACTGACTCATGTTTATAATTTCTGTATTACTTCTTCCACGTTTCCAACTGTTTGGAAGCAAGCTGTTGTTACTCCGATCCCTAAAGTGGATAAACCCCTGTCTCCAGGGGATTTCCGCCCTATTAGTGTGGTTCCAGTCCTGGGGAAAGGGCTTGAGCTTCTTTTGTATAGACAACTTTTGTCCATTATTGATGATCGGGATATATTGGACCACCACCAATCTGGGTTCCGTCGAGGATTTAGTTGCTCGACTGCTCTACTAAGGTTGGTTGAGGATGTAAGGAATGGGTTCGGCAAGTCGTTGGTTACAATTAATATCCTCCTGGATTTTTCCAATGCTTTCGGATCAGTGGACCATGGCCGCCTGATAATGAAGTTGAGAGACTATTTTATAAGTTCAATAATACTGCCTGTACTCTCATTGAGTCATTTCTGACAGGTCGTTCTCAGGTTGTGAAGTTTGGTTCTGCTAGGTTTAGTGCCCTTGTTCTCAAGTATGGTGTGCCTCAGGGATCAGTTCTTGGGCCCATCATGTTTTCCCTGTTTATCAACGATTTGCCACATTCCATCCTGCACTCCAAATACCTACTTTTTGCTGACGATCTTCAGCTTTATGTGCAGTGTAAGGTCGAAGACATTCCTCATACGGTTGTAAAATTGAATCATGACCTGTCAGAGATACTTTCATGGGCTTTCGAAAAACGGGATAACCCTCAACCATGCCAAGACCAAGGCTATGATTTTTTCTAATAATGATTTGGATATCTCCACCATCCCTACTCCTGTCCTGAACAATTTCAATGTGCATTACTCGACATCCACTCGTAACCTTGGTCTAATCTTGGATTCTCAGCTCAAATGGCATGAACATATTAATCTAGTTTGTAAGCGTGTGTACTATGCGCTGTTTCTTCTAAGACCTTTCAAACATTTCATTAGCCAAAACTTGAAAAGTCATCTTGTTAAAAGCCTGATTGTGCCTTATTTTAATTATTCTGATTTTGTTTTTTGTACAGATTTGGGGGGCGATGTGTGCCGGAGGCTTACTGTAGCATTTAATGCTTGCATTAGGTTTATAGCTGCGCTGGGTATAAGAGAGCATGTATCTACCTCTTATAGTGTCCTTTTCAATAATAGCATAATTAATTATATGAAACTAAATGCACTCTGCTTCATTTATAAATACACCAAAGGCACTTTCCCAGTGTATCTGAGTGGTCTATTCACCCCTGCTCAATGTACTCGAGGTAAATACCTCTCCATGCCACGCCATGGCTCCCTGCAGAATGGTTCCTTAGCTGTTGTTGGTGTTCGTTGGTGGAACAAACTTCCTCTTAAGATACGAGGCTCCGCCTCTTACTCGGCCTTCCGGAGGCTCTGCGCTGTGTACCTTGAGGAGTGATGACAATAATTCCCCCCCCCTCTCACTCTCTCTCTCTCTCTCTCTCTCTCTCTCTCTCTCTCTCTCTCTCTCTCTCTCTCTCTCTCTCTCTCTCTCACTCTTTCTCCCCCCATCCCTCCCCACCATCCCACCCCTCTCTCTTTTTCTGTACACCTGGTTTTTCCCATTCATTACTCTAACTCTCTTGCCTTTTGTTTTTCTACCTATATCTTTCGTTTTTTTTCTCCTTATTTGTCTCTTTTTGTATATTTTTTTTCTCATATTAAAAGCAGTGCGGTCTTGATTTTTCAATTTTATGCCTTATGTTGTAAATTAATTGTACTATAGATGTACACTTGGTGGGACGTAGGTCCTTTTGTACATAAAATGAATAAATAAAATAAATCAATAAAATTATTACACAACGGTTCATCTACCAAGAAGGGGCTGGATTTTGAGGATCGGTACTTTTGTGTTTGATTATTTGGGAATAATAATAATAAAAAAGGTGAAACCCGAGAAGTATCAATCTCAACGTGGCAAAAAGGGGAATATTGGGAACAATAAGAACATGAAGTTGACAACACACACACACACAAACACACACACACACACACAGCTCTTCATCTTCTTCCCGTTTCACCCGTTATGCCCATGTCCCTCCGCACATGCGGCATTGGCTCCCAAACCCCTACTTGGCGCATGGGCTTGAGCTCTTTCAATATGCATGCCGAGGCAATACCTAGCAGGGCCCAGATCTTTCATCTCCAATTTAGACATCAAATCATTCTTGATTTTAGGCTTCAAATCTTCATCGTTTGAAAATATCATTGCATCAGAATACAGTGCAAGAATGAAGATGTGGTATTTAATCAAACCTGTAGAAGACACAAGGATCAAATTGTGCTTTGGTTAGCCCAATTTCAGTCATGACGAGATCAAACTTCTCATACCACAATCAGCTAGCTTGTTTGAGCCCATATACCGACTTTTTGAGTCTACAAACTTTGTCGAACTCACTTGAAACCTTGCCATCCTTTACCATTTCTGGGTAATACAAGTAGGTTTCCTCATGCAGGTCTTGCTGAAGAAAAGCAGTGACGGCATCCATCTGCTCAACCATCCATGAATGTGATGCAGCCAGAGCAAGCAAAATTCCCAAAGTGGTCATTCTCACCACAGGCGAAAACGTTTCCTCATAATCTATACCGTAGACCTGAGAACAACCTTTCACAACCAGTCCGGCTTTGTAACGAACTTTATTTGAGTTTCCATCATGTTTCTTACGAAAAACCCATTTGCACTTGATCACATTGTGTTCATTAGGGTGATCAACCAATTCCCAGGATTTGTTCCTCAGTAGCGAGTCATACTCTTCCATGATGGCCAACTTCCAGTATTCAGAATCTGGTTGGGAAAGAGGCTCATCCAAAGTCGTCGGATCCTCTGGTGTTTCAATCGACATCGCAGCACTCATGACATAATCCCTAAAACGCTGTGGCAACTTGCGCTCTCTCTCAGGGAGTTGACGTTTTGAAAGCTCTGGGATGTCAGGAAATCCATGAAAGTCAGATGATGCATCTGGATCATCTTGGAAACTATCCTCAGCTGGATGCCATTCCTCATCCTCATCCGGCTCTTGGTCGTATGGTTCCGTAGGTTGCGGCGTCGGAGGCAGTACAGGCTCACCGCCGATACCCAAATCTTCCAGTCCAACTTCGGAAAAATTTTCAAACAAATGAGTCAAGTCGGTTCATTTGACTCAGTTTTTGTGTCCTCCATGAACAAAGTTTCATCAAAAATCACGTCTCGCGACTTCGTGATGCAACCAGTAGACGGGTCAATCAGCCTACAACCTTTGGAGTCATCGCAATATCCAGTGAACACATACTTACTCCTTAGATTTTGGATCCCACTTGGTTCGCTTGCACTGAGGAACATAAGCGTAAGCCATACCCAGATCCAAATACCTTCAGATGGCTCAAATCAGGTTTGCGATTTGACCATGCTTTAAAAGGTGTCATGTTGTTGACAGCAACAGTAGGGCTCTCATTCTTCAAGAAACAAGCAGCATTCACTGCTTCAGCCCAATATTTGGCAGGCAACCTAGCATCAAGCATCATTGATCTAGCTTTCTCAGCTAATGTCCGATTTACCCTCTGTGAGACGCTATTTAGTTGGGGACAGTAGTCTATCCACGTTTGGTGCTGAATACCATCAGCAGAACAAAATTCTGAAAAAGCTTTGTTGACAAATTCCTTGCCATTGTCCGACCTCAAACATAGAATTTTCTTGCCAGTCTCATTTTCAACTCTGGCTTTAAATTCCTTGAACTTCGCCAAGGCTTCACTCTTATGCTTCAGGAAATAAACGAAAGTTTTCCTCGTTTTATCGTCTGTAAAGGTGATAAAATATCGTTTCCCACTCATGGAATTTTCCTTAAAAGGCCCACACAAATCGGTGTGTATTAATTCCAAGACTTCATTAGCACGGTGAGCTTTGCCCGATGGAAATGATTTTTGCGCATCCTTGCCAAAGACACAACCTTTACAAACCTTGTCACAGGGTGTAGTCGGAAACTTCAAGCCAGTGGCTAAACCACCTTGCATGCGTGCCATTCCACCTGAGCTCAAATGGCCAAGTCGCTTGTGCCATTACTGGAGGGCATCCTTAGATGAGTCCGAAACATGGACCATGTCTGACTTCTCAGCACAAAGAAGCTTGAATAAACCATTCTCTGACGATTCCACCACGGCTATGACGTCACCAGTATCACGGTCAATGATTTCACACCTGCGTTCATTTTAAAAAATCGTACATAGGCCCTTACGACCAAGTTCGATGCATGAAATCAAATTATACCTCAGTCCCGGCACATAACTGACATTTCTGATGGGAGTCTTCTTGACTTTACCCCCAACATCAAGAAATACATGGGTATCCCCCACTGAAGTTATGGGTAATTTTGCACCCGAAGCCGTAGTCACGGAAGACTTGGTGCTCGGCTCTCGAAGATTGGTAAGCCAATCCTTTCTACCGGTGACATGAACATTGGCACCTGAATCAATAAGTATACCATTCACCAGAGTCGAGTGAACCAGTGGCTAGAATTGAATTTTCTAATATTAGCCCCTTATTCTCACTCCCCTTATCACCACACTTGGATCCATTCCTGTTCTTCTTAGGAGCCTTACACTTGTTTGCATAATGCCCCAGGTTGTTACAATTGTAACACTTTACAGTAGCTGACCACTTTGTATGCTTTATGGGGCTTAGAAAGCAAGGCACTTTCATTTGGGAACTCATACTTGGCTGCCTCTGCCAAAAGCCTCTCTTTTACCAAATCAGAGGTAAGCGTGGACCCACAATTTTCAAGGGCCATGATAAGAGGTTTGAAATGATCTGGCAGGCTAACAAAAATTAACGCAGCCAGTAAGTACCCCATCCTTGATCTCATGGTCGATTGACTTCAACTGCTGTGCCAACTTCACCTTCCTGTTGACATATCTTTGTAGTCATCATAGGTACTTGATATTGACCAACTGCTCTTGAAAATCCTTTAGGTTCATAAACCTCCTTCAACTTTATCCAAACTTCCATTCCCGACTTCAAGTCTCGAATATCAGCATAAATGTGTGATTGCACACCAGACACAATAGCTGCCATTGCCTTTTTGCCTAGTTTCTCGTTAGTAGCACCATCCTGAACATGGTCCCACAGATCGCAATTTACGAGGTGGACCTCCATAGCAAACTTCCAATCGATGAAATTGCTGCTGCCTTCTAATTTTTCAAAAGAAAGAGATACACCTGTATGCGACAGACATGGTAAACAACAAAATAAACGTCGTCACTCACCTTAACCGTGTTCTATTTAACAATCACGTAGGGGTAGGTAGAACAAACCTAACCACTTCGACGCAACTCGAGACACTACCACAGAAAACTCTACTATACTACGTACAGAAGGGACACTCAGGGTGGGGGGTGGTTGCCAGCATACAGCTCCCGCGACGCGGAAATTAGTGGCCAAAGGCTGAACTAAGACCCCCCGAATCCTCGCGCATGCGCCTGACACCTTGGTTACCACCGCTCTCCTGCTTCGTTGCTACAACAAACCCCCGCCACCCTACCACCCCACCGCCCACCACATTGCCATCCGCCTCTCTTCCACACCCTTGGTAAATGTACCAGTCTGGCAAAGGACAGACAAGAAAGGATGAAATTAATACAATTAAAGCAAAAATGTACAGTAAAACAATATTTATTCAATATTGACATCACAGTTCGTGGATAGTTGATATCATTAATTTAATTGCATTCTAATTATCTATTGTCGTCACAATGAAATTGTTCGACCATCGTCAATATTGATTGACTAGTTATTACAATTCGAACATACATTGACATCACAGCTCGTGGATAGTTGATATCATCAATTTAATTGGTCACATTCGGGACGGGAAAGCAAAAAAAGGAAGCTGTTGGATGAGTGTTACATCGAACGTCACATCCGATAGCGGCGCACTTTAAATTCACAACCCAACTCATACCTACTTATCTAGAAAACGAACGACTTCAGTTAAGGAAAAATACGAATTCCGTACACGAAAGCAGTATTTTCAAATTTCACGAGCCATTACCTACGTAACTTTTATTACTAACCTCGTCGCACGTTAAAACGTAGAAAGTTTCTGTAAGTTTGTGTGGTGAACTAACAATAGGGTTTTCTTCACAGAAAACCAAAAAAAATAGAAAGGAATGAAAACCTCCTCGCGCGTTAAAACGTAGTACAGTAGTTTTCTGTGGTTAAAACGTAAAAATTGTAGTGATGAAATCGTATGGGAGAAACAAGAAAATACTAATGGCGGAACGGAGTCGGAGCGTCTACATGAGGTGGTGGGTGGTGGGTGGGAGAAGACGTGCGATCGCAGCGAATACTGGTCGTTAATAGCAGAACCGTGAACTAGCACCAGTGTCATGGGGCTGGACACTACTCCGCCTTTTCACTTCACCAACACAGTACACAGAAACTAGCTTTCAGTTTTGCGTTAACTGGGGCCCGATAACCTGTTTGATTATTTGGGAATAATAATAATAATAAAAAAGGTGAAACCTGAGAAGTATCAATCTCAACGTGGCAAAAAGGATTTAATGAAAAAAGGGGAACATGTCCATGAGGAACTAACAACAGAAAACAGTGATCCACGCAGAAGGGGCATCTATTTCACTCCACATCAACAATAATTTCCCTTCAGAACTTCATTATTTGCAATTCTTTTTCCCATTTTAGTTACTGTTTGTCATCGAAGAATTATTTTAGCAACATTTAACTCGTGATTTAGGTAGGTATACCTAGTACCGAGTACGGGGTTAGGTACTAACCTACCGAGGGTCTGCGATCTACATAATATAATATGTATAGAATAGTACGTATTATATAGACGGGTTATCTATACAGAGAGCTGTGATCTGTAGCAGAAGGGTATTCTGTACAAAATAATAAACCGTTGTGCAGGGATTTGCAGCGTTTTTATCATGTAACCACTTCATTATTTGCGTTTCTTTTTCCCATTTTAGTTACTGTTTGTCATCGACAGAATTGTTTAAGCAACATTTAACTCGTGATTTAGGTAGGTACCTAGTAACGAGTACGGGGTTAGAGTCTTCTGGAGTGACACATAAATAAATATAGATTGCGTTCTGGGGATAGACGCCTAATTTTAGCGCTCTTGGAGCACACTTGTAAGGTAGGTACCTCATGGCCCCAAATTTTGCTACCTATCTTTACCAAAGCTATGAATGCTGCAATGGGACAACTAAACGCTACCTGTCGATAACAGGGTGAAGCTCATGGTGAGAATGCTCCGTACTGGAAGGATTTATAACTTCCAAGGGACATTATCATCAATGACGGGGTTTTCAGGGAAACTTGAAACAGACGATTTAAAACAATTTAGGCTCTAATTTCCTCACATGAACCAAAAGTTACGAAAATAAATGATCAGTTGGATTCCAGAACCAGGGGACGACACGGCCCGGGATTACGGTTTCATAAAAATGCGCGGGATTCAATAACTCAATCATTAATTATTTTTTGTTATTCATGGAGCGTAAATATAACTGTCTGATACAAAAGTGCCTATCAACAAAATCCAAAACAGCCGCCATTCTTCAGATGAAATAATATCACAGAACAACCAGCTCGACTTCATACAGCCATCCGTGATCCAGTTGATCAGGTGTTTCCTAGCAGTGATATTTGGGCCAGATTTATACCGTTTTATTCACGGTCAAGTTGACGATGCTTTTCGGTGCAAACGAATGGCTGGTCGTACAATGCTCCGGGTTGTCTAAAAAAATTCGTTAGTTCGTGATCAAATTAGGAACTTTTAAAAACCATACCCTTATTGTTGTGATCGGCTGCTCCTCCACAACCTACACTATTATGTACAGACATGTATCCTCTCAGAGTGGGGACCCCCCGACCCCCCTCTGATCATGTCAGGGGGCTATAAAAGAGCCGAGTGCCAATAATTATATAACCATTCTCAATCAAAGTGATCGACTCGTCTGTTCAACTCCTCAATCACTACACTGGTGACCCCGAGTGGTGACACACAGCGCACAGCCTCCGCCCGCCGTCTGCGACGAGCCCCGCCTCCGCAGCACTACGCCCGGCACACGCGCCCCACTCCAACGCCCCACAGCGCCGCCCCACCCCGACGCCAGCGTCAACGGAGACCGCAGCGACTCCCCGCTTCACCGCCCTACCCCGCGTTTTCTATATAACGCTCACGGACGCCTGCGAGAGACACACTTCCAGACGACACCTCTCCGGGACTGGCGCCTACAACGAGAACGAAAAAACGGACCGGAAACCACCGACACCCGCAGAAACAACTCCACCGACATCAACGCTCCAGCTCCGGCCGTACGACCCCGCATTCCCGCACGTCTGATTCGCCCAACTCGAGATCACATTGACTCACGAAGGCCTCACGACGCCGCATGCTAAATTCGACCGCGCCTTCCTCGCCCTCGAGCCCCGACAAGTGGACCTCTATGACGACCCCAACCGACTTCCGAGCACGAGAATCCGTTAGTCCTCGCCCGCCGACTTCGTAGAGCCCTCCCGGCCGACACACCGCAACGCGTAGAACATCACATCGTCACGAAGGGACCTCCATGCCACGCGAAACTTCGCCGGATATCACCGGACCTTAACGCGAAAGCGTCGGCCCATTTCGGCGAATTACTAGCGGCTGGCATCATCGAACGACAACAGCTACCGGATATCAAAAACTCACCCTTGACCACACACGCACCATCTGACGGCTCTCGGCTCACCGCCTTACTCCAACCGACTTCCGACGACGAACTACCGTCAGTCCTCGCCCGCCGACTCACTCGAGCACTCCCAGCCGACACACCGACCCCGCTCGTTCGGCAGCTTTTCATACCCGCCCTTCCAGACAGCATTCGCCTGCACATAGCGGCGCGCGACGAACCCGACATCACGAAACTCGCTGCGCTCGCCGATCGCCTCTTACCCTTCGCCCCGCCTCCTCGTGTGGCTACCGTCACCGAAGAGGTTCGTGTGATTCGAACAGACGACAACAGCGACCGCCGACGCAGCCACGACCGACCACACGCCGCACGACGAACGGCTCGTGTTTCTACCGCCGCACATGGGACCCCCGAGCACAAAAACGCCGCACCCCATGCACCTGGCGCCCGCAACAACAGCCGCCGTGGCCGTACCCACGCACTCAACCTACATACCGGCTCTTCATACGCCGCAAACGTACCGCCCCCAACGACAACGACCCGAACAGCCACAACGGACCACCGCACCCACCGCAAACAGCACACGCACCTCCCAAGCCCGACAACCGCCACCGCAACGACACGAAGAACAAAATTTAACTAAACACGTTACTTAAATTCTGGGGGGAGCAGTGTTGTGATCGGCTGCTCCTCCACAACCTACACTATTATGTACCCCCCGACCCCCCTCTGATCATGTCAGGGGGCTATAAAAGAGCCGAGTGCCAATAATTATATTTCGGTAGGTAGAGATTTGTTAATAACTGGCAGCAGCCTCTTTTCTGCGCTAAGAGCCAACCTAGTTTAAAGGTAAAAAAGACGAAGTTTTTTCGTCTGTCATGTTGGCAGCCTGGTCTTTGCCAGCCCTCCGGCCGTATCGACCCGTGGCCGCCATTCTCTTTTGTTCGTTTGAGAGCTAACCTAGGTTCTAGGTGTTTTTCATCGTTTTGAGTTCTTTTTCATAGTTTTTTACGGTGCTTTCATCGCCTTGAAGTGTTTTTTCATCGTAGTAGTGTTTTCACAGTATAGTGAGTGTGTTTTTTGTGCGGTGTGAAACCTCCGCTGGCGGCGGTCCTTCAACCGACTACGCCGGTTGACGGGCCTCGCGTGGTGTCGGGCTTCGGAATGTCGCGCGTGGAGCCGCCGAGACGTTCAGACCGCAAGAAATGTCCAAAGAAGTTCTTCATTCCCGACGAGGATGTGTCCGGAGGGAAGAAGAGGCCTCGTATGGCGGTGATGGAGAGTTACACCGTACGGAAGGTGATCACGTCAGCCCCTCGGGGTGTCGGACAAGGCGCGGGGGTGACATCGCACCCGCAGGTGATGGAAATGGCTTTCCACGACCCTCCGGGGATAACACGTAAGTACGATAACATTCAAGCGGTCGCGCGGGGGGAAAATACGTCGGCCCCAAGGGATGTCGGACAGGGCGCGACCGCATACCATAACCCTCATCGGCATTTCCGCGTAGTCGGAGATGCTGGCCCCCCGCCTCATAGCACGCACACCCACGGCACTCACCACCTCCTATCGTCGGCCTGTTGTGGCGTCAGACAACATACGTCGGCCTATTATGGCGTCGGACAAGATGAGGCGGGGGCGGGCCCCAGTCATTACTGGCCCCCACTACATGCGTCGGCCTTTTGCGGTGTCAGACAGGAGGGACTCCTCCCGTGCGGGTACGTAAGTACAACGACATCAAGGCCGTCGCGCAGAGCGACAAAACGTTGGCCCCCACGGGGTGTCGGGCACGGCACGACCGCATTCCTTAACCCTCACCGCTTTATCGGAGATGCTGGCCCCCCGCCTCATAGCTCGCTCATCCCGATTGCTCACTACCCCCAATCACTGGCCTATTATGGCGTCAGGCAACATGCGTCGGCCTATTATGGCGTCGGACAAGATGAGGCGGGGGCGGGCGCGAGTTCGCCTTGGCACGCTCACATTGGCGACTACAACATCCTTCTACAAAGGTATGTGCCTAGGGGCGATTTCAATGTGTTCCGTAGTTCAGTTGGCTAATGGTTGAAATCCTAGGCTGAAGATCGCAGGTTAAAATCCCAGCCGAGACCAAAAAGAACATTTTTCACTCCACACCAATAATTTAAATGCCTCTTCAATGGGCCGTAAAAAAAAAGAAAAAAAAAAAAAACCTGTTGATGCATAGGCGTCCAAAGCGTCTTTTTCGTCGCCGGCTCTGAGGTGATCGAGCACGTCATACATCATCACGGATGTTCGAGAAGGGGGTCGTCCAAGGACTGTCGGTAATCACGGAGGTAAGCCGTACAGTATCCATCTCTGACGTCCCAATACGATCACAAGATAAGTTACACAGTACCAAAAGGGCGCATTGGGCGAAACCATCCAGAGGTCTGATCCTATCGTAATGAGTAATGAAATTCTGTTACATAAGGAATTCTAATTCTCAATTCGGGATGGGAATCTCTCATTTACGCCCTCCGGCACCCGAATATGACACTATTTGGGTCCCCCACTTTGGATTTTGTTTTATGGGGTCATTCGAAAAATAAACGAATAGGTACATAATTAAAAAAAAAAAAAATAAGTAAATAAATGAATAAATTAAAAATAAATAAATAGGATTGGCCTACACTGTCTCGTAAGGTTCTAGCCGCAGGACGGAGTAGACTAACAATACCCTCCATGAAGGGGACTCAGTACTTAGTTCGGTTGTGGATCATTATGATGAGCAGTTACTCGCTGATCTTGGGGTACAGCCGTCTTGGGACATCGGCACCTTAAACCCCTACGATGTCTCATATACCCCTTTGGGTTCTCCCAGCGGCTTCTCCTCTGTGTAGCATCCTTCACTCATCAGGGATCATGTTAATAACCGTTGGCTACGTTCTCAACTTAACATACTTCGTGCCCCATTTTGACCATCGGCCCAGACATAGACCAAGGTTGGTAATTCATGAATTTGAGTGAAAGTTCCTATACCTACAAGGGATCGTAGGTATATGTTAATTTGGATCATGTTAACAGCCGTTGACTGTGTTCTCAGCTTGACATGCTTCGTAGCCGGTTGGCTCCCATTTTGACCATGGACCATGTTGGTCATGGACCAAGGTTGGTGATTCTTGACATTGATTGGGGGGCCATATGCCTATAACAAGTGGCCGTAGGTGTAGGTTAATTGTGATCATGATAACAGCCCTCAGCTGCGTTCTCAACTTAACATGCTTTGTAGCCCATTATCTCCCATTTTGACCATTGACCCAGACACATTAACAAAGATTGGTAATTCGGACATGGACCAAGGTTGGTAATTTATGACATTGATTGGGGGGCCATATGCCTACAACAAGTGGTCGTAGGTGTAGGTTAATTTTGATCATGTTAACAGCCCTTAGCTGCGTTCTCAACTTAACATGCTTTGTAACCCATCGTCGCCCATGTTGACCATTGGCCCAGACATTGACAAAGATTGGTAATTCAGGAATTTGATTGGAGGCTCATATACCTACAAGTGGTCGTAGGTATAGGTTAATTTTGATCATGTTAACAGCCCTTGGCTGCGTTCGTAACATGCTTTGTGGCCAGTTGGCTCCCATTTTGACCATTGGCCCGGACATGGGCCAAGGTTGTTCGTTCTAAGTTTTTTGTTGGATATTTATATGCCTAAAATGAGTCTTGGACGCCCCACAGTGATTAATAGGGGCCCCGATGTTATTACTAAGGGCAATAGCCCATGGGCCTTATGTTGAGGTGTATGGTGGATTCTCAAGTTGCACAAACTTTGTGGCTGGTTGGCTCCCGTTTTGACCATGGGCTCTGACATGAGCCAAGGTTCATTCATGAACTTGGTGGTTCATTCACGAACCAAGGTTTATGAATGAACCACCATTGGTGGTTCATTCGTACACCAAGGTTCATTCATAAACTGGGGTATGGTCGACAACACATAATTACAATTACAATTTACGGGAATTATAAGTTTGCAAATTTCTATGGGCTCATGGGGACGGGTGTTCAGTCCGTGAGCTTCAGTGTGTTCACTTCATAGTCTCGACAGCCAGTTGGGCTCAAGTCGTATTTATAGAGGGGACATATCAGCAAGTGAATGGCAGTACTTTTGCTTGATATAGGGCATGCAATTTGGTTTTGTATTTTGTTTTTGTTTAAACATTGACAAATGTTTCTATAGCCTCTTGGCTGTTTCTTCAACCTGGTGGCTTCAACCGGTTGGCTGGGTCCAAGTCCGGAGGTCATTTTCCCAGCAACCAGACAGACCAATCGGATCACAGGACTTAGGGGCCCCGGCAGTGTTTGGAGAGGCCTCGTCAACCTCCATCGCCGGCCTCCCTTAAATTGTAAATTGTAAATTGTAAGTCGGATCACTCAGGAATGGGGGTCGGTTGCCCCAAAGCACGGAAGCCTATTGGCTTATTGTACTTTTCCTGAGTGTCCTAGCTTAATCAAATAACCCCAGTCCCCTGGTGAGGGTTGTAAGGTTTTTGATTATATTTTCGCTGGGAAATTCCCTCATTGGGGTTGAGGCCCCAAAGAGGTTGTGCCTGCGCTGAGCGAGTGCTGGGCACTCAAATATTATGTGGGATGCTTTTTCGTCTGTCTCCTCACATAGTCTGCATTGGGTTGTTTGTTGTGTGACCCCTATGCGGTTTAGGTGGAAGCGCAGGGGGAGGAAGCCGGTTAATAGGCCGACTATTTGCCTCAGCTCTCTGCGGTTCAGTCTAAGGAGCTCCTCAGTAGCGTTGGAGTTGGGTCTGGCCATCATCCGTTTACTGTGAGCGTGTCCATCTATGCGTGACCATCTTTTGGTGGTCTGTGAGCGAACCCACCGGTTGATGGCCCCTCTGATGGTGGTTTTTGGTAGGCCGACCGCTGGTTCTGGGCCAGTGAAGGGTGTTTGAGAGCCCTTTCTGGCGAGTGAATCGGCGTTTTCGTTGCCTATAATTCCTCTATGGCCTGGCACCCACTCCAGAGTAACTCTGTTGTGTTTCGCCAGGGCGTTGAGGGTTTGCATACAGTCCCAGACCACTCTAGATGAGACGATGGGGGCTGTAAGTGCTTTTATTGATGCTTGGCTATCCGAGAGTATGCGGGTGTGGGATCCGGCCTCCCTTAACAGCAGGTCAACTGTTGGTGGTCTTAGAGGTGATAAGTATTTTTGTAGTTGTCTATCTAGCCCCTGGGGCGCGGATGAAATGTTTTTGTTTAACCTCATCTTTCAGTCTTGAGGTTTTTTGTGGACCCTCATTGCTCAGTCTTACCTAATTGAGCCTTACCTAATTCAGTTAACCTGATTTTAATGATTCATTTGGTTTTATATTTAGCCCGTTAGCTTTGAGGGACGGGTCTTCGACCTCACGCTGTCAATCTTGCCTATGCGTTGGTTGCGTCAGTTGATGGATTCAGCTTCAATGGTCGCCAGCCAGCGGTAACAGCAAGTCAACCTTATCGTTCAACTTTGCCTATTTCAGTGGATTAGTGGCATATATTACATGTACCTCTTTTATGTCAGAATTCATGTCTCTGGAGGGGAGTTTAAATATGTTACTCTCTTATGTCACAGCGTTTGGGGGGGGGGGTTATTGCCCCAGGATTACCCCACGGATGTCCAGGTCTCGCTTTGATTTACCCTGCGGGGCTGGTAGCACCACAGGTGGCTAGGTCTCGTCTTTTCAACTTAGCAGTTCAAGTATATGTCAGGGGAGTGGCGTTTTACACATACTACTCTATGTCACAGCGGTTATGGGAACTGTTGTCCCAGGATTGAACCTCGGGTGGCAATGTTCCATTTTTGATGTACCCTATGGGGATATAACACCACAGGGGGCTATGTCTCGTTTTGCTTTACAATGCGGGGCAGGTGACATACGGCGATCATAACTTCCAACGGTGGGAGGATGATCAGAAGGATGGAGGAGCCTTTAACCTGTGTGGGTTAATCGCATATGATGCTCCAGTATTTACATATTACATTCCCCCAGTAATGGGCTTACTTCGTTTTTTACGGTGAATGTTGTATTATATTATTCACATATTAGGCTCGGCCAGTGATGGATTTATTTCGATTATTATAGCCCGTTGGTATTATTTTGGCTAATTGTGTGTTCTATTATCCACCTAACATATGCTTCCAGTAATGGGTTTATCGCAATTATTATGTTTTGTGTTCTATTATCCACATATTATATTTTTCCAGTAATGGGTGTAGCGCAATCATTATGTTGGAGTCCTTCTAGCCCGTTGGTTTTGTTTGGACAACATTGATAGGTCAGTCTTCCTTTAACCTGTGGGGATTAATCTCATATCAGGTTCTATGTCCGCTTTTGCAATTACGTCATTTTTTCCAGAATGTCACTGGAGTGGGATTTAGGCTGTTTCCAACATACTTTCAACGGTGGGAGCAGGATCAGGGGGACGGACCCCCAGTAGGATTCCTTACCTACACCTTGGCCCTGAGGCCCCCCCCCCCCCCACCGAGGGGGGGTGGTCACCCTGCCAGGAACAGTTTTTGATTTTGCACGTTCCTTTTGGCCCTGGCGGGAGTCGGGGTAGCGGGGTGAGGCCATCGGGCCGGCGTACCCGAGGGAGTGGGTTACCCTACCAGGAACGATTTTGGATTTTGCGCCTTCGGGGTTTTTTGTTTTCCTGGAGGGAGTCGAGGTACTGAGAGGGAGATGGGCCCATCGGACCAGCGTACCCGGGGTAGTCGGAGGCCTGGTGGATGGATCCTTCTAACAGCTGCCAGTTATTAACAAATCTCTACCTACCGAAATATAATTAAACAATCAACCTACCTGATGGGACAGGTTGATTAGGATTATATTAGGTAGGGACGAGATTTGTTAATTACGTCCCACCCGGTTTTTTGGGTTTTTCCCGGCTACGCCGGGGGTGGTAAAAAAGCCGCTCCCGTCCCTAGGCATCCACCAGGGATTTCCCTTCAAACTGAATGGCGGCCACGGGTCGATACGGCCGGAGGGCTGGCGGAGACCAGGCTGCCAACATGACAGACGAAAAAACTTCGTCTTTTTTACCTTTAAACTAGGTTGGCTCTTAGCGCAGAAAAGAGGCTGCTGCCAGTTATTAACAAATCTCGTCCCTACCTAATATAATCCTAATCAACCTGTCCCATCAGGTAGGTTGATTGTTTAATTATATAACCATTCTCAATCAAAGCGATCGACTCGTCTGTTCAACTCCTCAATCACTACACTTATATTGAAAGTTGTAGAGCTAGGGCGTTAGAAAATGTCAACCCCTACTCTTAATAATAATAAAGCTTTATTATGGATAAATCCAATTACAAATGTGTATGAAGTGATACGCAAATAATAAAGTTGACGTTAAACAAATGTGAAGAATAAAAGGGAATCATATCAATACACAAAACAAATATAAGGTGAAATGTTAAATTGTTGCTGTTCTCAAGTTAGTGTATAAGGTTTGTCAGTAGTCTGTCAACATCTTGAGCAAAGGTCCTCAACGATGAATTGAAAAAATCTAAGGATGGAAATTTATTGGCAGATGACCTCAGACGGCCTATTTTTCCCATAGTTAGTTTTGTGATACGGAATAAAAAAATGCTGTTTTAATCGGGTGAATTTAGAAGGGACGTGGAAGATGATTTGCTCAGTAAGAGATGGAGAATCGATATAGTTATTAATGATTTTGAATAGAAAAATTAAATCAGCTCTAGCTCTTCTACACTCTAGCGGGCTTAAATGGAGACGAGCTGCCAAGACATCGTAATCTAATGATTGATACTTAATTACCACCGAGTTTAAAATTTACTAGATGAAGGAACTTTTTTGTATTTTTTCGAGGCGAGGTATCAGTGTTAAATGGTAGGGATTCCAGATTTGTGAGCAATATTCCAATGATGGGCGGACCAGTGAACAATATAATATTTTGAGGGTCGTCACAGTAAGATGCTTTGAATTTCTAGATATGAAGCCCAGAGTTTTGAAGCCAGATTTTATAATTTTTTCTATGTGGTCTTTGAAGCTAAGGTTGGATCTTCACCCCTTAGAGATGACTGACAGTAACGCCGAGCTTCGCGGACCAACTAGACCCGAAATAGGACCTACAAACCAATTTTCATCAACTTTGGTTCATGGAAACTACGAAGTACGGCGTACGGACAGAAATTTTTTTATTCAATTTTCGGATTCTGCATTCCTTGAAACGGAAACATAAAATTTTAACGGGGTGGGCGGGCGATGGGGTAAAAATTATTCATGCTCGATTCCTAAGGTTCATTACTGAAAATATTAAATCAAAAAGTACCCCCCTACCTTTTTAGGGAGGGGAAAAAATTAAAAATAATAAAAACCAAAATAAACCCATGTAAATAAAGTAAAGGGTCTTCTAAAATCTAGTGAGGTTTTAGGGTTAGCTGTAGGTGTAGTTTGGAGACCAACTAAGTAGTCCGCAATTCATTTTCTTTGAAGCTAAAAGAGACAAGTGGTTTCTAATCTCACGATATAAGATATTATTTACAAATACTAATGAACAAATAAATTTTTCCTACAATCTATGGATGAATTCAGGATGCCAGGATGCTCTGAAACGGATTTCCCTATGAAAAATCCGGACCCAAAAAAAAAGGTTCCGAAAATTTTAGACCCACTGCATTAGCTTCATTTTCTTTGAAAATTCACTAAAAAAAAAGGAAAAAGATATATACAGTCGAATTGAGAACCTCGCCTTTTTTTAAAAGTCGGTTAACAATAATGTAACGACAAACGACAATAAAGACCAAAAATATCCTAGTTCACAATTTATTGAAATCGTTAGGCAAGCAAAGTAATGACGAAATTACTTAGCGGAATTGGAAAAACGAGGAAGTTTTGTAATTTGCAGCATTTTCATCTTACCTGTAATGCGGCCGATGATACCACTGGACGCTTCTTTGCTTGCCACGCCAGCTATATGAGCTCCAATGCTGTGCCCGATCATGTGAATGTGAGCCAATGGAGTACCGCGCTCGACGAGGAAATCTATTAGATCTCCTAGGTACTGGGCCACCAGGAAGGACTGCTCCACGACCCAGGGGTACAGAAGGACCTGCGTTATATCCGTCCATCCTACGAGAATCACATTGACGTCGTCCCTGGCTAGCACAGCTGTTGTAGGCAATGCAATATTATAAATCAACGATTTTGAGTAATCATTAGCACTTTGCATTTAATTTATAACTGCTAGCTGTACATAGTAGGAACGAGAAAAACTGCAAATTATTACAAAACGGTTCAGTGTTTTCCTGTATAGATACCTACCCCATCTTCGTAGATCATTCTTTTCTGCGGTCAACAGCAGTAGCGGTTCCGCCCTCCACCTGACATTGGGTGACACGGTTGATGTGTCTCTTAGTCAGCAGCGCTATTTCGGTTTTGTGAACTGCAAGCTGCAACCCATGCTCCTCCATCCAAGGCATGACTCGCCTCATTGATTAGTTGAGATTCCACTGGAGGCCCTCCAAAGTATGGTCTTTTATCACCACCGCTACATCATTGGCATAGCCCACCAGGAACACATCCTCTGGCATGTCCAGCAGAAGGACCCCATCGTCTTCCATTCGCTCGCATTCCACAGATCAGGCCCCAGTTTGGACCCCTGAGCCACCCCACTGGTGATCTTCCTGCACACCTTCCCCTCGGTCTCATACACTAAGCTGCGGTTCTTTAGGTAGTCACATATGACGGCCAGTAGGTAAGATGGAAGCCCAAAGCGCCTCTGGAGGGTGATGATGATATCCACCCATCTCACAGAACTGAAGGCGTTCTTCACATCTAGGGTCACTTCCATGCACATTTTGTCTTGTACGGTGGTCTCCGTGCTCTGTACCCCATGCAGCTGATACCACCTCCCTTACAGCGCTCAGGGTTGATCTTCCCTTGACAAAGCCTTACTGCCTACTGGCAAGGGCGATGGCTTCCATGATTCTGGGCTTGAGGAGCTTCTCAAATAGTTTCCCCGCAGCATCCAACAGGCATACACTACGGTATACTGTTGGACTTCTACAAAAAAAAAAAAAGAGAGAGAGACTCCCAACTCTGACCTTTCCCTCTCCGCTGCAGAAGTTTATTATTCATCTCTTGAATTTTTGACAGAAACTGATCATGAAAATCAGTTGTCAGAGTTCTTGCTATTAAGTAGTTTCAGTGCTCAGTTTTCTGTTATTTGTTTTTTAGTTCTATTTCATTCTGTTCTATGTAGGTAATATTGTTATTTGATTTTATAAATTCATTAAAACATTTCGAAATTAGTTAATTCAGATTTTTCATTCACAATTCTTCAATGTTGCATGAAAATAAAAATACGATTGCACCAAATCAGCTGATAATAGCAATTATTTGACCTGTTTTCAATTCAGTGAAACGTGGCTGGCCTGCAGTTTTGGATCAGTCGGCCTGCAGTCCCAGTTTGCCGACTGAAGGCTGCCTGAGGCAGTTGTCGCACAGTGTGTGGTGTCTTCAGGCACACATTACAGTTCAGTTTGGTCACCTGCAGGTGGTCGACTGGTAGTGTGTGTCGGCCGTAGGACATTGATCTTACCTTCATCTGTTGAGGCAACCGCCTGCAGGCCATCGTATAGTGTATGGGGCGCTTTAAGGAGATGATGATCCGGAAGGCGACGTCACCCAGCTGATAAGCGACGTGGAAGAAAAGGAAGAGAAGGGGGACCGACCCGTGTCGCGGTACTGTAGGCTGTGTGCGTGTAGCAATCGCTGTTGGTGTGACGACCAGTTGAATATATCACCACTAAACCGAGACCCCTATTTTTTTATTATCCCTGATTTCTTTAGTTGAAACAGTAGTGGAGAGTAGGTACTACACAGATATCAATTGCTGATTCTATGCGACTCTATGCAACTATTCATCCACAGGAGAATTTGAAGTTTTCCACTGCCTACCTAAGCCTAATTATATAATTATTATGTGAAACTTTACTTTCAAAAACTAAAACTAAAATAAAATAGTATAAAATTGAAATAATATCTGAAAGATGAATACGGCACTTACCTTCCTTGGCTGTGGTCATCCATCCATCCCTTAGTCTACCCAAAAACCCATGAACCATGATCTTCACCGGCTTATCCACGTCAAACGTGGATTTTCCAAAGGTCGAAGGGTCCAACGTGAAGAGGATTCCATCCTTGGTTTTTCGCGTATGGAGATGGAAATGAACATGTTTCCGGATGTCGTCAATTTCCAGAACAGTAAGTGCTGACGCTGGGGCCGCTATTCCCAATAAATTATAAATGTCTGAAGAAGTTTCCTCGATAACCCTACCCAGCAAGCATCCTGAAAATGAGCAAATAAAGAAAAAAATTACTTTATTAATCATGCAATTACGTAGTTATTACATTAAATGCAATTTACTTATAATATTTTTTGGGCAAGCCCAATCACAAAGTAAGAGAAACTCAGGCCTCACGAGGGGCTCCGCCCCTTGACCCCGCCAGGGGGGCTTTGCCACCCTGGACCCCCCCCCCCCCGGTTGTTTTCTGCTTTGAGCCTATGGCTAAAATTCTAAAACATGGAACATGCTTTCTTCCCGCTAATTCGGGGTCGCAAATTTTTTTTGTTCTTCCCGCTAATCCGGGCTCGCATTTTCCTATTAAATAACTATGATGTGCATAACTCAGCTTCCGTTGAAGTACAATACTACAATGTTATCTTGCTAATCTTCGATAAAATTATCCACTAACAACGTTTATAAGAAGTAGGTAGGTAATCTGTAAGCCCCCTCTGTTGATACGAAACGTTACTGGCTTTTTGGTAGGGCTGATGGCCTGAAATTACGGAGGCACCAGTACGATCGTTTCGGGGGTTTATCAAAATACACAGAGACCACCTTATGTTGAAGGGAATCGGGATAACAGAGAACACGTAGGTACAGTTGAGTTACGAAATTAAGTATAATTAAAAGGAAGCAGAATGGAAACGTTACCATCAATACAACTTGAAGTGGGGTTCACTGAAGGTGCTCGTTTTCGAATGCTGAAGGCCAAGCGACGTTACTAGTTACTATTCGAGGATAAACAAAGGCTGATGGCAAAGACGTTACGTTACGTTACGTTATTCGTTACTTCAAAAGATAAGGGTGCTGAAGGCCTGGGAGGGACGTTACTTCATACACATATATACAATGAGAAATAGATAATAATACTAATGAAATAGGAAATGCAAGGTAAGAGATATTGACGTAATTCACTTAGTGTTACGGTATAGTTATAGACTCGTTACGAGGTGATATGTACAAGTATGATACAAAAAGAATAATAAAAGGAAAGAATTTGCTGAGTACGGATCGAAAACATACATAAGTGAAAATGCGTTACTAAACAAAGGATTGTGACCTGTTGGCGTCGATGGCGTCTTGAATGGCGTTACTGCGCGTCACTACGTAGTTCACCAGGGGGGTTTTCGCAGAGGTCGCCCGAAGGTAAGACTTGCTAAGATTTAATAATGAGTCTCTGTCTCGGGGGGAATGGGAAACTGATATAACTGCAGTTTCGGGATAAACACACACTCCGTTACTCCAACAATTCGGAAACGCGTTACTACTATCGTTCGCACAGGGCATAGAAGCCTACAACTCTCACTCGTGACAAAAATACTTCGGTCTGAGAACAACTGAACACTTCGCTGGCAGAAAGACGACTGGCCAGGAGTAGGGGGACGGACGCCCTGAGCTGGGGTGCCTCCCCTCCACTCCGGGCCAGCGCGGAGGACTACACACCCTCGTTTGCGAGTGGGGACGACCGGGTGATAGGAAATAGTCCCTCAAAAGCCCGAGGCCGGACGGTGGCGCTGCCGCGGGAAGGCGGCGGCCTACACCCTTCCCCCTCCTGAAAGCCGTCGTCCTCGGCGGCGGGACTCCACCCGAAGAGACTGGGGATGGGGAGTGGCTTCGTCGGGTATGCCACTGTTAGATGCAACTCGTACTGTCTTCTTCGGCAATGAATGCAGGCGGGGTCGTCGTCCAGGTGAGGTCCGTTGCAGGAGGTTCTCAACTTTCCATTCTTGTACTTCTTGATCAGCCGAGCCCAAAACTCCTTGCACGAGGAACAGCGAAAGTGCTGGAGTCGCTGGGCGGGGCGTTGGCAGACCGGACAGACTTGCTGCGGCTTCGGCGGTGTGGGTTGGTCGTCTTGAGTTGTAGGAGTTCCCACGGTTTGTAACTCCAAGGTGGATTGTGTATGCATCACCTGGCGTGTCCGGGTGGTCGAGTGGTTTGCCACTATTTTCAACGGGGCCACATGGGGAGGAGGACGTGGTCGAGGAGGAGTAGGCGCGTCTTCCTCCATCTCCAGCTCTGAATCGGAGTCACTTGAGGCGTTGACGGAGATAGGCTGCGTCGGAGAGCGAGCCGGAGTCGGGACTTTGCGGCGAATCTTCTCCGGACTGACAGATTCGCTAAGGCGCACTCGCACTCGGGACTTCAACTGCTCGTCCATGCGGGCTTTCTGTAGTTCTCTGGCGAGGTACTTAAATCGCTCGCACTCCGCTTCGGTTTGGGCAATGATTTGTTGTGCCTGGTCACGCTCCTGGGCAAGTTTTTCGCATTCCAGACGGAGGCGTAACATTTCCGGCAGGAGGTCCGCCAGCTGCTCTGCCAATGTTACAGCGCCGTTACATATCAATCTTCGGCAAGGCAGGGTGGATGCTCTTTCGGCGTTGTGGAGCATCTCTGCCACACCCTCCAATAAAAAAAGTGCCTTGCGTTCGGGGTGCTTGGGGCCAACGTTCCCGGGAATAGCTGCCTGCTCCAGGAGTACGCCGGTTGCCTCTGCGTATCGCTTGCGAATTCTCGTCACGTACGGGCATTCGACCTCCTCCTCCATAACGGGGCTCTCGTTGACAGGTGACCGACGCATCGCCATGGCCTGTTGGTTGAAGTATAATGCTGTTAGCCAACATGTCGAATTTGGTCACAACAGGTAAAAGTGTACATTGGGTTCTACCTACCTATCGTCCGTACTCAGTCTTAGTATTTCTGGTCTACATTTGAACAAATGAACAATTTAACTAAAGTACTTTATTTGCATACATGAAAACATTAACATTATATATAGATTTTTTTTTTTTTTTTTTTTTTTTTTTTTTTTTTTTTTTTTTTTTTTTTTACAGTTTCCTTTTGGACCCAACCCTGGTGCACGCACCGATCCTAGCTACAAAACCCTTGCGACGCAACTTGCGGTAATCGCGCGGAGGACGTGGGCGTAGGCTGTACGGAGCCGTCGGAGGCGCTATTGTTTCTGTTTCACCCGGGATTTCGGGTTCGGGTGGTGCAGGTGTTGACATGGGTTGCGTTACGGGTGGCGTCTCATCCTCGTCCGTACTCCAGCCGTCGTCGTCGTTTGGCACTGAGGGAGCGGGCGGCACGAGTCGTGTTGGTGGTGGATCCTGTTTTTGAGGTTCTGCGAAGGCGTCGTCCGGTATTCCGTTAACGGAAGCGGGTTTCAACCTATTGATATGAACCACCTGGGGTCGTCGCTGTAGGGCATCGTGAATGCGATACGTTACATCGGTCAATCGTTGGACTATCGTCCATGGCCCAGTCCAGGGGCTCCAAAACTTTTTGCAGACTCCCTCAGGGAGTTGCATGGCCCTGAGGTAGACACGTTCCCCCACCTCAAAGCTTCGGGGTGTCCGTCGCTTGTTGATGCGGTCGTGCTGTTGCTTCCATCGTTTCTCCAGCTGACGGGCGGCGAGTCGCCGGGCCCTCTCCAGCAGAGCTAAATGATGGTCCATGTCGGGTCGTTCATTTGGGGTCCATTCAATGTGGTTGGGCAGTCGAAGCTCTCTACCGAATGTCAAAAAATTAGGGGAATAACCAGTGCTTTTGTGAGGAGTTGCTCGATAAGCGGCCAGCACTATTGGGACCGCCTTCTCCCATTCTTTAGTCTTCGTAATTATTTTTGACATTATGTTTGCGAAGGTACGGTGGAATCTCTCGCAAACACCATTACTTTGTGGATGGTAGGCCGTCGTCTGCACCTTCTTAATTCCCCAATTGTCACATAGGGCACGTACCAGGGCTGACGTAAAGGCCGTTCCCCTATCAGTAACGATACGCTGGGGGACTCCGTGTGTCGGGATGTAATGTCGAACCAATTGGCGCACCACTGTGTCGGCGGTAGTATCTGGTACTACATAGGCCTCAGCGAACTTTGTGAAGTGGTCGACGATGGTGAGGAGGTGCTTCGTGCCGGTCCGGGTGGTTAATGGGCCCACGAAATCCATTCCTACTATTTCCCCTGGGCCTGTTGGGAGCAGAGGTTTCTGAAGGGGGGCAGTCTGTCGGATCGGATCATTGCGCCGTTGACAAGGTTCGCATTGGGCAATGAACTCGCGTACATCGCGTTCGATCCGGGGCCAGAATCCCAGTCGCCGCACCATATTTTCTGTCGTTTCGGCGCCAGGGTGGCCGGCCCATACACTGCCATGGCAATTGGCGAGTACCCAACTGCGCATGGTGGATGGTATCAGGGGGACGAAGGTGATCCTTCCGTCCCGAACGACTCTGGTTGTCCATAAGCCCTCCTCCATTTTACAATCCTCGGCCCTTCGTTGGGTAAAAGTTCTAATCCATTCGTCTAGTTCCTGGGCTACGACTAGGAGTTTCCGGGGTATCTCCAAGGTGACTGAAGCGATATTCATGCGACTAAGTCCGTCAGCGTGCCCCATTTTGGTGCCGGGACGATACTGAGGGACGAAGTCGTACTCTCCCAACTTTAATACCCATCTCCCTATCCGGGAGGTTGGATCGCGGAGCCTAAGGGCAGCTGTAAGTGCCATGTGGTCGGTTTCCAATACAAACTGTCTACCCAGCAGGTATTCTTGGAAATGTTTGGTCGCCCATACCACGGCGAGGAGCTCCTTTTCTGTGGTCGAGTATCTTGTTTCGGCAGGGTTCAGCTTCCTGCTGGCGTAGGCGATGGGTCGCTGCTCTCCATCCACCTCCTGTGAGAGTACTGCGCCTAGTGCCAGTTGTGAGGCGTCAGTGGCGAGCACAAAGGTTTTTGACATGTTCGGGTACGCGAGTACTGGTTCAGTCAGGAGGGCCTGTTTGAGCGTGTTAAAGGCCTCCTCCTGTGCGTCGGTCCAGGTGAATTCCACCCCTTTCCGCAATAAAGAGGTTAGGGGGGCGGCGATCTCGGAGAATTTGGGCACGAACCGTCTATAAAACCCTGCTAACCCAATAAACGACTGCACTTGTTTTACGGTCGTTGGTTGCGGGAAATCTCGTACCGCCTGGGTTTTTTCCGGTTCTGTGCTAATCCCTTGTGGCGAGATGCGATGTCCCAAATATCGAGTTTCGGTGTGAACGAAATCACACTTGTCTAAATTGGCTCGCAGCCTCACATCCCTCAATCGGTCAAGGACCCTTTTTAGGCTGTCGAGGTGCTGCTCCATTGTCGGGGAAAAAATTATTATATCGTCTAGATAGACGAGACAGTGTCGGTTGATTAAGCCATCCAGGGCATTATTCATTGTTCGCTGAAAAGTAGCCGGGGCGTTTTTGAGCCCGAATGCCATTCGCGCATACTGGAAATGCCTTCCCAGCACGGAAAATGCTGTTTTTTCGGCTGACTGCGGATGTATGGGTATTTGATGGTATCCGGCTACCAGGTCGATCTTTGTAAAATAACGACACTGACCCAGCATGGCTAGGGTATCGGTCAGATTGGGTAAAGGATATGCATCCGACTTGCTGATTTTATTGAGTCCACGAAAGTCCGTGCAAAACCTCCATTTCTGGGGTTCGCCTTCGGGGGTCTTCTTTTTTACCAGCACAACCGGAGCACTCCACGGGCTCTCCGAGGGTTCAATAATTCCGTCCTCCAACATGTTGAGTAGCTGTTTCTCTACTTCTTCTCTCAGTGCATGTGGAATCGGATAGGGTCTTTGGTTTATAGGGTCTGCATCACCGGTCTCGATCTCGTGTGTCACTTCCAGGTCGCATCCTCGTTTATCCGGTGGGTTAAACACATCCGGATACGTTGCCAGGAGCTCCATAAGGCGGCGGCGCTCCGGGTGAGGGAGGTGGACCGTCTTTTCCTCCAGGGCGTCGCAGATATCGGGAGGTACCCGCGGCCATCCCTCAGAAGGAGTGAGCTCTCTGTCGTCCAGGCCGTCATCCGTCCACACGGGCAACGCGCCCGGTAGTGGAACGGTTTCATCTGATGGGGACTCTTCTTCGGTGGTGCTCCTGGGTACGGCGAGGTCGATGGTTGCGGCGACGCGATCATGCGTGTTCGTTAAGTCAGGGTTAGTCACTGTACTGTCATTTGGGAAAATTTCGAATTCATTACGGTGGAGCGTTACTGAACCGTTACTGGGGGGTATGACTCTATTATTACTGGGGGAAAATTCAACTTCGTTACGGGGGAGCGTTACTGAACCGTTACTGGGGGGTATGACTCTATTATTACTGGGAGAAAATTCAACTTCGTTACGGGGGAGCGTTACTGAACCGTTACTGGGGGGTATGACTCTATTATTACTGGGAGAAAATTCAACTTCGTTACGGGGGAGCGTTACTGAACCGTTACTGGGGGGTATGACTCTATTATTACTGGGAGAAAATTCAACTTCGTTACGGGGGAGCGTTACTGAACCGTTACTGGGGGGTATGTTGTCAGTCAGTCCGTCGTTACTGTCTGTTACGTCTGTGTTACCGCGATCACTTTTCAAGAAAGAGGGATAAAACACTTCACTTCCTTTTTCCGTTTGCGTTACTGCAGAGGTCGGAGGTTGTTGCTCGCGAGCTTCGTTGGCGTTCTCGTGTGGTTCCGTAGTGATTCGGTTGACTACGATGCATTGCTTTGTCCCTTCGAGTTGCAGTACGGCTTCGCGTTTATCCGTGCGTATGAGAAGGGGTATTTTTTTCATAAGGTCGAGACCAAACAAATCGAGTCCAGTCCCTTCCCGTTCAAATACCAAGAAGGTGTGTCGTACCGCAGCTCCTGGTATCTCCAACAACACCTCTTGTTCACCACGAAATCGCAACGGATAGCCGTCCGCGCCCCATGCTTCAGCATTGGTTGTACGTAGGGGCGTGCCAGGGATAGGCGTTGTCAATACCGACACAGCTGCTCCTGTGTCTAGTATTAGATCACGCGTTACGCCGTTTAGTTTCGCTGGGATTCGCATCGGTCTCTGTAGGCGGTAATCCACTATCGGCAAGTGCCCCATTGGAGATCGCAACTCGATCTCAGTGGACTGCGTTATCATCTTGTTTTGGTTTGGGTGGGAAACCGGAGTCAACAGCTTTTTCTTGTGGCAGTCCGTTTCGAGGTGCTCTCTTACTCCGCAGTAGTCGCAGAATATTGTTTTCTGAGGGTTCTGGGGACAGTCGACTGGGAAATGTGTCGCTGCCGCGCAGAACATGCAAGGGTAACGGGGGCTTGGGCGTGAAAACACCTTAGTCGTTACGGGGGTGTTACGACCGTTCCTCCGTGGACATCTGGCTGCATAGTGTCCGGTCACCCCGCACTCGTAACATCGTCCCTCTGTTGCTGTTACGGCGGCAAGGTCCCATTTCGCTTCAGGTTCTTCGGACGTTTCGAGCGTTTCCTCGAGTTCTTCAGCTCGCTTTAGAGCGTCCTCAATCGTGTCGGGTGCGTTATTGATCAGGTGTGATCGTAGTTCTTTAGGTATGCCACCTACGAAGGCTTTCAGTACTCTTCGTTTCACCCAATTACGCTTCTGTTCTTGTGTTAGTTCTGTACCCTCCTCGTGTGCGGCAGATTGCGCTAAACGGTGAATCCGTTCCGCAAACTGGCGAAGCGTTTCGTTCGCGTTTTTCCTGACCGACCACAGGAGTGCAGCGGCCTTCGACGGGTTTTCACGTTCAAACCATGTCAACATGGCTTTTTTGACGTCATCGTAAGGCGTTTCGCTTTCGTTTAGTTGCGCGTTATCTATGAGGAATTGTTTTGCTGTTCCTCTCACTTTGGCGCGCAAAAGCCTCATTCGTTTCTGTTGAGATAACGTTCGAGCGACGTCCTCGAAAAAATGGAAGAATGCCGACACCGTTATGGCACCTGGTTCATCGGGATCCCACGACTCTACTTCCAAAAACATAGAACGCGGAACGTCCGGTTCCGTGCCCCTGTTTCGGTCCCGTTCCATGCTGAGATCGTTGAATGATCTCAACAACACCTCCAATTGCTCCATCATCCCACAAACGCCCTCCGTTTTTTCCGCCATTATGACCGTTACGGGTTACGAAAATGCGTTTCAAAATCTGGGTTGAAGACCCTTACTATGTACGTGCACCTGAGGTTTTTGTGTTGTGGGCTTATCGTAACGTTACTCTTTCGTTACCGACCCTCTTCAACTGTGGTTCCGTGCGTTATTATTTACGTGTGGATACGTGTGGGGCGAACCGCACAATAATCCCACTTGCTGCCACCAATTTTGTAAGCCCCCTCTGTTGATACGAAACGTTACTGGCTTTTTGGTAGGGCTGATGGCCTGAAATTACGGAGGCACCAGTACGATCGTTTCGGGGGTTTATCAAAATACACAGAGACCACCTTATGTTGAAGGGAATCGGGATAACAGAGAACACGTAGGTACAGTTGAGTTACGAAATTAAGTATAATTAAAAGGAAGCAGAATGGAAACGTTACCATCAATACAACTTGAAGTGGGGTTCACTGAAGGTGCTCGTTTTCGAATGCTGAAGGCCAAGCGACGTTACTAGTTACTATTCGAGGATAAACAAAGGCTGATGGCAAAGACGTTACGTTACGTTACGTTATTCGTTACTTCAAAAGATAAGGGTGCTGAAGGCCTGGGAGGGACGTTACTTCATACACATATATACAATGAGAAATAGATAATAATACTAATGAAATAGGAAATGCAAGGTAAGAGATATTGACGTAATTCACTTAGTGTTACGGTATAGTTATAGACTCGTTACGAGGTGATATGTACAAGTATGATACAAAAAGAATAATAAAAGGAAAGAATTTGCTGAGTACGGATCGAAAACATACATAAGTGAAAATGCGTTACTAAACAAAGGATTGTGACCTGTTGGCGTCGATGGCGTCTTGAATGGCGTTACTGCGCGTCACTACGTAGTTCACCAGGGGGGTTTTCGCAGAGGTCGCCCGAAGGTAAGACTTGCTAAGATTTAATAATGAGTCTCTGTCTCGGGGGGAATGGGAAACTGATATAACTGCAGTTTCGGGATAAACACACACTCCGTTACTCCAACAATTCGGAAACGCGTTACTACTATCGTTCGCACAGGGCATAGAAGCCTACAACTCTCACTCGTGACAAAAATACTTCGGTCTGAGAACAACTGAACACTTCGCTGGCAGAAAGACGACTGGCCAGGAGTAGGGGGACGGACGCCCTGAGCTGGGGTGCCTCCCCTCCACTCCGGGCCAGCGCGGAGGACTACACACCCTCGTTTGCGAGTGGGGACGACCGGGTGATAGGAAATAGTCCCTCAAAAGCCCGAGGCCGGACGGTGGCGCTGCCGCGGGAAGGCGGCGGCCTACAAATCCATCAACCAAGTGACAGCAAAACATTTACACCCATTGTTTACTACCAATTTTTAACACCGTATTACGTTGTACGTGAAAATCATAAGAAAACATTTTTCAACGCTGTTTAACATTCATGGTAAGTATGTGAACTCCTACAGGAAACCAATGTTCGGCAGCTACTGGAATTTAGAACAGAGCAGGAGGGCAATCTGGTCCAGGACACAACATCACCGGTGGACAGATGGAGCAAGACTGATATATATGTAAATGACGTAAATATGATGATACTTACGTAAATTAGGACTCACAAGCACCTTAAATGGAAATAATATTATGTTATCTTATGTTACACCCGTGTTTCAGGGTCCTTAGATTCCATTTCGTAAATACGTTGCCAACGTACCTACTACATACATAAACAACACCTTCCTTCCAAATAATAAAACCCCGCGAAATCTATGACGGCTGTTATCGCGAATGTTGTTTACAGTTCTTTTAACTCAGGGGTATATCTCAGTTTCTTCCATAATTACAGCGGTTTTGACAGTATATAATTTGTGCATAAATGTAGGGCTTTCCAACGAATGGTGAACGATTTTTCTACGAACACGAATGACGAAGATAAAGTTCCGTATCAACGACTTGGTTGTAAGTGGAAATCATTGCAAAATTTCGTGACACATCGCTGTCTCCCAACCGCGTCTCCCAGAAACGTGACTCTTTTTGCAAGTTAGCTCAAGGCTAAAGCATGTTCCATGCTAAAAGGCTAAAGCATTAGCATTATTATTATTATTATTATTATCAAATTATTATTATTATTGACAATGCAATATCCTGATATGTAGGTATGTTCGTGGGCTCTATCATGGCTTCTCATAAATCTATATTATGGTAGTATAATAAGAATAACGTTCCAGGTTTAAAGAAGACTGTTTATCCGATTACACGCACGTGATAATATTATGTTAGGTTAACACTCTTGTAATGGAAACTTCGGTTATAAATCGGGCAGCGTGACGTTATAGGTAGACGCGTGACAGGAAGAAGACTGACTGTGGAGGCGCCGAAGGCGCCCGCTATAGTCTTATGAACTGCTGATCCAGCAGTCCGATTTTCATATTGAATAAAGGTGAAGTGTGTACGTAACAGCTCCCCCCTAAGTTAAAATTTGTGGGGACACAATATTTTACGTGCCGTGCGAAAAGTACAAAACAACAGGGTCACACAAAATGATACAATACATTGTCAAAATAATAGGGTTACAAAACTGTTGTGATCGGCTGCTCCTCCACAACCAATGCGATGTACATACATGTTGTATCTCAGAGTGGGGACCCCCCGACCCCCCTCTGATCATGTCAGGGGCCTATAAAGAGCCAAGGGGCCACTAATTAAATAACCATTCTCAAGCTAACTTTCGGCCTCGTCTGTTCTATCCTTAATCACTACACTGGTGACCATCCGACGTCTTCAACGCCGCTCAGCGCCCGCCGTTCGACTGCGTCGAGCACCGCCTTCGCAGCGACGATCCCCACCACGCGCGGCACACGCCCCCCACCGCCGCCACACGGCGGCGCCCCACTCCGACGCCCACCTCGACGGCAATCGCAGCGGCCCCCCGCTACTTCGCCCCACATCCGATTCCTATATAAGGAAACGGACGCCGGCGCCTCGCACACTTCCTGCTGACACCTCAACGGACTGGCACCTCCGAAGAAAAAGACGATGACGGATCCGAAACCGCAAAAAACCACCGATGCGAATCCGCCGCCATCGATCCTCAAGCTCCGGCCGTTCGACCCCGCATTTCCGCATGTCTGGTTCGCTCAACTCGAGATCATACTCGCACACGAAGGCCTCACGACGCCGCACGCGAAGTTCGCATGCGCATTCCTTGCACTCGAGCCCCGACAAGCAGACCTCTGCGCCGACCTCAACCCCTCGAACGCCAACAGCTACCAGACGTTGAAAACTCACCTTTCAGCTACGCACTCACCCTCCGATGGTTCCCGGCTCACCGCCTTACTCCAACCGACCTCCGACGACGAGCTACCGTCAGTCCTCGCCCGCCGACTCACCCGAGCACTCCCGGCCGACACACCGACCCCGCTCGTCCGGCAGCTTTTCCTCCGCGCCCTTCCAGACAGCATTCGCCTCCACATAGCGGCGCGTGACGAACCCGACATCATGAAACTCGCTGCGCTCGCCGATCGCCTCATACCCTTCGCCCCGCCTCCCCGTGTGGCTACCGTCACCGAAGAGGTTGAAGTGATTCAGAACAGACGACAACGGCGACCGCCGACACGCAGCCGACACCGACCACTCACCGCCCGACAACCACCCTATGCTTCTACCACCGCACATGGGGCCCTCGAGCACTGAAATGCCGCAGCCCCTGCAGCTGGCGCACGAAACCGTCGGAAAACGACAACGCACGGCCCGACCAGCCGTAACGGCCGTGCGCAACCCACCAACCTCTCGGCTCTTCATTCGATGCAAGCGAACAGCCCTACAATTCCTCGTTGACACCGGCTCCGACGTGTCAATCGTCCCGAACACCCTGCTACGTCGAAAAACCACACCTCCGAGCGCTTTACGCGCCGCCAACGGCACCGAGATCAAGATGTACGGAACACACGCCGCCTCAGTACACCTACCTAATCTTCCTCCGTACGAATGGACCTTCACAGTCGCCGACGTATCAACACCGATCCTCGGCTCCGACTTTTTGACATATCACGTCGTACCCAACGCCCGACTCATCAACGCGGCCACGGAGCGGTACATTACCGGAACGGTGGAATTCGTACCTCCGGGACAATCAATTTGCACGACTACAACGAACGAGCCCCGCTTCCAAGCCCTCCTCGACGGCTACAAACCCTCCGACACACCATGCGACGCGCCCGTGGAACATCATATTGTCACGAAGGGACCCCCGTGTCATGCGAAACTTCGCCGATTATCACCGGACCTTTACGCGAAAGCAAAGGCCCATTTCGGCGAATTACTAGCGGCGGGGGTCATCGAACCTTCGGAAGCACCGTGGTCAAGTCCGCTACACATCGTCCCGAAACCTGACGGCGATATACGTCCCGTTGGGGACTACAGGGCACTGAATCGTCTCACAATACCGGATCGCTACACCGTCCCACACCTACACGACTTCACGACAGCTCTGCACGGGACCACCGTGTACAGCACGTTCGACCTCGCCCGCGCATTTTTCCACTGCAAAATAAGCGAACGGGACGTACCAAAAACGACGATCCTAACCCCCTTCAGCGCCTACCAATTCAAACGAATGAATTTCGGCTTACGAAACGCAGCGCAAACGTGGCAACTCTACATGGACCACATCCTACGCAACCTACCCTTCGTGTACTGTTACCTTGACGACATACTGGTCGCCTCGGCGACCCCGTCTGAACACTACACCCACGTACGCACGCTCCTCGAGACCCTCGCCAAATACGGACTACAAATCAATACCGCCAAGTGCCAGCTCGCCCGACCGTTAGTCAAATTTCTCGGCCATAACGTCTCAGCCGACGGGATCACACTCCTACCTGAACGCACGGCCCTCATCAAGAAATTTCCTCGACCCAACACCGTCCACGAGCTCCGAACGTTCCTCGGCCTGATTAACTTCTATCACCGAGCCATACCACGAGCCGCATCTACCCTTCGCCCCCTAGTGGAAATGATACCACCTGATGCAAGGAAAAAAGACAAACGCACGCTCACGTGGACCACCGACGCAGCTGACGCTTTCGACCGTGCAAAACACTTTCGAACGCTCCGTCACACTCGCCCACCCGGCTCCGACCCAACCACTCGTCCTACATATGGACTCATCGGATTTCGCCGTCGGCGCAAGGCTGCACTTCATCGACAAATCGCACCTACGCCCGCTGGGTTTTTTCTCACACACGCTCAACCCGGCTCAACGTAATTACAGCGCATTTGACCGCGAACTATTGGCTATATACCTCGCCACAGTGCATTTTCGCCAACAAATCGAACGGCGCCCACTGACCGTTTACACGGACCACAAGCCCCTAACGACCTCTCTCGCGACTCAATCCAATATGGCCCCGCCAACGAGACTTCGCCACCTCAGATTCATCTCCGAATTTACTACGGACATCCGGTACGCCGAGGGCCCAACGAACATCGTCGCCGACTATCTCTCTCGCCTACCACCGACGGCTAACACACCCGCTACCCACGCAGTCGCGGATCATCGCACCCCTTTCACGGTCCAACAACTCGCCGACGCACAAGCCGCCGATGACCACATCACCAACATGACCCTCACGGCACACCGGATACAAGGCCACGACATCATGTGCGACGACACCGACGCCGCGCCCTGCCCCTACATCCCGACGCCGCTTCGCCTCGCAGTTTTCCGGCACTTACACGGGATGACGCACCCCGGGATAAAAGCCAAAACCGCCCTCATTCGAGCCCGATACTACTGGCCAAACATGACGTCATCAATCCGACTATTCACGCGTGCCTGCCCGAGCTGCAACCGCGCGAAAACAACACGCCACATCAGGGCCCCCCTCGGCGAATTCCCCGACGCAGCGCCGCTCGAACACGTCCACATAGACCTCTTTGGCCCACTACCACCGTCGGCGACAAAAAAATATATATTGTCGATGATCGACCGCGCCACCGGCTGGTTTGAATGTGCCCCTCTATCGACCATTTCCGCCGACGCAGTGATGAAATACATGTTGTATCTCAGAGTGGGGACCCCCCGACCCCCCTCTGATCATGTCAGGGGCCTATAAAGAGCCAAGGGGCCACTAATTAAATAACCATTCTCAAGCTAACTTTCGGCCTCTTCTGTTCTATCCTTAATCACTACAAAAACCAATAGGTGTCATCCAAAATGACACATGTTAGAGGTACACGATCATACAGGACATTATACAATATCATAAAAATGATACAGGGGTAAATACAAAAAGATGCAAGATACAAGATACAAAAGATGCAAGAATGCAATATACAAAATGATACAAGATACCTACGAGATTGCAACATAAAACCTATAATAATGTGCATGAACTATAAAAGGTAAAATATGTACAGTAATATACAGGTAATAAAAATTGCCGCATTTTACAGGTATGGGAGGAATATAAAAAATTCACACGGTACTGAATACCGGCGGCGGTTGGTGGTGACACTGCCGAAGCAGAGAAAGAAAAATACGCTGCCAAGGACCTGGCGCTGAAGCTTCCTCGTAGCATTTACAGTATGTCACCATTAAATTTTCAGAAAACCAGAAATGACCGGTTCGCCGTGCTCATGACGATAGAATGCTGGGCAACCAAAAATTAAAAAATCGTTATTTTTGGGCAATACAAAGCACAGGGGCAAAAAAGATTTAAACCCGCCATTTACCACCGCCACTGCCACCGCTGATTCAATCATGATGAATGTCGCACGGCACCTCAAGGGACCTTACCCGCATCATCCCTGAAAATCTGATAAAAATCCGTTCAAAATTGATGGAGTTATGACTGTAACAAGAAAATCTCGTTAGCGCCTGCGCATAGGCTACCGTTGATTCGATCATGATGAAACTGATAGGGGACAATCTAGCGCTAAACCCACACAATTCCTGAAAATTTGATTGAAATTTGATCAAAATTGTGGAAGTTATGGCTGTGGCAAGGAAATGTGGACAGACGGACAGAGACACGAAACCAAATTTTGTTCAGGAGGCCGTGAAACGATTGATTTTGGAGCAAAAAAAATGTTCATTTCGAAACTGAAAACAAAGCTTCCGCTGCCTTGCAGACTCTGAAGCAAAATAAAGAACAGTGTAGTAGGATGAGCCTACTATGCTTAGTTCGCTCCCGTAATGTGGATTTTTCGCGTATGACAATATTATATTGGTTGATAAGGCAGACGACGAACGAGAGGAAGAAAAGGTACAAATGAACGGTCCAGAAGCTAGGTGTTGTGACTGGGCTGAACTGGGTGTAATGAAAACGGTATGAACACCTTTCTAAGGTTTTAATAAACGAAAATACATCGTACAATTCCAAGTGCGAATTTACGAGAAATAATCTGAACGTTTTGGTAACTGTAGTTAACATATGTGAAAACACTAGGTCTGGTAATAATCATCACATTTACCCCCTTCTCAGAATTTCGTTACATAGTCTTTCAAATAGGGTGGCGGCTGTCTTGAACGGATTGGTCGATCTGAGTAGTTGGTCTGCAATGTGGTTTTTTCCTTACTGTCGACGTGTCTTTGCGTATCGTTGAGATGTTCAGATACCTGAGAATCGGAAATACCTATTGCTGTAGGCACCCGATGAGCCAGACTCTTCGATGCAATCAAGCTCAGGAATATAATTTGTTTCAGGTGTCGCAGGTGCCCCTTTTGGGGCCAGTGAGTGTACAGAAACCGTAGTTTCTCTCCCGTCTGGTAAGCGTACATGATCGAATTCAGGATTGGCCTCTATGAGTTCCACCTCTTCGACGAGTGGGTCATATTTGCTGTTTCGCACGTTTCTTCATTAGTACTGGTCCTGATGAAGTCAGCCATGAGGGCATAGAGACTCCATTGCTCGTCCGCCGTTGATGAGTGAACATCCTCTCGTGCGGTGTTGTGTTTGTTGCAGTGCACAGGAGGGAACGTATGGAGTGGAGAGCTACGTCTAGAACGTCTTCCCAAGCTTCTGCTTTCATGTCCTTTGATTTTAGTGCTAGCATGACAGTCTTCCAAATTATTCCATTATACCTCTCACATTGCCCATTTCCTTGCGGGTTATAGGGTGTAGTTCTGCTGGTGGCTATACCGTGGATTGTCAAGAAGCTTTTGAGGTCGGCAGACATGAAAGAGGACCCTCTATCTGTATGAATGTACGCAGGAATTCCGAACATGGTGAACAGATGAGTTGGGTCTTCATAACTGTTGTAGATGATAAATCTGGGCATGGGAAAGCAAACGGGTATCTAGAATATTCATCAACAACCGTTAAGATGTACTGGTTTCTTGATTTGGTAGACAAGGGTCCTTTAAAGACCATGTTGAGGCGTTCAAAAGGTGAAGTGGCTTTAATGAGATTCCCTTGGTGTGAATAGAAACGAGGTTTCAGCTCTGCGCAGATCGGACATGCATTGACTGTGTTGCGAACCTCTTCAAGGGAGCAAGGGATATTTTTAGCCCGAATCCAGTGGAACATGCGCGTTATTCCAGGATGGCATAGAGAGTAGTGAAGAGCTTTCAAATCTGGTTTTCGTGGGATTGCTGCACTTATTTGTGAGAGTGCATCAGCTGGCGCATTTTCCTCTACCCGGCGATAGATGATGTCGAATTTGAAACAAGATAATTCTAGGCGCCACCTCATTATTTTCTCGTTCTTAATTTTTCCAGAGTGTTGCTGATGGAACATGAAAGACACCGAGCGCTGGTCGGTTACGATCTGAAACGGTCGACCGATTAAGTAATGCCTCCAGTGTCGAAGCGATTCAACAATAGCATATGCTTCTTTTTCAATAGCCGAATGCTGCAGCTCCGATTTGCTTAAAGTTCTTGAGAAGAAAGCAACAGGTCTCCCTGACTGGCTCAACATAGCGGCTATGGCTGTGTGAGATGCATCTGTTTCTACTCGGAATGGTAAACCTTCCTGAATGGCAGAAGTTGTAGTATTGGCAATATCGTTCTTTAGTGAGTTAAACACTGACGCTGCATCGTTCGAGAGAGGGAATCCCGTTTTCAATAGTAAAGGTCGTATCTTGTCTGAAAAACGTGGGATCCACAGACTGTAGTACGAGAACATACCTAGTGCCCTTTGCAGCGTGGGCGTATCATGAGGGATAGGTAATTCAAGTAGTGGTTTTAAGCGATCGGGATCTGGCCTAATAGTTTTGTCAGTTATAATGTAGCCAAGCAGACTAACAGTTGTTAGTGAAAACTTGCATTTATCTTTGTTCAGAGTCAAGTTGTACTTCTCTACAGCATCCATAAATTTCTTAAGATTTTTATCGTGCTCTTCTTGATTTCTACCACAGATTGTGACATCGTCGAGGTAGGGGTATGTTCCATCTAGTTTTTCGTCATGAACAATGGAGTCGATCACCCTCTGGAAGCATGCCACTCCATTTGTTACGCCAAATGGTACACGAAGAAACTGGTAAAGTTTTCCTGATGCTTCAAAAGCAGTATAAATTCTTTCTGAGTCCAAAATGGGTACTTGATGGTAGGCGCTCTTCAGGTCTATGAGACTGAAAACCAGGTTAGCTGACACTTTGGATACTATTTCTTCGATTCTAGGTAGGGGATAAGCATCGAGTAATGTGAAACGGTTTATTGTTTGTGAATAGTCGATCACCATCCTAGCTTTGTGCCGTCCATCTCTCACGACAAAAACTTGTGCGCGCCAAGGCGAGTTGCTTGGTTCAATCACTCCTTCCTCCAAGAGTTTTTGTATTTCTGCATCTATAAATTTGATGTCTTGCTCTGAATGTTTCCTGGATTTAGTAATGAGTGGTTTGCAGTTTTGAGTGAGATTAGCAAACAGTGCCACTTGTTCGACTTTGGCTACTGCCAGACTACAGATTTTTAGAGGAGGACGCGAACCACGAAATTTTATCTCGACTGATGAATGAGTTTTCAAAACATCATGCCCGATGACAGCATCAGCACAGAGATCTCTCATGATGAGCATAGGAACGTTTTTGTAAGAGTTGTCAGCTATGTCAAGAATAACCTCGCATTGCCCTAACACTTCAGAAAAGAGTGTCAAATTTGCCATAGAAATTCGTCCAGTGGATGGTAGGACTTTTGCTCCTATTCTATTGACAAAAGAGTTGTTGATGAATGAGAGAGAGCTTCCTGTATCGATTAGGCCACGTAATATTACCCCATTCACTTCAATATCTGTAATGGCTGTCTTTAGACTCCCTAGACTAGCGTCTAAGATAGTGGCTACTGAGGAGTCAATTGAAGCAGAGGTGTTGAGGGTAGATTTAGGTTTAGATTTACAGACTTTAGAGTAATGTCCAGTCTTGGAACAAAATGTGCAAGTAGCATCTTTAGCAGGACAGGAAAATCTCTGGTGTCGTGGACCACCACAGAAATAACATTTTCCGATCCGGAGAGCAGCTGAAGTGTTTTCGGGTTCGGGGTACTTGTTAGTCGCAACAGCCATAGGTGATGAATACCCGGAGTAAGTTGCAGATTGTTGCACTGCCATTTCTAGTGATCTTGCCTGGTCAAATGCCCCATCTAATGTCAAAGTTGTGTTTTCTAATAGTCTTTGACGAATTCGTGGGCATAGTAAACTGCTAATAAAGGCTTCTGTGATGAACTCGTTGCGATGAGTTTCGGCTGTCGCGTCCCTGAAATTACAGTCTTTACTCATTTGCTTGAGTACCTGTAAGTACTGGTCTACTGATTCACCAGCGTGCTATCGTCTAGTAGCTAAACAATGCCTAGCGTATATCTCATTCTTGGGTTTGATGTAGACAGTTTCTACTATGTTTATTGCTTGCTGGTATGTTGTGCATTCGGTTATGTATTCATAAACTTCAGGAGCTATATAATTAGTAAGTAACTGCTGCTTACTGGCATCAGTTGGTTCAGTAAATTGATTCAAGAAATTTGTGAATGTCTTCTTCCAGTGTGACCACTTCTTGTCTGCTGATGTTGCAGAGGTTTCAACATCAAAGTGTTCCGGTTTCAAGTACTTGTCCATTTTTTCGTTTATTAAATTGTGATGAAAACGGTATGAACACCTTTCTAAGGTTTTAATAAACGAAAATACATCGTACAATTCCAAGTGCGAATTTACAAGAAATAAGAAAGTCTGGATGGCAGAGTCAGGAAGGGGCCTACCTACTAGTTTTGATATTCGAACCAATTAACCTAGACTCTTTAGAATAAGAGTGCTGAACAACACCCTTATTCAGGCAAAAATTGTACTCGAAGGACCATAACAGAAGACACTAGGTTATGAAATTACAAGTCATAAAGGTAATTACCTGGAGAACGAGGTTGTAATGCTACAGAAAAATTTGCTGTAAGTGGTAGGTACACTGTAGAGGAGACCGATCGGTTCCGAAGCTGTGGTTCTCGATGGCGGTTACTAACTGGAGTTACTCCCTGGTTTCTGGTGGTTCCTGGGGTGGCGATGATGGTACGTACGGGGCTCATCCTCAGGTTCAAGGCACTCGATGTTTAAGTCCGCAAACGCCGGCCGGCAACACAGATAACACTCCAACCACTCCACTGCCAGATTTCTCGATGAGATGATGATGATGAGGGTGGTTTGAATTTAAGGGGAAAAGCGCAACAAATGGGATAGGAGTTTTCTGGGACAAATTTTCGGGGTTAGTAAGTAACAAGATGGCTCCAAGCCATTGTGCCAGTTGAGCCCCTCTTCCTCTTCGAATACAGTCTCACTTGACTGCATGGCAACCACGACGGGCATCAGCAATGTCCTGATACAGCTCGCTGCTTATAATATGGTGAACAAAATTTAAGTAATAACAATCAAGTACCTACGTTTAGGTTTTGTGATACGAACTAAATCACTCGCGACGAAATCGTGGAAACCCATTTCAAAGAAAAACGGAGTTATTGAAAAATAGTCTATTTCCACTAATACACGAAAAACGCAAAAAACACTGTTATACCGGTTTCGGTGATCAAACCATCGTCAGTAACACACAATAACTGAAGGCATGTTGGAGAGGAGACCTTATATATAGTCACAAAGTGAAATGTGGTCGATTGGGATTGGTTGTGAAAAAGAATGGTGAAGGGAACAGAGGGAGGGTGGTCGACTCTGATTGGTTGTGAAGAAGAATGGTGAAGGGAACAAAGGAAGGGGGTCGATTCTGATTGGCCCAGGAAGAGAATGCCAAAAAGTGAAAGGAACATGAGGTGATAGGGAGGTGATGAGTGGTGGGGAAGAGGGGTGGAACCAAGCTGTTACAGAAATGAATGCAACAATGGAGAAAAACCCAAAGGAACCACATCATTCAAAGATTTACCCAACCTATCACTCTTAATAATTTCGAATTTTTCAAGTACATCCAACATGCTCCCTTTTGGGCAAAAATGAAGATATTCAATGAACTGTCTGTCTGCAAGATCAAAATTGAAGCTATGACTGGATTCATTCAAGTGACGTGCAAAGGCCGAATCACCCTTATTATCCCTGAAATCTTTTTCATGTTCCTTTATTCTTTCTCTAAACTTCCTACCAGTTTGACCACAATAGTCAAGCCCACAAGAACACTTTAATTTATAAACACCACTTTTATCTTGAACAATAATTTTATCTTTAACTGAACTTAATGAAGATTTGAGATTATGTTTAGTTTTATATCCTACTTTGAACCCTTTAGAAGTTAATATTTTACCAATTTTATCCGAAATTTTTCCGTAATACGGTATACTGATCCAAATTTTTTCCCCAGTCGTAGCTTCCCTAACTAGGTTTGAAACTCCTTCCCTACTCTTTTTTCTAAGAACCCTATTCCATATTGTATCAATGAGATCTCCCCCATAGCCATTACTCGCCGCTATACTTTTAATAGTTAACTTTTCTTTAGCTAAATTCTGTTCACTCATTGGTATAGATAAAGCTCTGTTAATCATACTATGGAAAGCAGCATGTTTGTGGACTACTGGATGATTTGAAGTACTATGAATGGTAATATCGCTGTAAGTATCTTTCCTATATATGGAAAACTCATGTTTTCCATTATTCAACGAAATGGAAAGATCAAGAAAATTTAGGTGATTAGATCCGAATTCTAAGGTAAAGTTAATGAATGGATCTACGTTATTAATTTGTGTATGATATGAACCAAGTTGTCTTTCAGTCCCTTTCCAAAGAATGATGATATCGTCTACATATCTATACCAATAAAGGAGGCTATCTGATTTACATTTACGGAAAATTTGTTTTTCAAGAAAATCCATGTAAATATCTGCAAGCAATGGAGACAATGGAGATCCCATTGCAACCCCTGGGTATTTCCCATCGAACAAAAAATAATTCTGATCCATACAGACAGACATTAAAGTACACAATTCATCTTTTTCAAACAAATTTAAATTAGAATCGTGAATCAACCCATTAACAACATCTTTACATCTATCAACATTAATGTTGGTAAAGAGGCTGACCACGTCAAAAGAAGCAAGTTTAGCATTTGGAGGCACTTGAATATCCTTAATTTTGCTAACCAAATCGTAAGAATTTAGAACAGTATGTTGTGGTCGAAATTTAAGAGAATTTAAAAGAATTTAGCTAAAGAAAAGTTAACTATTAAAAGTATAGCGGCGAGTAATGGCTATGGGGGAGATCTCATTGATACAATATGGAATAGGGTTCTTAGAAAAAAGAGTAGGGAAGGAGTTTCAAACCTAGTTAGGGAAGCTACGACTGGGGAAAAAATTTGGATCAGTATACCGTATTACGGAAAAATTTCGGATAAAATTGGTAAAATATTAACTTCTAAAGGGTTCAAAGTAGGATATAAAACTAAACATCATCTCAAATCTTCATTAAGTTCAGTTAAAGATAAAATTATTGTTCAAGATAAAAGTGGTGTTTATAAATTAAAGTGTTCTTGTGGGCTTGACTATTGTGGTCAAACTGGTAGGAAGTTTAGAGAAAGAATAAAGGAACATGAAAAAGATTTCAGGGATAATAAGGGTGATTCGGCCTTTGCACGTCACTTGAATGAATCCAGTCATAGCTTCAATTTTGATCTTGCAGACAGACAGTTCATTGAATATCTTCATTTTTGCCCAAAAGGGAGCATGTTGGATGTACTTGAAAAATTCGAAATTATTAAGAGTGATAGGTTGGGTAAATCTTTGAATGATGTGGTTCCTTTAGGTTTTTCTCCATTGTTGCATTCATTTCTGTAACAGCTTGGTTCCACCCCTCTTCCCCACCACTCAACACCTCCCTATCACCTCATGTTCCTTTCACTTTTTGGCATTCTCTTCCTGGGCCAATCAGAATCGACCCCCTTCCTTTGTTCCCTTCACCATTCTTCTTCACAACCAATCAGATTCGACCACCCTCCCTCTGTTCCCTTCACCATTCTTTTTCACAACCAATCCCAATCGACCACATTTCACTTTGTGACTATATATAAGGTCTGCTCTCCAACATGCCTTCAGTTATTGTGTGTTACTGACGATGGTTTGATCACCGAAACCGGTATAACAGTGTTTTTTGCGTTTTTCGTGTATTAGTGGAAATAGACTATTTTTCAATAACTCCGTTTTTCTTTTAGGTTTTGTGAGTTCGAGCGGAAACTAATGATAACGGCGTAACCATACTCCCCCCCGTTTTTGGTCGATACTCACAATACATAGTTCTGCATATGACTGATTATGGATCATGATTGAATGGTAGAGGTAAGACATTGACTATAAAGCGTTTATATGTGCCACGAGAGGTTTTAACTGTAACCACTCGGACTACTTCATCCGAACCAGGATGTGTCTCTATAACTTTGGCTAAATGCCAATACGTGGGTGAAGTCTAGGGACGTTGCGATACCACCAAAGTATCGATACTCGATACGATACGATATTTCTCTAGCAGTATCGATACCCGATATTATCGAAAGAAAAGTATCGATACCTCTCCGATATCGGCTCGAAAGTATCGATACTTTCGATATTTTTTTTTACGTGAAAAAAATGTAGGAGAATGTTAGAATTGTCAACCATTCATATATATGTACATTTAATCTTATACTAATACATTAAAAAAAGATAGGTATGCACATTAAAAAATTTACATTAAAGAAAAGATGTCATTCAAAAAAATTCGTTCTCTGGGATGCTGCCCATGAACAGTAGCTTTTGTAAATATTTAGGCGACAATTTATTCCGAGATTGGCAGTAGATTGCCCCCGCCTTTGAGAATAGCCGTTCACACGGGGCTGATGTTGCCATCACCACCAGTCTTTTAGAAGCCTCTGCGAACAAATTGGGGAAAACCGTTTTCATTTCTTCCCAAATCTCAAGCGGACAGGTTGTCAGGGGTGCAACGGGGTTGCTCAAATACACGGACAGCTCGTTTGATGACAGTCCAACTGAATCTGAAGTTGACGTCTTCATTTTTTTCTTGCTGCCATAGGCCAGCTGCTTATGGGTCCCCCAGAAATCGTAAGCGGGTTGCGCCTCAACTTCGTCTGAATCGCTGGACGATGGTCTGGCTGGGCTGGTTCGGTGGTTCGCCGCTGTGCGCAGTTTCCTCATGGCTGCGGCGCAAGCCTCAGGATCCTAGAAATGGATTTTTTAAATTAATCAATACGCAAAATGAAATTGAACAGAAGAATTATATTGTACAACAGAATTATTGTGTTTATTTAAGCATTCCATACATTTTATTAAATTGAAATGCAGTTACTACATTTTATAAGTTGTACGTACTTACCCTGAAGTGAATATTTTTGAATCGTGGATCCAATAAAGTGGCCATTGCTAACCCCGAATTTCGTTCCAACGCCTTGAACCGTCTGGCCATTTGGCATTGAATATTAGTTTTCACTTTCTCCAAATCTCCAGCTCGATTTCCCCGAGGAGAAAACGCTGCTATTTGGGTGTTGATGCAGTTCACAATCGGAATAATTTTTGAAGCAGTGATGTAATTTTCTCCTGATAGCTCTTTCGTTGCGAACTCTAAATGTCTCAATAATGAAATTATTTGCTTCAAAAAATCGAGTTCGGAGGGGCTTGGCATGATAGGACTCGATGTATCTTCTAATAGAATTTGACTGATGACGTTGGCCATTTCGACAAACCTCTCAAGCATATAAAATGTTGAGTTCCACCTCGTTTTCACGTCGAGAATGAGCTTTCTTACACAGCCCTCTTTCACGCCTGAGGTGATTTGCACGTTCCTGAGTTTATCAGATAAATTGACACTTTTTTTGAAATATTTAACAATGTCACGAACCTTCCCGATGGATTCCTTGACCTCCTCACTTTCAGTTACCCGTTCGGCAACCAAGTTCAGGGTATGAGCGAAACACGGGAGGTGACGAGATTCTCCAAAATGGTTTTTCACCGCAGCAACAATGTTGGCTCCGTTATCAGTCACAACAGTCACGATTTTAGATTCGTCAATATCCCATTTTTCCAAAGCATTCGTAATAATTTCCTCGAGATATTGAGCTGTGTGACTAGAGTCCAATTGTTGGGCTTCGATGTCGACAGAAACCAATTTACTCCCCTCTCTGAAGTGACAGGTCATTCCAAAAAATGAGGTATTGGTCATAGTTTCAGTCCATACATCTGCAGTTAAACACAGATGGGAGGCATTGCTGATTGCTGATTTTCAGCCACAACGTCGTATTTTGATAAAAAACTTTTTTTTAAGGACCAAACGGATGGAAGCTTGAAAGATGGCGCCAATTCCTTCATCAACTTCTTGAATCCTTTCCCTTCTATAATCGCAAATGGCCTCCGATCTTTGCAGATAAAATATATCAATGCATTCATGATTGATGCATGACGTGGACCTCCTTCCGCAAATGCCGAGGTTTTGGAAAATGCCTCCACTATAGGGCGAATCAATTCAATGTGTTCAGGATCAGGAGATGGAACACGAGGCTTTTCGGATTGTTCTGTTTGCTGAGAGGTGGAAGTGGAAGGGCGAGATTCATCAACTCTTTTACTCTCGCCAGTCTTACCTTTGAGTTGGACATCTTTCAATTCTTTGTTCAATTTCGGATGGTTGGTGGAGAGGTGTTTGGTGAGGTTCGTCGTGTTGCCCGAGTATTTTACAGCTTTGAAACAATGGTTGCAGGTGGCATCTTTAGCGTCCTTCTTCTTAAAATACTTCCACACGGCACTTGTTGGGGGACCCATTTCGCTGATGCGAAAAACTTGATGAAAAAAACTGTCTGCACTTGGAACAACATTCACTAACAACAGGTTGCTTTCAGCTTTTATCTTATCACTGGAGATATCGATACCAGATTGGTATCGATACTTTTCATTTGATGCAGATATTTTTGGTATCGCTGCTTGACATATTATGTTCATCTTAAAAAAAAATTACGAACGCGCTTCATCTGTCCTGGGTTTGTAGTGGGGAAATTTGATTGAAAAAAAATCAAGAAAAATATCGGTGGTATCGGTCACCAAGTATCGATACTTCCGATAATATCGGGAGAAAGTATCGATACCACGATAATATTGGATGAAAAGTATCGATACAAATATCGGTGGTATCGAAAGAAAAGTATCGATACTGCGATATATCGGAAGTATCGCAACGTCCCTAGTGAAGTCTTGGTGTCCCTAAGCAAAACGATGTCACCAACCTGGAGATTTGGAGACCTTTTCAACCACTTGGAACGAACTTGAAGGGTTGATAGGTATTCTTCCTTCCACCTAGACCAAAAGTGCTGGACACGTTCACGCAACAGCTGCCAACGATTAAGACGGTTTGAGGGGGTTTCCGTGAAGTCTGGCTCTGGGATGCAATTGATGGGATGCCCTATGAGGAAATGGCCAGGTGTTAAAGCCTCCTGATCCTCTGGACTGTCGGACAAAGGCTGAAGGGGTCTCGAGTTCAGTATCCCCTCCACTTTGGTAAACATTGTTGAGAGCTCGATTTGACTGAACGGTTGATTGCCTAACTCCTTGTGGAGAAGTGTCTTAGTGGATTTTACAAGTGATTCCCAGGATCCCCCCATGTGTGGCGAATTTGGAGGGTTAAAACTCCACTGCACACCCAGATGTGCGGTGTGACTCATTATTGCATCCTGGTGTTCTGGTTCGTTGTACCATCCATACACTTCCTGCAAATAGCCTGATGCCCTAATAACATTGGTTCCACAATCCGAGTAGATATGGGTTGGTAGGCCCCGTCGAGATGAAAATCGATCAAATGCATCCAAAAATGATTCCACTGATAAAGAGGTTGCAAGCTCCAAGTGTACCACGCGCGATGCCAAACAGGTGAACAAACAAAGGTATGCCTTGACATTACCTGACTTGCGGTTGTCTGATATTCGACATACAAATGGGCCGGCAAAATCAACTCCACAATTGATAATAATGGTCGTACACTGTTAAATCGTGATGCTGGCAGATTGCCCATAAATGGAGTAACAGTAGCAGCAGAAAAACGAATGCAGGTAACACATTTAGACTTGTGCCACCTGATTAAATTTCTTGCACGAGGAACCCAATACTTTTGCCGCAGAAATACAAGCAGGGCAGTTGGGCCTGCATGGTTATTTTTCTTGTGTATATGGTCAATAATAATGTTGGTCAAATGTGATCTAGCAGGCAACAGTATAGGGAATTTATGGTCCAAAGTCAAGGGGGCATTCGCCAGACGGCCACCCACCCTTATCAACCCTGTAGGGTCAATGAAAACTGACAACATCTCGAGTTCGGAAGGGATTTTCCTGTAGCCTCCGTTAAACAACTCAGGGTAATGATGGAGTTGAACCAGTCTGATACAATGCTGTTCAGCTCTAATAAACTCCGCAGCATATACTGGACCCCGACGCCTTCGGCACCGCCTATGTTTTGGTATACGAGCGTTACAGATAAACCTCTTGACATATGCTATCACCCTGATAAGACGGGGAAATGATGAAAAACGTTGAATAATATCCAAGATTCCTGGCTTACAGACATTGGTGAGGACAACAGGCACAGCCGGCTTCAATTCTGGGACATCAGGCACCTCAAAGTCTTGTGACATTGGCCAGTCGGCAATGGGCTGACAACACCAGTCAGGTCCATGCCACCAAGGATTGTGGTTAAACAGGTTAGAAGGTAAAGCTCCTCGAGAACCGATGTCCGCTGGATTATCCACCCCACGAATATGATGCCACCATGATGATTGAGTTATACCCATCACTTGTTTGACACGGTTAGCCACAAATGTCGTAAGCCGGTGAGGAGGGATCTTTAGCCATGCCAAGACAACAGTGGAGTCTGAAAAGCAAAACGTGTGGGAGATATTATAATGACGGAGAACTGGTTCCAAAGATCTGAGTAGCTGAGCAAGTAACAGTGCTGCAGGCAGTTCTAACCTAGGTATCGTTAGGGTTTTAAGAGGAGCGAGTCGAGTTTTGGCTTTCATTAGCGACATAGAAGACGGCTGGTCACCCTGAGAAGTACGGAGGTACACCACCGCGCAATAACCCTGCTCAGAGGCATCGCAAAAACAAACCAAGTCAAAGGTAGGAGAGCCACCGGGAAATGCTCTAGGTATAGCTATTTTAGATATGGATGGGAAATCCTCCACTAATTGCAGCCATCTGGCTCATGATCAGGTACGAGATCATCCCAATCAACCCCGGATTTCCATAATTCCTGTAGGATGCACTTAGCAAAAAAGATAACTGGCTCAAGATATCCTAATGGATCATATAATCGAGCAATACAAGACAGGATTATACGCTTGGTACAACCATCAGGGGGTTTAGACACCTCATAACACAACACATCCCTGACTGGGTCCCAGCTCATACCAAGAATTTTGGTAACTGGAGAACCTTCCTCCTTACATAAAGATACTGGCTGTTCCGAGGTACATTCATCAGTAAGAAGAGGGGAATAATTGGTTTTCCACTTACTTAATGTGAAACCGCCTTTGGCAAGAAGTTGAACGAGGTCAGATTTCAAAGCAGTAATTTGCTCAATGGAATCAGCGCCAAAAATGCAATCATCAACATTATGTACTCCTCAGCAGAACTGCTGCCGCAGCAGGAAAGGCGTGCCCTTCATCCAAGGCTAGTTGTTGTAGAACACGTTGCGCCTGAAAAGGTGAACTCCTTAGCCCATATGTGACAGTATTGTCACGGCGGGCTGTAGAGGGGACAGCATTATGCACCATCAGCAGTCCTCAGCCCACCGTCCACCGTCCTCCTCAACGCCCCGAGTCTTCAGTCTTAATCACGCTACCAAGCCAACAAGCCGCGCCCTCATCGCAGCACCGGTCCCCCTTTTCATTCCATTATCCAATTAACCAATATAAACCTAATTCAACCCAAAAGCTCTAATATTTTCATCCCCACACCCCTTCAACACGTAACAGTGGTGGAGGCCGCGCCGGGTAACCGACCCGTAATACCGTCAGCGCAGAATAACCGTTTCAGTGAAGGGGCGTTCGGGACGAGCCGAGAGCCGTAGAACTCAGTTAATCTTTTTAAAAGTCGTACAACGGGGCGTACGTAGTGCGAAAGTGCGGTTAATAGTCGTGTGGCCTATTATTAATTACCGTGGGGACCGGTAGCGTGCAACTTAAGACTCGGCCACACGGCGAAGTGCGCAGAACGGATAGTAGAGCGGAAGACGGTCTAACATTTGTGGAACGGTGGATAGCGGAGAGGGCAGTCAGTCGCCCTCATTACGATCCTAAGCGCGGTTAATTACCCCCGCGCGGAAGAGTTACCTCACCCCGTCCGAAGGCGAGACCTCGTGACTCTGCCCAGTGGTGACGTCACGGTAACCTACCGCTACCTCCGCAAGACAACAACAGACCGCACCCCTCCCGTCCAGCGCCGGTAAACAAACCGCACTCCCCCGATCCGGCCGCTTATCAGAACCGTATCGTCGAGCCGCCGATGGTTATCACCCGGGGACAAGCCGTAAAAGGAGGTGAACCGTCTGTGATACCAACACCACCTCCACTGCCGCCTCCAGTGAACCCCGTATCGAACCTCCTGCTGTCCCGGAGGGAGTCAACGCCGTCAACAACTACCGAGAAGCCAAACATGTCGAATTATGCCACGAGTGTACCCAAGTACAATGGACTGGAAGACGCGAGCCAGTTCATGCGGCTGTTTGAGCGCCTGGCCCGGAACGAAGGGTGGTCGGAGCAAGCTAGGAGGAATAGGCTACCCTACTTCCTGGACAAGGCGGCGCTCAAATGGTATGAGCGGCAGGAGGACCAAGAGGGTTTCGACGCGCGAACGTGGGCGGAGATCCGCACACAGTTCATGAAGGACTTCGGCCGAGAGAGCAGCGAGGCGGATCGCGCGGTGGCCCTATATACGAGGACACAAGGCCCGAACGAGGACCTCGTTTCGTATCTGGAGGACGTCCTGACATTGTCGCTCCGGGTGGACGACAAGATGTCTGAGGATAAGATTGTGGAAAACGTCCTCCGGGGAATGTCGGCGGCACCGCAACAGTGGATCGCGACGAAGACGAACGCGACCGTAGCGGAGCTGAGGACCAATATTAAGACCTGGGCGACGTTAAAATCGGCTCAACCGCAAAGGGGTAAAGCACCGCCCCCGCCGATCCCGCCGCCGATACAACCCTACTATTTTCCGCAGCTCCCGCCGCCACCTGTAACCGCACCACAGGTCAACCCGGATCCGGATCGGACGCCGGACGGACGACCGATCTGCCGCCGATGCAGACTCGCGGGACATGTCGCGAAATACTGCCGGCAGACGGGAAACGGGCCGCGCCGGTAGACACTCGCGCCGTACCGCGTCAAGCCGCGCCGTCGCCTAACATACAAGTGTCGGGCGAATGTATGTCGCGGAGCGTGACCAGGACACCATTGGGTGAGTCGTATTTGAACAATTTATTAAGTACCCCGTTAGTTAATGCTAAGGTTTGTTTTATCTGTAACAGCCCCTGGTGTAGAGCCAGGAGATGTCCACTGAAACAACGCCGAAACGCTCGTAGGAGGACTAAAGTCTGCCTTAAGCAGCAAGTCGAGCTGAGCATTTTGAACTCTACTGTGGTACTTAAATGTCAAATATCCGCATTAGGTATCGGCGTAGACGCGGTAGTGGACACAGGGTGCCCAGTTAATTTAATAAGTACCCAACTGGTACCTATTGGCGTAGAGTTAAGGCACTCGACCACCCGTATTAAGTCGATAACGGGTAATTTGCTTAAGGTTAAAGGTTGCCTAACAACCGACGTAGCATTAGACGTTGACGTAATACTGAAAAATGTCGAATTTGTTGTAGTAGATGGCCCACAGGTCGAATGTTTAATTGGGCTAGACGTGTTGAACGAACATGACGCCGTGCTAGACCTTCACCAACAAACCCTCACCCTCGGGGAGGGATCGATTAAAATAAATTTAGCCGCCGCACAAGCCGAACGATAAGACCCACCCAACCGTTGCTTTATAAATTACCACGTAAATACAGTAATAGGGAAATATCATTTGTATCTAACCGTACTCTACCCCGTTTAGTATCATGTATCCCCGTCGTAGATGAAGACGCCGATGACTGGGATACAATAATAATTGTAAACCGCTCTTGTGAGGATGTGACCCTAGACGAAGGTAGAACCTTAGGTCATGTCTCGCATGTAGTGCCGCCTATAATAACTAATTGTTCGGAAGCCACTAATACATTCAGTCAGGGAATGCACCCGTCGCGTAAGCCTGAAGGTGAACCGACAGGTCTAGAATCCGACCACCACCCACTCGAACGCTCGGGCACCCCGTGCTGTAGAAGGGTGACTAGTGACCGACCGGTTACTCTCCGAGCGGACTTTGCCAAATTAAGGCTGGGTTCCGAACTGACCGACGGTAACCGGAAGGAGATAGTTGATCTAATAACGCGTTATGCGGATGTTTTCTCTTGGCATGACGGAGATTTGGGAACCTGCAGTGTGCTTAAACACGCTATCCGTCTGACGTCTAACCAGCCGGTTTAGTCGAGACCATATCGTGTGTCTCGGAAGGAGCGTGAGGTCATCGAAGCGCATATTCAACAAATGCTTCGGGATGACATCATCGAACCTTCCGCGTCACCGTATGCGTCGCCCGTAGTACTGGTTAAGAAGAAGGATGCGGACGGTAACCACACTGCAACCAGAATGTGCATAGATTTTCGAAAACTAAACCAGATTACCGAAAGAGATAATTTCCCTGTTCCTCGTATAGAAGATAATTATACTGTCGTGCATCGAGAACACCTCACTCTTTTCCAGCTTAGGTCTCAAGCAGGGGTACCACCAGATCGCCATGTCGGACGAATCTAAACCCTACACCTCCTTCGTTGTGCCGGGAGGACAGTGGCAGTTCAAAAAAATGCCGTTTGGATTGTCCACTGCCCCAAACACGTTTTGTCGAACGATGGGGTGTGTGCTTGCTGGACTACTGTGGGGAAATGTGTGGTGCTACCTCGATGATATTTTTGTAGCAACACCAGATCAAATTGACCTTCACTGTCGAAGTTTAGAGCAAATTTTCATCCGTTTACGAGAAGCAAACTTAAAGCTCAGCCCGGACAAATGTCGGTTTGGGTTCGAAAAACTTAAAATTTTAGGGTACGACGTTAATAAGGAGGGGTTGGCACCTGACGAGGGAAAAGTGGAAGCTATTAGGGATTTCCCTGTGCCAAAATCTCTCCTTAACGTCCAACAGTTTTTGGGTTTGGCCAACTATTATCGGAAGTTCTGCGACTTCTTTGCGGAAAAGGCGCGTCCATTAACGAACCTCACTAGGAAGCAAGTGCCTTTTGAGTGGGGTGAACAGCAACAGGCGGCTTTTGACGAAATCAAAGCCATGTTGATGAATGCCCCTGTGCTGAGACACTATGACCCCACACTCCCTACGGAATTACGTACGGATGCCAGTGCCTTCGCACTAGGAGCGGTACTGGTTCAGGAAAGTCCTCCCGGAACAAAACGTCCCGTGGCATACCTGTCTAGGAAACTGTCCGACGCCGAACGGAACTATAGTGTTTCGGAACGCGAGATGCTGGCTATTCAGCATGCCTGCACCACCTGGCGACATTTCCTAATGGGCATACCTATGGCGCTGAGTGAGTTCGATTTCAAGATTGTCCATAAAGCCGGGACTAATCTTAAGGACGCTGACGCCTTATCCCGTAATGTCGAGGGAGCGGAAGCCGTCAAGCCGAATATAATCACAGCCGATCAGTGTTCTATTGTCGCCTTTCTGACGATGGGAACCCCCGCCACCCCCGCGGTTGACACCGTTTCCGTGGGAGCCGAGCAGAAAGCCGATACGAAACTTGGACCCCTCATGGACCGTCTGGCGGTAGCAACAACCGACCGACCTCTTAGTCGAGAGGACAGACAGTTCGTATTGAGAGGCGACAAGTTATACCGGAAGCATTATACCAAGGGAACCACCGCCCTACTACTGGTAATACCGGCGACTATGCAGGCAGACTTACTTCCCCTATTCCACGACGCTGCATTGGGGGGAGGCCATTTAGGCCAGGCGAAGACATTGGCTCGGGTTCGCGAAAGGTATTGGTGGGAAGGGATGGAGAAAACCGTCCGCGAGTATGTGAAGACCTGTCATAGCTGTCAAAGCCGCAAAACGCCGAAGCAGCTACCCGTGGGACTTCTCAACCCTATTCCCATACCTCCGGCACCGTTTACTAAAATTAGTATGGACATCTTGGGCCCATTTAGACGAACCGATCAGGGTAACACAGTTTTGCTGTGTGTTACGGATCTGTTCAGCCGATATAGCGTAGTCGAGGCGTTGCCTGATCAGACAGCCGCCGTAGTAGCGGAATGCCTTATTAATAGGGTGTTTTCTGTTTTTGGCTGCCCAAAGGAGATCCTCAGTGATAGGGGATCGAATTTCAGGTCGGATTTAATTAAACAATTGATGGTGGGTTTAGACATTGAGCAGCGTTTTGCTACGGCTTTCCACCCCCAGACCAATGGTCTGACCGAGCGTAATAATTCTACGTTCGAGGCCATGCTGGCACTCTATGTCAACACCCAGCAAACCGACTTAAGTACATCCATCCTTTGGTGTTTACTCACAACTGCAGCGTGTCAGAGTCATCTAGGCTCTCGCCCTATTTCATGGTGTTTGGACGCCACCCCCGACTACCGGCCGACGTTACCTTAGATCCCTACCCCGATGGCGATCCCAGTACTTACGATCCGCTGCATAGGTTGAAGGAGATGCAGGAGAAGGGACGCAACCACCTCATTAACGCCCAGGCAAAACAGAAGCGCCGAGCTGATCAAAAACGCCGTAGTTTGTCGTATCGACCGGGAGACTTGGTACTGATCCACACTCCCAGAAGGGTCATCGGACGTAGCCCAAAACTGATGTGCCGATGGTACGGACCCTACAGGGTACTAGAACAATTAGGCGAATTAAATTATACCATGGAACTAGTAAATTCGAGGTTCAGAGGGGCCGCTCCTAAACGCGACGTTGTACATGTCGTACGCATGAAGAAATATTACCCGCGGACACCGGATACTTTCCGGCCGGAAGAATTTATATCTGACTCCGACGATAGTAATGGGGACGATCCCGGGGGGGAATCAGCTGGGGACGGGAATGATAATACTAGGCCGCCGGCCCAAGCGGATGACGACCACTCTCCCGACGCACCACAACCAGCGGTGGCCCCGGCATGTAGAGACGCTCCCTTGGAACCCCACCCATCGAAGCCAGGAGTAAACCCGCGGAATACCCTAGTAGACAACGTTCCACCGATTGAATCTCGCACTAGGCGGACGCGACGGCCACCTGGCCATTTAAAGGAGTACGTCATGACTTGGCGAGACGAAAGCGACTCGGATACTGACTAGGCGTGCTCGCATTTTCTCTCCTATTGAATTCTATAAAATTTATTTATAAATTGATGGCGATTTATAACGTTATGAAATAACCCCGTAATTGAACCAAGTCATGTACGTCACCACATTTACGCCATGCCTAATTTACAGCCGCAACCGCCGACTAATACACCCCGTCGAATCTAGCATAGTCACGGGCGTTCGCATGTAAAATCAACTAGCCGTTCAACTAGCCGTTCAAACTAGCCGTTCAATACTAGCCGTTCAATACTAGCCGTTCACACCCGTAGTTGTTTTATCAGTCGAGAGGCCTTGCTCTATAGGTCACGCCACCATGTGTCCCAAAGTCGAGTGCGCAGCCTCGGATGTTATTGTGCTGCCAACCTTAGTTAAGTTAGTTAAGTTGAAGTATGTATTTCGCATTGCCCTATAACGCTACACTCGTACACCAACCATTGTTGAGTTATGCAGGTACCCCCTTCTCTCTTGTCCTTGTTAACGTTTACCTCATGGGGCTTACCTGTGGTTAGGAGCAGCCGCGGGAGACGACTCATTAGCGGATGACTCGTTTCTGTCCAGTTCCGTCACGACTGAGTCTCAGGTTCAGCCGCTACTCAACCTGAGATGAGGGCGTAACTGCACTCATGCTCTAACCTGGTAAGAATGCCCGCTTCGTAACGCCCAAGACCCTCCGTCCACCTGATCAGTGGTAGGAAGGTCCGACCCATAACTCTCCAATCCCTATGCTTCTGCTGGCACCTAGGGCCACTAAGGCGAGCCCGCACACGCGAACAAAGCACTTTCTAAGACGGTAGTCCCACCCCGGGAGCCACCAGGCAGCATAGATCCGTACTGAGTGGGGGTTTAAGCATCGATATGGGTCCATATGACCCTGGGTTATGTCTGTCGCCATTATTTGTTGTTTATTATTTCTGTGTCTGCGGTTGCCATGTATTGTCATTCATTGCCCAGGCCCCATTGTATTGTCGTTATTTTTGACGCATTGCCGCTATGTCGTTCATTGTTGTTTAAAGGCCTCCGGCCTGTGTAAAGTATAAATGCCGCTATGACGCTATGTCGTTCATTGTTGTTTAAAGGCCTCCGGCCTGTGTTAAGTATTGCTGCTATGTCGCTATGTCGATCATTGTTGTTTAAAGGCCTCCGGCCTGTGTAAAGTATTGCTGCTATGTCGCTAGGTCGTTCATTGTTGTTTAAAGGCCTCCGGCCTGTGTAAAGTATTGCCGCTATGACGCTATGTCGTTCATTGTTGTTTAACGGCCTCCAGCCTGTGTAAAGTATTGCCGCTATGTCGTTCATTGTTGTTTAAAGGCCTCCGGCCTGTGTTAAGTATTGCTGCTATGTCGCTATGTCGATCATTGTTGTTTAAAGGCCTCCGGCCTGTGTAAAGTATTGCTGCTATTTCGCTAGGTCGTTCATTGTTGTTTAAAGGCCTCCGGCCTGTGAAAAGTATTGCTACTATGTCACTATGTCGTTCATTGTCGTTTAAAGGCCCCAGGCCTGTGTACGTTTTGTCGCTATTTCTTCTGGCGGAAGTTTTGTCTCATTTCTGTTGACGCTGTCGTTCATTGTCGTTTAAAGGCCTCAGGCCTGTGTATGTTTTGTCTTTCTTTCTTTGACGTAAGTTTCGTCTTATTTCTTTTGACGCTGTCGTTTTATTATTATTTAAAGGCCTCAGGCCTGTGTCTTTGTGTTTCATGTGTTTACAGGTGGACCTGCTGTTGCGTGAGGGCTAAGAGATGTTGTGATTTGTCATTTTGCGGGATTTTGTTTTGTTTTCTCCTTCTCTCATTTTGCGGTTTTTTTTTTAGTTGGTTATCTTTCTTTAAAAATTCGGGACGAATTTTCGTGGGGAGGGGGGTTGTCACGGCGGGCTGTAGAGGGGACAGCATTATGCACCATCAGCAGTCCTCAGCCCACCGTCCACCGTCCTCCTCAACGCCCCGAGTCTTCAGTCTTAATCACGCTACCAAGCCAACAAGCCGCGCCCTCATCGCAGCACCGGTCCCCCTTTTCATTCCATTATCCAATTAACCAATATAAACCTAATTCAGCCCAAAAGCTCTAATATTTTCATCCCCACACCCCTTCAACACGTAACAGTATTCAGCTCATAGAACTGCAAAGGATCGCTGGGTTTGAACCTCCACACAATCTGTTGGAACTTCCTATCTTCCGGCTTGACCATAATTTGTCTAAACAATTTCACCAGATCACAAGAAATTACAAACTTGGATCGTCGGAAATTCAGGACAACGCTGCAAATATCTGCCTGTAGTTTAGGACCAGTGTACAAATGGTCATTTAGTGAACCAGATGCTGTCCTAAAACTGGCATCAAAAACCACACGGATCTTGCGATTGCCCTCAGTATCCATCTAATAAACCGGGTGGTGTGGAATGACATAGGAAGGGTTAACAGAAGCAACAGACATGTGTCCTAGATCTAGATATTCTTGCATGAAGAGGGAGTAATCCTGCTGAAGTTGATTATCCTTAAGAAACTTAGACTCGAGTGCCAAGAACCGACTGATGGCCTTGCTAATATTAGGTACTATAGGTGAAGTTGAGGGTTTTATAGGTAAGGAGACAATATATCTACCAGAACTGTCTCGAGAATGATGTGTGATAAAATGCTCTTCACATGCCTTTTCCTCTGGTGATATCCAAGATTCATCCGATGGTTCCTCAACCATCCAAAAGCGTTCTATCAGGCGGGCTGTATCCGAGATTGATAGCAAGGAAACAGCGCCTTCAGAAGCTGAATGACAAGAGAATCTGCCCATGATTGTGTAGCCAAACACAGTTTCCACAAGTCTAGGACCATGCTCAACGACAGCTATGGGAGAATCAGTGACTACCTCAGGGTAAAGATCCGCTCCAATGAGGAATGATATCGGCAGCGACTCCATAAACTGAGGATCACTCAACTGATATGACTGATAATACTGCCACATGGTAGAGTGCAAGGATTCCAGAGGTAAAGGTGGTGTTATAGTTGGCATGACTATGGCTTCAGTCTCCAGGAGAACTGTGGAAGAACTAGGAAAAAACGAGACTGGAACCTTCCCCGACACATTCTTAAGATGTGTTGAATTGACACCACAAATTCCACCAAAAAACGGACGAGTCGACTTACCAAGACGTTTGAAGCAGTCTTGAGTAATGAAAGACCATTGAGAACCATTGTCGAGGACTCCTCTAAAGATATGAAGCTGGCCATTAGAGTCAAGAATACGAGCTGTCACTGTGCCAAGCAAGACACCCTGCTGATTGTCAGGAGTCGTAGCACCCACGAACGATGACGCATTATTTGGTGAACCATGAACAGAAGAATCTTGAGGGCCTTTAGGAACAGAAGATGAGAGGTTAGTAGATGTTGATTTTGTTGGTAGATGCAATAAGCTATTGTGCTTCCCATTACAGTCACGACATGTAAAGTTGGATGTACAATCCTTGGTTTTATGAGATACATTTAGGCAATTTCTACATCCTGGAAACCTTTTCAGCATATCAAGGCGTTGGGCTGGAGTACCCTGCTTAAAAACAATGCATTGCATTAGTTTGTGAGGGTTCTTACACACAAAGCATGAAAAGGTTGACTGTTGCTTACTATCACAGGGAGATACTGTATTAGTAGAAGATTCTGTAGTCAGCATTGCGTGACTAGATGATTTGGGAGCGAAATTATTAGGTATAAATCGTTTGGTAGAGGTAGACTGTGAGGGAGGAGGTGTAGATATATTAGGTTTAGGCTGAGTCTTTGTAGCATCCTCTGTCATCCTAAGAGCATGACAGCGGTTTTGTATGAAATCCCGTAAGGTAGTGAACTTGGGGAATGTAGTGGCATGCAAGGATAACTCAAAGGCTTCCCTTGAGCGAGCATCCAAACCACGTAATGCAATTTCACTAAGTAAATATTCCTAAAAATCGGGAATATTCAAATTTGGGAGAAAGGTTATAGTCTCAGTGACATTTGATAAATAGCACTGCAAAGACTCTGCATGATTCTTTGTACTAGGTTTGAAAGAGAGCAGCTTATCAAGGAAGGTACAAGCTAACTTTCGTTTACTATCGTAGACCTTACATAATGCATCCCAAGCTTGATTGTAATTGGTATCCAATACAGGAACATATTTAATGGTATCCAGTGCAGGACCCTCTAAGAACGATGGTAGGTAATGGAAACGTTCTGCATCCGATAAGTCGGGATCTTGCTTGATTAGTGAGTTATACATTTGCTTAAAAGTTGGCCAAAGTGAAATGTCACCCTTGAAGGTCTTGATGTTGATCCTAGGGAGAATTGCATGTGGTCTAGTTGTACTACTATGTTCACAACTAGATGTGTTGTGACTCTGAGACGTACTATTTACTAGAGACCCACTGACAAAGAGTTGCACACCATACCCTTTAGCATCATAATAGTTAAGCTTGACCTGATCATAATAAGCACCATCTGCAATTGTAGGAAAATCAAAATCGTGCGTCTCAGCATATTCAATTGCAGCCTCCCATTTAGCTTCAAACTGCTCAAACCTTTTATCAAGGGAGTTGAACATTCCCCTGAATACATTGCGCTCGGAAAGGGCTGAGATAGATGCGAAACCCTTATTCCTAATAGCTATAATTTCATTTCCCAGTGTCTTAATATTCCGTTGAAGCTTGTTGAACCCTCTCACAGTCACACCACCAATAGTGCCACCCTCGTCAGTTGCAGCTTTTCCAGTTCCTACTTCACCCTCCATGATATGTTTTGTCTAGGTATTCATGAGTGAAGTAAATCAAAATTCAATATAATAGGAATGCGCACTCGATATTATAGTCAAGATATCCAACTACCAACATGAAAAATAAACACCATAATATGCAGAAACACACTAGTTATAGTTGATGACAACAAATAGGTACAATATAAATAGAACAAAAATAAACATGTAGTAACTAGGACAACAACAGTAGTAACAAGTACCCAATACGATATGTACCTGCACTGTTCAATGTACCTATAAGTAATGAACAGATGCAAGGAAGTATGAACAAGATGTAGGTAGCTATCACAGACGACTCACTGTTCAAGGCAGTGTACAATTTAATAGTAATAATATATATAAAAAATAAAGATAATAATAGTTATTTATAAGTTGGGGTAGATTTTGGTGAAGGTAATGGTAAATATTACCAACTCTGTTTTAGGTAATACAGGTTGGATTAAGATACAAAACGTTCAAAAATGGTGAATATTACCAACTCTGTTTTAGGTAATACAGGTTGGGTTAAGATACAAAAGGTTCAGAAATCCGGCTCGCACAGACCAATGGCAGAGTCAGGAAGGGGCCTACTAGTTTTGATATTCGAACCAAATAACCTAGACTCTTTAGAATAAGAGTGCTGAACAACACCCCTATTCAGGCAAAAATTGTACTCGAAGGACCATAACAGACGACACTAGGTTATGAAATTACAAGTCATAAAGGTAATTACCTGGAGAACGAGGTTGTAATGCTACAGAAAAATTTGCTGTAAGTGGTAGGTACACTGTAGAGGAGACCGATCGGTTCCGGAGCTGTGGTTCTCGATGGCGGTTACTAACTGGAGTCACTCCCTGGTTTTTGGTGGTTCCTGGGGTGGCGATGATGGTACGTACCGGGCTCATCCACTCGCAAAATCCAAATTGCCGTGGTGAGGGCTTGAAAGACCACGTGCGAGTCCTCAGCACAGAAAACACTACTATACTACGTACAGAAGGGACACTCAGGGTGGGGGGTGGTTGCCAGCATACAGCTCCCGCGACGCGGAAATTAGTGGCCAAAGGCTGAACTAAGACCCCCCGAATCCTCGCGCATGCGCCTGACACCTTGGTTACCACCGCTCTCCTGCTTCGTTGCTACAAAAAACCCCCGCCACCCTACCACCCCACCCCCCCACCACATTGCCATCCGCCTCTCTTCCACACCCTTGGTAAATGTACCAGTCTGGCAAAGGACAGACGAGAAAGGATGAAATTAATACAATTAAAGCAAATGTACAGTAAAACAATATTTATTCAATATTGACATCACAGTTCGTGGATAGTTGATATCATTAATTTAATTGGTCACATTCGGGACGGGAAAGCAAAAAAAGGAAGCGGGAGCTATTGGATGAGTGTTATATCGAAAGTCACATCCGATAGCGGCGCACTTTAAATTCACAACCCAACTCATACTTATCTAGAAAACGAATGACTTCAGTTAAGGAAAAATACGAATTCCGTACACGAAAGCAGTATTTTCAAATTTCACGAGCCATTACCTACCTACGTGACTTTTATTACTAACCTCGTCGCACGTTAAAACGTAGAAAGTTTCTGTAAGTTTGTGTGGTGAACTTACAATAGGGTTTTCTTCACAGAAAACCAAAAAAAAAGAAAGGAAGGAAAACCTCCTCGCGCGTTAAAACGTAGTGCATTAGTTTTCTGTGGTTAAAACGTAAAAGTAGTGATGAAATCGTATGTGAGAAACAAGAAAATACTAATGGCGGAACAGAGTCGGAGCGTCTACATGAGGTGGTGGGTGGGAGAAGACGTGCGATCGCAGCGAATACTGGTCGTTAATAGCAGAACCGTGAACTAGCACCAGTGTCATGGGGCTGGTCCTCAGGTTCAAGGCACTCGATGTTCAAGTCCGCAAACGCCGGCCGGCAACACAGATAACACTCCAACCACTCCACTGCCAGATTTCTCGATGAGATGATGATGATGAGGGTGGTTTGAATTTAAGGGGAAAAGCGCAACAAATGGGATAGGAGTTTTCTGGGACAAATTTTCGGGGTTAGTAAGTAACAAGATGGCTCCAAGCCATTGTGCCAGTTGAGCCCTTCTTCCTCTTCGAAGACAGTCTCACTTGACTGCACGGCAACCACGACAGGCATCAGCAATGTCCTGATACAGCTCGCTGCTTATAATATGGTGAACAAAATTTAAGTAATAACAATTAAGTACCTACCTACGTTTAGGTTTTGTGAGTTCGAGCGGAAACTAATGATAACGGCGTAACCACTGGACGTTTTGGTAACTGTGGTTAACTATGTTGTGAAAACACTAGGTCTGGTTATAATCATCACACTGGGATGATTCTAGCATCCGGTATTAAGTTGAGGTCAAGACCTTTGAGGCGAATTTCTGAGTCAGGGTACTGAGGAGGTTTCAGTTTCAGGTCGATATTCTTCATAATTAAGGGTTGGCCAAGGAGTTCTTTACGAGATGCAAACAAAGTTCGATTAAGGTATCAATTATATTGATCTGTGCTTGGTCATGCAACGTATCAATATCCCATCGTCGTTTATGATGTGGACTGCGTCTCCATGTAGGAAAACAAGAAGATATTGAATTATTTCCGATATCAGGGTTACTTAAGTTCGACCGAACATTTGGACGAAAACATTTGCAAGATTTGGTGGATCCTAGCTGCAGGAATGTTGCCTTACAAGGTAGGTCGAACTCGGAAATGAGGTGATTTGGGCATAGGTACAAGTGACCAGGGTGACAGCTGTGGCGCAAATTGACAACCTTCGAATTTTCGTGATTTAAGGAACAATGTCTGTCTTGGGATTATTGTCACAAGCTGAGTAGCATCCAGTAGAGTCGTTAGGGGTTCCAAGTAATACAGGTCAAGGCGGTATGGATCTAGAATGGGTATGTCGAGAATGTAGACAGTTTCGCTCACACCAATGAAACATTGGATTTCGAATAGATGTTTGTCAGAATAGTCTAAGGTGTTGCCATAAAACTTCGATAGTCGTTGCAGTTTGGTGAGGAGTACGTGAGAGTCCACAATACTTGGGTGTAACTTCCCCAATTTACAAAACGTGAGTTTTCGATGTCTTGAAGGGTGCCTAGTATAAAATTCAGGGGAATTTGGAGATGTTCCAGTGCTTTAGCTACTGCGTTCGCTTGGCCTAATTTCAAAGTTATATATTTGAGGTGTCGAAGTTCTCGCGATTTTGCGTTTGTCATACCTATGTGTTGTGGATTCCATATGTTTGGCACCGCCACCAGCGACCATGGAGACGACCTGCAATCGACCCACCTTCCTGTCATTCTTATCATGCGAGGAGTACCTAGTACGACTTGACCTCTGAGTTATGCATTATTATCTTGTTTTCATGTAAATTAAAACGTGGTTCTCGCGAACGTATTTGGACATCATTTATCCCGCTAGTCTCATTAAACTTAAAACATGGTGGCAGCGTGACGAAAGTGGGAAATTTTGTCGGACAAAATCTAAAACAACAGAACGAGTTCGCAGTTTTGATAGTGAATCACGTTCGTTGGTATCTAAGCTACTGGTAAGTTGAGTGCTGTTTTATCGTAGACACGGACAATAAATTATGCCGGATACACAGAAAGACATCCGAGTAAGCACATCCGAGTCCGAGCGGACAACTGCTTCGCAAGCGGTAAGATCACATTCGTCCATACAACTTTCGTTACCACCCCCGGAACCGTTCAACTTCCAGCCAAACGACTGGGGCAGATGGAAAAATCGTTTCCAAAGATTCCGTAGTGGATGTGGTTTGGACTTAGAGTCTGAAAGCCGCCAAATCGATGTGTTGATATACCAGATGGGGGAAAGAGCTGAAGAGGTTTTTGAATCGTTCGATCCTGCACCTTTGACGTACAATGACGCAATAACCAAGTTTGAAAGCCACTTTGTCCCTCGGAAAAACTTGATTTACGAGCGAGCAAAATTTTTAAAGCACCGTCAAGGCAAGGCTACAGCTGAAAAATTTATTACGGATTTACACAGCATGGCTAGGACATGTGACTGGGGAACGTTACACGACGACATGATCCTGCTCGTTCTAATTATTGGAAGGATATCAGTGTTAGCGACCGTCTACAGCTCGATCCTGATTTGAAACTAACAAAAGCCATTCAATGTCTGCGTCAACATGAGGAATTAATCCGACAGAAGGAGGATCTGAACGATCAAGAGTCTCAGAATGTTTCAGCTGTTCGACAGAAAAATTTTAGAAGGGGGCAGTTCAACAGTTCTGAAAAAGGCCATAAGGAAAACAACAAAAATACGCCGAGAAATTCGACTTCACAGAAAAGGTGTTTCAAATGTGGCCACGAATGGCATGACAGCCTAAACAAATGCCCCGCCCGTAATGCACGCTGCGGAACATGCTCAGAAATTGGGCATTACAGTAAACTTTGTGGCCAAAGGCGTCAGAACGTGCGGGATGTCGAAGAATCAGCCACAGAAAGTGACGACGATTTTGTAGCTGAAATTCTGGAAGATGCAGGAGCCAAATTTCGAGGTGGTACGGACGAAACCCGAACGGTGGCCTCTACCCCCTACAAAAAATCGAGCGATGCATGGACCCAGGAGCTGAATGTAAGATGCGGAGATACTGTTCTGAAACCCATCACATTTAAACTCGACACCGCCGCGGATGTAACCATGATACCGGTTGTTGCCCTAAAAGAGGAAATTTCGATTTTGCCTTTGGAAGAATGCAAAAAAAAAGATTTTCTCGGCAAAGAAAAGGGATAAATTTGAACTTTTGGGAACCCTAAAACTGCGAATTACAACGGGAGAAAAATCGTCGAAACCCTAAAACTGCAAGTTACAAAGGGAGAAAAATCGTCGAAACTGCGTATGTCTCTGAGGATGTTGACGTGCCTTTACTCAGCCGTAGAGCCTGCGAAGGCTTAAACCTAGTTAAGCGAATTTACGCTGTAAACACAGAGGTCAACTGGCACAAAGAATTCCCAAATGTTTTTTCTGGCTTAGGCCACATGAAGGGCGAATATCACATCGAAATGAAAGAAGATGCCCAGCCATACGCCATATCATCACCGAGACCTGTACCTTTGCCGTTGAGATCGAAGGTCAAAGAAGCCCTTGACGAAATGATGGGAAAAGGAGTCATCACTCCCGTGGATAAGGCGACAGCTTGGTGTTCACCTATGGTAGTCACCATTAAGAAAGGAGGGGATGTACGAATCTGTGTCGACCTCTCGAGGCTGAATATGAGCGTGAAAAGCCAGTTCCATCCTATTCCAAACATTGAATTATCATTGGCGGAAATTCAAAAAGCAGAGTTTTTTAGTAAACTCGACGCCAACCATGGCTTTTGGCAACTGAAATTAGCCAAAGATTCCCAAGACCTTACCACTTTCATCACTCCATATATGGGAGATTCAAATTTTTGGTATGTACTTCCTTTTGGAATCACCTCGGCACCAGAGGAGTACCAGCGCAGAATTTCACGCATTTTGGAAGGATTACCTTCATGCATAGTGCATATGGATGATGTACTTGTATGGGGCTGCACAAAGGAGGAAAATGACCAAAATCTGCGGAATGTCCTCGAGAAAATCAACGCAGCCGGCATAACGCTAAATAAAAAGAAAACCATGTTTTGCCAAAGAAAGATTACTTACCTGGGGTATGTGTTGTCGAAAGACGGTATAGCTGCAGATCCCGAAAAGGTGAAGGCAATCATGGAGATGGTAGCTCCGACTAATTTGAAAGATGTTCAACGCTTGATGGGAATGGTAACATACCTAGCAAAATTTATTCCACATAAAAGCGAAATCATGGAGCCAATCACGTCTCTCACCGGCTCAAAAAGTGAGTTTGTATGGGGCCCAGCCCAAGAGGAATCGTTTCAAAAAATCAAAGGTATTTTGACATCGACACCATGCCTTACACTTTACGATCCTTCTAAACCCACAATTGTCTCATCAGATGCGTTGACTAAAGGGCTGGGGGCCGTCCTTCTCCAGGAAGATAAGGAAGGACGCAAACCAGTCGCATTCATTTCTCGAACACTGTCTCAAGCAGAACAAAATTACGCAAACATCGAACGGGAAGCACTCGCGATAACCTGGGCTTGCGATCGTTTAAAATGCTTTCTCGTGGGAAAACGGTTTAAAATCGAGACAGACCACAAGCCTCTTGTGCCCATCTTCAAAACAAAAAATCTGGACGACCTGTCACCTCGCCTCCAATGCTTCCGTATGCGCCTCATGCGGTACGACCACGAGATTTCCTACGTTCCAGGGAAGCACCTGTACATTGCTGACGCTCTCTCTCGCCAGCCTGTTCTTTCAGATGAACTGGGTGAACTCGAAGAAGAGGTCGATGCGTACGTCCACCGAGTTTCTCTCGCCAGCATCAAGACCACTGATGAAAATGTTACTAAGGTCGCCCATGCACAACAGGACGACCCAGTCTGCAAAGAACTCAAACGACTTTTGCTCGAGGGTTGGCCTGCTAAAATGGAGCTCACACCAGAGTTACAAAAATATTTTCATGTCCGAGACGAACTCTGTGTGATAGAGGGAATTGTTCTCAGAGGAAACCGTCTGGTCATTCCCACCCAACTTCGGAATATCATGATCAACAAGCTCCACAGTGGGCATCTGGGAACATCAAAAACACGACTTAGAGCTCAAAAAACTATGTGGTGGCCAGGTATTTCTCAGGAAATAGAACACAAAATCAAAACCTGTCCTACCTGTGTTCAAAATTCTACCAATCATCATGAGCCTCTCCTACCCTCTTCATTTCCGGACTACCCTTGGCAGAAAGCATCACTAGATTTCTTCAAACTTGAGAATGAGTGGTATCTAGTCATTGTAGACCACTATTCTCGATTTTTCGAGTTCCAGAAAGTAAACAGAATGGGGGCCCAAGATGTTGTCGGATTCTGCAAAGCAGTATTTTCAAGGTATGGGATTCCGGAAGTTGTCCATTCCGATTCCGGTACTCAATTCTACAACCTCGAAACTTCAGAATTTCAAGTTTTTGCCAAAGAGTGGGGCTTCACCACTCAAAGCAGTAGTCCTCACCACCACCAGGCCAATGGGATGGCTGAGGCAGCAGTTAAAAACGCCAAATCACTTCTGAAGAAGAATAAAAAAGACATCGAGCTCGCCCTCTTATCCTACAGAAACACTCCGCTCTCCAATGGTTTTAGCCCATCTGAAATGCTTTTTGGAAGGAGACTTCGTGACAACTTGCCTTCAGCACATTTGCTTCTCAAGGGGAGAAAGAAGAGCACTCGGGCACTAAGGGAAGTCGAACATAAATACAGAGCTCAGCTTGTTGAAGTCTGGAGAGTTCGTCTGGGTAACAGATTTGAAGCGTCACGGAAAAATCGTCAAAGCTTTGGATAATCGATCTTATCTGGTCCAGACAGCCAAGAACACAATCAGGCGGAATAGATACCACCTCATCTCTGCGCCATACCTTATCTGCGTTCCAGACTCAACCGAAACAGGCGCCACCAGCGGCTCAGCCACCAATAGCCCACCTTCCTTGCCACGCAAGAGTGTTCCCGTGGAGATCAAACCAGGAGGGCCACTTAACCACCTCAGTGTCGGGCGACCACCAATGCCTCAGGCTCACATCTCGATGCGCCCAAGCCTTCTCTCTGCGCCCCAGGCCACTCCAGAAGCCCAACCAAGTGAGCCACCTCCTGCGCCCTCTGTCACAACCAGGTACGGAAGGGTTGTTAACAAGCCTAATCGGCTTATAACAACATGACTACAAAATCCCCATCTTGAGAGGGGAGATGTTGTGGATTCCATATGTTTGGCACCGCCATCAGCAACCATGGAGACGACCTGCAATCGACCCACCTCCCTGACATTCTTATCATGCGAGGAGTAGTACGACTTGACCGCTGAGTTATGCATTATTATCTTGTTTTCATGTAAATTAAAACGTGGTTCTCGCGAACGTATTTGGACATCATTTATCCCGCTAGTCTCATTAAACTTAAAACACTATGCTATGGTTTGTATGGTGTGGTTGAAATTTTCCAAAATCGCTGTGCTTATAGAAAACTGTGAGTTAATTTAGGCTTGGAATTCTTCCTGTTTGTTTTGCAAGTGCCCCAGGGTCTCGTTATATTTTGTTTCGTCTCGAGCGTCGAGGTTTCCTGTAATGAATTTCACTAAGGTGCCTAAGCCGTTGACTAGTCCTCGTTTTGATCAATGTCCGGATGGGGTTATCACAATGTTGTTTAATTTTCGTTCGATTAGTCCAAAGGTGAGGTTAATGGTAGCTGTCATCATTGTTGTTTTATCAAGGGCTAAGGAACTGTTGAACACGAACCCAACGGCTAGGTCACAATTTGTTTCTAAGGAGTTTAATTGGTCCGTAATTGCGGTCAGGTCATGATAATGTGAAAGGGTGTACTGTATCCTTCTTCCGCGATCATTGCGGGTGCCAATTTCACTGCCAGTAGGCCCGGATTTGTAGTAATGTCAGTATCTTCGGCTCCCTTTGTGGTGCCGAGGAAGGCCCTGGAACATGGAAAAATGAGGGGTCAGTTTGAGAATGGGTTAGAATAGTGAACCTTTCGCGGAGGTGTGGGATGTGCATGATAGCGGTTTTTTCTGCGTCAGCATTTTCGCAAACTGGCACATAAAAACGCCACAATCATTTCCGTTTGACTGTTGGGGGACAATTTTCAAATGAATTGTTTTCCAGTTTTCCGAATCTAACAGGGATTCTCGTTTTCCAATGTGTTCTTAGGCCAAGTATGATTGCATATTTTCCAAGACTTGTTGCCTCTTTGGTTGCCGTCCCATTTCTAATTTTAACTTCCGATACGAATATCGGTACAAGATCTCTTTTTTATTAACGTCCGTGACTACGAGACTCCAATGTGTGTCGTGGATGGGAAGGATGATCAGATCTTTATCAAATACCTATGTTAGATCTTCTAGCGAAATTTCTGATACGGTCATAATCGTTGTTGTCGTGTGTGGGTGTGTTGTGCTCATGTCATGGCGGGTGATAGTTGGATGAAGGCGGATGAAGATGGATGAGGAAGGATGTGCTCTGTAGGGGTCTTTTGCACTAACGCCCCATGGTTTTCACCACAGCAGACGTTAGTCCGGAGGGAAGGTTAGCTCCCCGCGGTTTTCACCACAGCAGGTACTAGAGGAGAGGAAGGTGTCCTACGGTTTTCACCACAGCAGACACCAGGAAGATGGCGGCGAGAGTGGTCAGTTGAAGGGCGGTGTCAAGGGTGTGTATGTCAGTGACCCGTTGTGCAATGGCGGTGGAGCCATTGTGGCGGTTGAGTGGGCGGTCAGTCAGAGTCGGTCATGGGTTGGTCAGAAGGTGGGCGGTCAGTCAGCTCGTCAGGTAAGAATGTCGGGGTTACCAATTGTCGTGTGTGGGTGTGTTATGCTCACGACATGGCGGGTGAGAGTTGGATGAAAGATGGAATGAGAGGTTGGATGAAGGCGGATGAAGATGGATGAGGAAGGATGTGCTCCGTAGGAGTCATTTGCGCTAACATCACACAGTTTTCACCACAGCAGACGTTAATCTGGAGGGAAGGTTAGCTCCCCGGGGTTTTCACCACAGCAGTGTAAGATCCCAATCGGCACTAGGATTCATACACTGATGACCAAATGAAAAGTGTAAAAATCAAGAAGAGGAGGGTACAGAAAAATAGTATAAAACCCGAAAGAACAATAAGAGCGAGGTCAGTCGTCGAAAATCCACGCAGCTGTGCAGTTGGAAGTGGGAAGGCCCAGCCCACGGTTGCGGCTTTTCCTCACGCTTTCCCATGTTGGAGCTACCCAGCCGAGACGTACTTCCCTGAGAGGTCAACTACCAGGGAGTCTCTACGAAAAGGACGGATCTATCCATTCACAATAAAACAAGCCAAAAGCATCGGGCACCGAAATAAATGAATTCCTAGTAATAAATAAGTCTGGAGAGTACGATAGCATAAGAATAAATTTTCATCAATTAAATGCCTCAGAGCCTCTATCCTTTTAATTTATTCCTAGAGACACCGGAGTAGAAACCTCTTGCATTTTAGATAATGCGCACAGCAGGCCCCCAGAGGTAGTGGCTCCCCGCAGTCTTCACCACAGCAGGCGCCTGGGATGTGGGTGCTAGTACTCCACGGTTTTCACCACAGCAGGTACTAGAGGAGAGGAAGGTGTCCCGTGGTTTTCACAGCAGCAGACACCAGGAAGATGGAGGCTAATACCCCGTGGTTTTCACCACAGCAGGTGTTAGAGGAGAAGGAGGCGTCCCGTGGTTTTCACCACAGCAGACGCGTGGAAGATGAAGGCTAGCACCCCACGGTTTTCACCACAGCAGGTGCCGGAGGAGAAGGAGGTATCCTGCGGTTTTCACCACAGCAGATACCAGGAGAGAGGAGGGCACCCCGCGGTTTTCACCATAGCGAGTGCATGGAAAGGTTAGAGAGAGTGGGCGCGAGAGAGAAGGTAGAGAGACAAGTAAGTCGAGGTTCGGTCAGTCGAATGACGACCTGGGCCAAAACGTCTGCTTATATAGGCCCGTTTCCACCCATCCCCCATTCACAATCAGCCGATATGAGCGATGGCGGTTGATGGAAGGAACCCTTCTCCCTAGGCGCTACAGGGCTCGTCTTTCCCTTCGTTTATTTGGTAAAATCTTATAACACTATTATAGGAGGTTGTCTTTGAACGAGGGATAAAGAAAACAGTTGAAACAGAAGGAAGTGCGGAGTGTTTTGTCTTTGCGACTTCTTTCATCTATAAGTTCCATATAAAATTTACTATCATGTCGTCGAGCCTGGTTTTAAAGTAAGGAGGTTTCCTTTCGTAATTTTGAGGCCGTATTTGTGGGCGATCATTTCAGTGTGGGGTAGACTATCGTTCCAAGCATTCTGGACTTCGGTTTCGTAAAATTTCCTAGAGGGTTTTATATTAGACAGATGAATTTTGGCCTGGGTATTGTGACGGCGAGGATATAATATAAGGGCGGTTTTGGTTGCAGGATCAACTTCCCTGATGGTCTCCATTGAATTTGATTTGGATTTGCTTTGCCTCTGGACAGTTTTTACAAAGACTTCTGGTGGTACTATTCTTCCAAGGTTTTTTGCTTCCGAAACTTTTTCCTTGTGAGTTTTGAATTTGTCAGTTATGTGGGCGTAGAGAGCTTTAACCTTTTCTTTATTTGGTTGAGATAGTTGCTGACAATCATTTTGTCTAGGTCAATTTCCACTAGGGGCCGATTGTTAACGTGTCCGTACAGCAGTTCAAAGGGTGAAAGTTTGCAATAGGCCATGATTGCATAGTTGACCTTTGTTCGGGTGTTCCAACTTTTAAACGCCTCTTGTTGGTTCAAGAGTCTCACGAGTTCTATACCTAAGGTTCGAGTGGAAACGCTCGATTACACCGTCAGATTCGGGTTGTTGGGAAGAAATATAGTGAGTGTTGGGAAGAAATATTAGCCAGTTCGACACTTGTGGATGAGATAAGGGGTAGGCCTGGGCGTATTTTGAGAAGGTATCGATAATAATCGTGAGGAATTTCGAGTTTTCGATTGTAAACTTATTGATATGTGTTATGTTGCCCAACCTGCCACCAGGCATAATCTGCTACTGTGAAACCTTCATGATTCATTCTTTCAATAAGTGTTGCAACCAAACCAAGTACCGTTCTTGTATCCATTAATATCAATTAAATCAGTGGTGTGGAAGTAAATTCAAAAGCGTGTATTTATTCAAGACACCACAATTTGGCGACGAGGTGAAAAGGAAGTTATTTTTCATCGATGTTGGCATATTCTTTGCACGGTAACGTACGCGGACACAAGGTAACCTCACCCTTGCTCTATGTATGTTTTTCGTTCTGTTTCTATGGAGTTCAGCTTGATTTGCACTGATTTTCAATACCGTGAGAGCCCGTAATTATTTCGAAATGGACACAACTCTGTTCCAGACACTTCTCGACACCCTTATGGAGAGTCAACAGCAGTTATTGACAGCGTTCGTCACATGTCACTTCCTTCTACTTCCACAGTTCAACCAAGTGGGGACCTTACCTAACACTTTACTTCCCCCATTCGAAAACTTCCGTTTTTACAAGCAAAGGTTCGAAAACTATTTGACTATGAAAAATGTGTTTGCTGATACGACACCTTGTGCACAAATGCTACTCAGTTCGATTGGGTCGACTCATTTCAACACTCTGGCTGCACTAGTTTCTCCCAAAACGCCAGCTGAACTGACATACTGAACTGACTTACGCGGAATTATTGGAAACTCTACAAACACATTTGTGCCCCAAACAAAACATTCTTATCGCACAACATAAGTTCCTTTCAACCTACCAACAAGAAAACCAGTCAATATCAGAATATATTGCTTGTTTGTGCAAATCGATTGCGAGTTTATCTCGCCCTGTGATTGCAAAATTTCAGTCGCGGATATATTTTTACGTGCCCAGTTCATCCGGTGACTTAGAGATAACTCAATCCGCGAAAAACCCCTACAATTTGAAAAGCTGGGGTTCGACGAAATCCTGAGAGTGGCTGTCGCTTTAGAAGCCTCAATAATCGACAGCAAGGAACTAGGAAAACACCAGCCTGCAGCAAGTGGGTCACTTTCAGAATGCGACGTAAACAAAGTCGTTTCTCATTAAAATTCGAGGTCGCGCAACTCAAACGGATATAAATCTAATCGAAATTCTTCTGCACATTCCAAGAATCGAAATGTCCGAGCTCGATCCAAATCTAGGCTCGATTACAAACACTTGGGTATCGAAAATCTGTGCATCAAGTGTGGTAAAAGTAATCACACGTCCAAGGACTGTAAATGTGATCCTAATAAACTCAAATGTGACACATGTAACAAATCAGGTCACGTAAGGAGGGTGTGCATCAGCACTCTCATGCGACAGAAATCTCGAAATTCTGATAATGCTACTCGTAGTTCAAACCATTATGTTGACGTTTCAACTTTGAAAGAATTGGATGGTGTGAATAGAGTTATTGACATTTTCGAAAAATCTAGTCCCACGGATGATTCAAACAAATATTTTGTCGACATTCTAGTGGAAGGTAAACGACAAACCTTTGATGTTGACTCTGGGGCTGGTCCGACTCTACTTTCAGAAACCGATTTCAAAATGTTGAATATCCAAACTCAATTGAAACCCACCGATATTCAATTTCGATCCTACACATCTAGTACTTTCAAACGCATAGGAGTAGCCGAAGTTAATGTAGAATATCAAAGTCACAAGTCTACCAAACTACTCTTTGTGGTACCAGATTGATACTCCCCGCTCCTGGGTCGAGTGTGGATCCGCCATCTAAAAATCAGTCTTGCAGACCTTGATACCCAAAATTCGATCTGTTCATTGCTCAGATCAATAATGTCGACCTCGTTTACAGTATAATTGAACAATTCAAGGATATTTTTGAACCTCGAGTTGACAACTACAGCAGCTTTGCAACAGACAAGTGAACCAGCTGCGGACCGACAACAGAAAACCCCTTCACCACGGGAAAGCCACTCCCCCAAGTCGGGTGTGGTACAGCCCAGAAGAGTGAGCTGGAAAAACTGCCCTATTTGTGAAGAGGATGGCCACCCTGCTCGTCAGTGTCCCTACAAACTGGGAAACCACATGTATGGAGTGGTCCCTCCCAAGTGGCAGGGGAATGTCACTTGCAAAATGTGTTTTGAAGGTCACCATGTTTCAATTTGTCCGTATCGCATTGGGGCAGCTAAATATGGGCAAGTTCCACCTAAGAGACCAGATATCAAAACTCGAAACCAACCTGGGCACCTGGGACAGGTACAGGACTCTGCTGCCCAGTCCCCAAACGGGACAAGAGGGGAAGGACCTAAATGACCTCTCCCCCTTACCGGTTACTACCCAGAAGTTCACTAGATCAACCAAACAAATACCTTTACTGCAGCCAACACCTGTGTCAGATTCTAAACCGATCAGCTCTTTTAATCAGTCACAATAATTAGGAACTGGCAAGCAGCCATTACCAGTTCCACAGCCTTTCAGAGTGCCTCCATGTACAATTAACAAGCTGGGGCAAGCTCCATTACCACAGGCAGGCAGAGGGGGGGGGGGGAGTCAATAGACCCAATCGGAACCCTTCATTCCCCCAAGCTCTTGCCTTTTCACGTCAGCCCCTGCCTTTACCATCCCCGGCGTTGTTAATGGAATAAAAGGCTCATGTCTCATTGACACAGGATCACAGTTGACTTTAGTAGACACAACTGCTGTACAGCAAAAAGCCTACCCAGTCCTACCCAGCATGTCCTACCCAGCATGTCATACAAGGCGTGTCTGGAACTCCACTAGTGTCCTATGGGGAGAGTACCTGTTCTTTTGCCTTCGCCGATAGCCCATCTTGCATGGCAGACGCCCTAGTTGTGGACCTCCCACCTGACCTTCTGGCCATCATAGGCCTCGATTTCCAACACCAGTATCATGCCAAACTGGATATCCCCAAAGGCGCGGTTTCCTTTTCTATGCACACAGCTGAGGGTTCCAACCGCCGTGTGTATCATACTACCAGCCCCTACCTAATTGCCCAAAGTGCAATCCTAATTCCTCCTCACACAGTCGCAGTACTTCCGGCACTGCGTAAAGGGGAACAAGCCACCAAAGGAGTGTACCATCTCTTACAACCACATCTAAGACAAGATCTCAACTTAGCAAGATCGGTACATGGAAATGGTACAGACACAGTAGTCATGGTCCACAACTCCTCCGAATTTCCAATTACAGCATTCCAAGCTGGTGAGCTAGTGAAAATAGACTAATTGCAACCATCCACTGTCTGCACAGTAACAGCAGCTTGTCTGGATAAACAACCCGAGGCGGGTGAAACATCCTTCCTCCATCTTGCTGCAGACCAAGCAAGAGGATTTGAACACATGGAACACTTCTTGGAAGCAATCAAGGATTATGAGGATGTATTCAGCTATCCTGGTTCAGAGAAACTAGGGATCACAGACCTGGCAGTCCACACAATAATCCTCACCGAGGATCACCCTCCGATCCGCACACGCCAGTACAAAATCCCTTATAAGCAGAGGCCCATATTTGACTCCATCATAGCCCAACACGAGAAAGAAGGAGTAATTCGTAGGGGCACAGTAGCCTGGCAGTCCCCAAGTCTGATGGTGCCCAAGAGAACCCTCGTAGATGGAAAAACATTGCTGTCTTGGCGCATGGTGATTGACTTCCGGAACTCAACAAAATCACCCGTCCAGAATTTTCCCCTTTACCTAGAGTACATGAATGTATAGATCAGATGGCTGGCTCAGAATTCTTCACAACTCTCGACCTGAAGAGTGGCTACCATCAGGTCCCTGTCCGAGAGTTGGATATTGAAAAAACAGGTTTCTCTGGGAGCCAACACTCGCTCTAATCATGCTAGAGGGGACTCACATCTATGCAGGTCCCCTTGGCGCATTTTTATTGCTTCACGCATCTCCTGATCCGACTGAGGACAGCCGGTTCTCCAAAGGGGGGAGAGATGTACCTAAGGAAGTGCTGAGGTAAGCACCGCCGCACTCCGCAGGGGGGGAATGAGCCTCCGAAAACCCGTGAGAGAGCAGTTCCGATCGAGGCCGCGAAGGATTCTCTAATAAAATACGTTCCTTACATTCAAGTGCCGTTTTATTCTTCTCATCTCCCGGCCAGTACAGGTACAATAGATTCATTCACGATCACGTTGAAGAAGCTTTTCGGTGCAAACGAACGGCTGGATGTACAATGCTCCAGGTGGTATCAAAAAATTCTCAAGCTTGATATAAATTTAAAAACATATCTACCCTTATATTGAAAGTTTCAAGCTACGGCGTTTGGAAAATGTCAACCCCAATTTTCCTTTCTCACTCCTTGAAGGCGACTGACGGTAACACCGAGCTTCGGAGACCAACCCAAAATGGGACCTACAAACCAAATTTAGACAGTAATTTTTCGCTTATCATTTCAGTAATTTTTTTTTTTTAATGGAAAACAGTTTTATTCACAACTTGGGGCCAAACAATGCAGACCGGAGCGTGTGCACAAACGGAAATCTCTTTCAGTAATTTTATTTTTCAGTAATGAATTATTGGAATCCAACATAATAACCCCCCCACCAAAATTTAATGGCGTCCGTTTCAAGGGACGTCGAATCCGAAAATGGAATTAAACCTTTCAGTCCGTCCGATGAACACCACACTTCGCACCTTCCTTAGTTACCATCAGCGACAATAATTATTAAAGAAATTTGGTTTGTAGGTCCCATTTGGGGTCCAGTTTGTTGGTCAGCGAAGCTCGGCGTTACTTTCATCTCTATTAAAGGTCCCCTAGAGTTTAAGAGCGAGTGTAGTTAACTTGGAGTTATAGAAAAAAATGAATGCGTTTTGCGTGCCTATTGTTCTGGCCCCGGAGCCGCCGTGGTGAGCCCCCCCCGGAAACCCCGTGTTTCCTTTTCCCTTTTGGCTTATTATTCTCTAAATAATACAGCTGTGTATTCGCTCAGCAAAAAAAAAAAAAATGTATAACACCCCCTCAAAATTTTTTCTTTTACGTTTCAAGGTGCGTAGATTCCCAAAATGCAATATCCGTCCAACGTACCATGCATATCTACTTTATTTTCGGTCTGAAAAATTCGTTCATTCGCACACAGGCTCCATTTGGGCCCTAGTTGTGGCCCTAGAAGTGTGAATAATGGGGTTAAAAATAGGGTTTTTTGGTGTTTTAGTAACACGAGCTTTTCCATGTTTTTTAGGACGAAGAGACCGAATATGAAATCGATTTTGACCGAAGAGTGGAACTTGAACAAATATTGTGCTTCACGAATAACAACAACAAATAATTAATGATCGATATCCGTCGAGCCATTCAGGAGTTGACCATGGTCGACCATATTTCCGCTAAGGTGAAGGGGACTGAAAAATTCCGACGTTGCCCAACTTGGGAGCCTACTGGATATTCGTGCCAAATTTGGTCGATATCCGTCGAGCCATTCAGGAGTTGACCATGGTCGACCATATTTCCGCTATGATCAGGGAATTAAAAATGCGCCTACGTTCAACTTAGGAGGCTACCGGATATTGGTGCCAAATTTGGTCGATATCCGTTGAGCAATTTGGGATTCGACCATGGAGGGGCCCATGGATGCGCTATGGTCGACCGCAGGGGGTAGTCCGAAGGGTCGATCGTAGATAGAATTTCACGTAGATTACGAATAAGCGATAAAAAATAGGGGTTACCATTTCAATTAACGAAGTTGACCATGGTCGACCATAGTTCCGCTATGGTGAGGGAATTAAAAATGCGACGTTGCACAACTTGGGAGCCTACTGGATATTCGTGCCAAATTTGGTCGATATCCGTCCAGCCATTCAGGAGTTGACCATGGTCGACCATAGTTCCGCTATGGTGAAGGGGACCGAAAAATTCCGACGTCGCCCAACTTGGGAGCCTACTGGATATTCGTGCCAAATTTGGTCGATATCCGTCGAGCCATTCAGGAGTTGACCATGGTCGACCATAGTTCCGCTATGGTGAGGGAATTAAAAATGCGACGTTGCACAACTTGGGAGCCTACTGGATATTCGTGCCAAATTTGGTCGATATCCGTCCAGCCATTCAGGAGTTGACCATGGTCGACCATAGTTCTGCTATGGTGAAGGGGACCGAAAAATTCCGACGTTGCCCAACTTGGGAGCCTACTGGATATTCGTGCCGAATTTGGTCGATATCCGTTGAGCAATTCGGGATTCGACCTTGGAGGGGCCCATGGATGCGCTATGGTCGACCACGGGGGTAGTCCGAAGGGTCGATCGTAGATAGAATTTCACGTAGATTACGAATACGCGATAAAAAATAGGGGTTACCATATCAATTAACGAAGTTGACCATGGTCGACCATAGTTCCGCTATGGTCAGGGAATTAAAAATGCGACGTTGCACAACTTGGGAGCCTACTGGATATTCGTGCCAAATTTGGTCGATATCCGTCAAGCCATTCAGGAGTTGACCATGGTCGACCATAGTTCCGCTATGGTGAGGGAATTAAAAATGCGACGTTGCACAACTTGGGAGCCTACTGGATATTCGTGCCAAATTTGGTCGATATCCGTCAAGCCATTCAGGAGTTGACCATGGTCGACCATAGTTCCGCTATGGTCAGGGAATTAAAAATGCGACGTTGCACAACTTGGGAGCCTACTGGATATTCGTGCCAAATTTGGTCGATATCCGTCAAGCCATTCAGGAGTTGACCATGGTCGACCATAGTTCCGCTATGGTCAGGGAATTAAAAATGCGACGTTGCACAACTTGGGAGCCTACTGGATATTCGTGCCAAATTTGGTCGATATCCGTCAAGCCATTCAGGAGTTGACCATGGTTGACCATAGTTCCGCTATGGTCAGGGTATTAAAAATGCGACGTTGCACAACTTGGGAGCCTACTGGATATTCGTGCCAAATTTGGTCGATATCCGTCAAGCCATTCAGGAGTTGACCATGGTCGACCATAGTTCCGCTATGGTCAGGGAATTAAAAATGCGACGTTGCACATCTTGGGAGCCTACTGGATATTCGTGCCAAATTTGGTCGATATCCGTCGAGCCGTTTGGCCGTGCATAGAAGGACACACAGACAGAGATTCGTTTTTATAATATAGTAGAGAAGTAGAGATAGAGATAATTCCCGGGCCGGCTCCAATACTCGACTTAGGGCTTTCCTGGCGGGAGCACGAGGGTTGGCATTGACCACAGAAAACAGCAATCTACGTAGATCTACTACAGGTTTATTATTTACCTAATGCTTCATGAATAACTACATACTATAATTAATGATAGAATTATTGAAGCCCGCGCATTTTTATGAAACTATAATTCCCGAGCCGGCTCCGCTACTTGATTTAGGGCTTTCCCGGAGGGAGTTCGAGGGTGGGTATGGACTACAGAAAACGGTGACCTACGCAAAAGAAGCATCCATACAGGTAAATAATAAACCGCTATGTAATAATCTGCAGCCTTTATTAATTGATTCGGACTTGGGAATTCTTTGAGACCACCCGGAGTATTGAATGCCCAGCGGTTTGTTCACATTAAGGCCCTGCAATTTTCGCTGAAAAGCTATGTTAACATGATCGAGAATGAAACTATATACATCCAGCCCAGAAATCATTGCTAGGGAGCAGCCGATTATAATCACGCATCGCTTTATGGCATCGAGTTGTTGCGTGATATTAGGCTATTTCATTTGAATAATGATGGTCATTTTGGATTTTATTGATTGGTAGTTTTGTAACTTGAACAAACGTTATGATTCATGAATAACAACAAACAATGTAATTGCCGACTTGATCACGATGGAGCTGAATTGCCTTTACTGTGGGGGGGGGGGGGGGGGGACGAGGGTAGTAATAAACCGTTTTGTAATAATTTGCAGCGTTTTTTAATTTACGATTGATAAAAGTTCAATTATGTGCGGGGAAATTAGTGTAATTCTTAACTCCAGTTCATACTTTGTTTTCCTTGATAATAATTGAAGGGATATAAGACATAATCTCAGCGTCTGTTTCACAATGCTAGGTAGCAAGTGTTCAGGTGGCTCTTTTGACTCGATCACTATAGGATGGACCCTGTTCGGTTCGTGTTGGTACAAGTAGCGTATTCTAGTAGGCATTCAAATACCTTGCTCATGACGTGCAGGACCAACTCAGAAAACGCTGCAAAGTCCTTGTCACATGGGTTTATTATTCTACTGGACATACCTACAGAAATTTTGGCTGTTCATTTATTGTTTCTATCATATGAAATAATTGATAGCTATTTCTGATGGTTTTCACCATTTTTGGGCCCTAAAAATCGAATTAGGTACGCTTTTTTTCTTTTCAATTTACCTGTCTTTGATCATTGGTAGTGCCATTTAATCGTCTTGATTCACGTGTTGACACTTTTTCCAGTGTTATTGTACAAACTGATGGTGATTTCAGACGTTTTCCCAGGTTTTTCACTCATAAAAAATCAATTTTGGGAGCTGAACATTTGGTGGAACTCAATTTTCCACTCTTTGGTCAAAATCGACTTCATATTCGGTCTTCTCGTCCCCAAAAACATGGAAAACGATATCTCAGAAGCTCATGTTACCAACATGCTTCTACAACGCAAAAAGTACCTATTTTTGCACACATTTTCACTCATAACACCCCTGGGTATATTCCGATCGGGCTGAAAAGTTTCGGGACACAACTAGGGCCCAAATGGAGCATGTATGCGAAAGAACGACTTTTTTAGACCGAAAATGAAGCCGGTACACGTGATACGGCGTACGGCGGACGGACATTGAATTTTTGGAATCTACATAAATATATTTATGTACCTTGAAACGGAAAAGAAAAAACGCTGCAAAGTCCTTGTCACATGGGTTTATTATTCTATTGGACATACCTACAGGAATGCTGGCTGTTCATTTATTGTTTCTTTCATGCGTAATAATCGAAATAGCTATTTCTGATGGTTTCCATTAATTTTGGCCCCTAAAACACAAATTAGGTACGCTCCTTTTTTTTAAAATTATCTTTGATCATTGGTAGTGCCATTTAATTGTCTTGATCCACGTGTTGATACTACTTCTAGTGTTATTATACAAATTAATGGTGATTTCAGACAATTTCACAGGTTTTTCACTCATAAAAAATCAATTTTGGGACCTGAACATTTGGTAGAACTCAATATTCCACTCTTTGGTCAAAATCGACTTCATATTCGGTCTCCTCGTCCCCAAACACATGGAAAACGATACCTCAGAAGCTCATGTTACCAACATGTTGCTAAAACGCAAAAAGTACCTATTTTTACACACATTTTCACTCATAACAACCCTGGGTATATTCCGATCGGGCTGAAAAGTTTCGGGACACAACTATGGCCCAAATGGAGCATGTGTGCGAAAGAACGACTTTTTTAGACCGAAAATGAAGCCTGTACACGTGATACGGCGTACGGCGGACGGACATTGCATTTTGGTTTATTATTCTGTGAATAATACACAGTATGTATTCGCTCAGCAAAAAATTTTTATAACACCCCCTCAAAATTTTTTCTTTTCCGTTTCAAGGTGCGTAGATTCCAAAAATGCAATGTCCGTCCGCCGTCCGCCGTACGCCGTATCACGTGTACAGGCTTCATTTTCGGTCTAAAAAAGTCGTTCTTTCGCACACATGCCCCATTTGGGCCCTAGTTGTGTCCCGAAACTTTTCAGCCCGATCGGAATATACCCAGGGGTGTTATGAGTGAAAATGTGTATAAAAATAGGTACTTTTTGCGTTTTAACAACATGTTAGTAACATGAGCTTTTGAGGTATCTTTTTCCATGTTTTTGAGGACGCGAAGACCGAATATGAAGTCGATTTTGACCAAAGACGCGGAAATTGAGGTTTTACCAAAGGTTCAGCTCCCAAAATTGGTTTTTTATGAGTCAAAAACCTGGAAAACTGTCTGAAATCACCATCAATGTGTACAATAACATTGGAAAAAGTGTAAACAGGTGAATCGAGACCATTAAATGCCACTACCAATGATCAAAGATGATCTTAAAAAAAAAAAGCGTACCTATTTCATGTTTTGGGGGCCAAAATTGGTGGAAATCATCAGAAATAGCTATTTCAGTCATTCCACATGAAAGAAACAATACATTTAACAGCCAACAAAAATCTCTAGAACTCCAATAGAATAATAAACCCATGTGACAAGGACTTTGCAGCGTTTTGGAATCTACGCACCTTGAAACGGAAAAGAAAAAAGTTTGAGTGGGTGTTACAAAAATTTTTTGCTGAGCGAATACATAGGTGTATTATTCACAGAATACCTAATAAACCAAAAGTTTGAGGGGGTGTTATAAAATTTTTTTGCTGAGCGAATACATAGGTGTATTATTCACAGAATAATAAACCAAAAAATAATAACAGATTATAGCTTACCTTCAGTCAGAACGATGCAGAAGAGGCAAAATATTGTTGACGTCGGTGAAAATAATAGTATTCCCATTTTCAACGATGACTGAGGAATTTATTTTCACTCCATAATACATTTACACATAAAATAATGTAGGTAGTACCTAGGTACTGATCAAGACTGCCAAAGACTCTATGAAACACCCTGAATGGTCATCCTTTGCCAATTCTTACAAGAATAAGCGAGATGACTTACCTATACTGTGCATGATGACTGCTCGTACTTGCCGACCTCACCACCTGGAAACGCTGTTCCGCAGGTGAATGTACTTACTTCTGAGGTCGATACCCGATCACCGGTGACCTGATTTTATAACGACGTTAACAGTCCTTTTTCTATTACAACTAGCCAGGACCAACTAAAAGGTGCATTGTGTGGGTACCGCTAGACTTTCATACTTCTATTCACCCAACGTAATATTGACACTCAAATGTCAGGCTGTACATGGGGTCTTCTTTGGTAGGTATTTTCAATAATGAATTTTCGGAATCGAGCATGAAATTTTTTTTTAAATCCCCCCCCCCCCCCCCAAATTTGATGGTTTCCGATTCAAGGTATGCAGGACAACTCCATTTCATTCCTCGATCTGAAAATAATCAAACGACAAGATGGGTCCATTATAACAGATTATCACCAAAAACCAACTTACTCCGGTAGTATTTTACATTATCAGTCTCATCTAAATACAAATCTCATCAGTACAAATTCAACACAGCTAGAAACCTTTTATAACGCAGATTAGACCTAGCAGACCCACAGTTCCGTAGTAGAATCACCAAAGATGTTAGGAATATTTTGTTAGCCAATAGCTGTCCCATTAAACAGATTAACAAAATCATTTATCAAACACTTGATAAAATTAATGATAACCCCTCTCCAACCACCATTTCGAACATTCCCAACAGTAGGTACCTATAATAACAATCCATACCTAATATCCAGCACAGACCTCATACAGACCAATAGGGGCTTTCCTTCTACAACAAATCTTTGGTTTGCTTCCCTTAGTTACGCAGGCGATTTGCCACAACAAATAAAGAGCAAAATAACTTCTTATATCCCAAATACCAAATTGCATTCTACAACCACAATAACAATAACAACCGTATGTTTTCCAAATTAAAAGACCCCCTACAAAAACATGAAATTAGTAACTTAGTCTATGAAATAAAATGCCATGACTGCGACTCAGTCAAGTCTACTATGGGGAAACAACGGGACCTACGAGACCAAGGCCGGACATCGAGGTCGGTGACTCATGCTAGAGGACCCAGCCGAAGATAAGAAATGCATAGAGGCGAGCGGTTTTCGCTCGCTAATTATCAATTCCCTAAAGATCTGTTGAAGATACTACTTTGCAAATGTTACTGTGATGTTATTATAGGTCACTGTTTGTGGCTATGGCAAAAAAAGTAATTTTTTTTAGGTCCAAGAGTTGGAAAATACGAAAAAAAAACCTTAGCGTTATTATTGGAGCTTGAGATGTCCTCCTGGAAATATAATGACGATGCACGGACAACATGAGGGACGTAGCTACTGGATTTATTGCCCCGTAATAATGAGAGGTTCTCACGTCTAGTGGATCCCGGTTGCCACCATCCCGGTAATCCCTTGAGTGCTGCGGTTGCATATACCTACTGTCATGAATAAAATTGTAAGTAATGTTTCGTCACGGATTTTAGTAAGAAAATTTTTCAATAGATGGCTGCACCGTCGGAGGCAATCCAATATTCGGTTTTTCTCTTGAACGGATCAACCTGTAAAGTGTTCTGTAATCGTTATAAACAACCACAAGTGCGTACATTCAGTTTTGAATTTTAAAATTTTTTTTCATGGAGTTCCCGAGATTTTGGTTTATTATTTTCAATAATGAACCATTGGAATCGAGCATGAAAAAAAAAAATTCTTACCCCCCCTCAAAATTTGATGGTTTACGTTTCAAGGTATGTAGCATCCAAAACTGCAATAAAAACGCTGCAAATCCCTGCACAGCGGTTTATTATTTTGTACAGAATACCCTTCTGTTACAGATCACAGCTCTCTGTATAGATAACCCGTCTATATAATATGTACTGTTCTATACATATTATGTAGATCGTAGACCCTCCGTAGGTTAGTACCTAACCCCGTACTCGTTACTAGGTACTCACCTAAATCACGAGTTAAATGTTGCTAAAATAATTCTTTAGATGACAAACAGTAACTAAAATGGCAAAAAGAAACGCAAATAATGAAGTCCTGAAGGGAGACTGTTGATGTGGAGTGAAAACACAGGTCTCCGTATAGATAACCCTTCTATATAACATATATATGTACTATACTACACATATTATGTAGATCGCGAACCTCCGTAGGTTAGTACCTAACCCCGTACTCGTTACTAGGTACCTCCCTAAACCGTTGTGTAATAATTTACCTGTATAGGTTCCACTTCTACGGAGATAGAATAATGAACCGTTGTGTAATAATTTGCCCATCAATAATACGTCAGCGGTTGTTCATGTTGCAAAAGTACCTATCAACAAAATCCAGCCCCTTCTTGGTAGATTAGCCGTTGTGTAATAATTTACCGTGGTGTAATAATTTACCGTTGTGTAATAATTTACCGTTGTGTAATAATTTGTCGTTGTGTAATAATTTGCCATTATGTAATAATTTACCCATCAATAATACTTCAACGGTTGTTCAAGTTGCAAAAGTACCTATCAACAAAATCCAGCCCCTTCTGGGTAGATGAGCCGTTGTGTAATAATTTGCCATTGTGTAATAATTTACCCATCAATAATACTTCATCGGTTGTTCAAGTTGCGAAAGTACCTATCAACAAAATCCAGCCGGATCGCACACCCTCCGTAGGTTAATACCTAACCCCGTACTCGTTACTAGGTACCTACCTAAATCACGAGGTAAATAATGTTGCTAAAATAATTCTGTCGATTGCAAACAGTACCTAACAAAAAGAAACGCACTTCATTTTTCAATTGAAATAATATCACAAAGCAACCAACTCGACCTCTTAGGTACCCCATCAATAAAATCGGCGCGTCCCTGGTGACGAGATTTCGTTTGTTGTATACAATTTCATAAACCCTGGAGTTGAAAATGCCTGTTGGTGCAAACTTCGGGGCCTTACTGTGAACGAACGGCTGGACGTACGGTGCTCCGGGTGGTCTTAAAAAACTCGTAAGTTCAAGAACTATTTAAAACCGTAAAAAGATTCACGTAAAAAAAACGTATAGGCGTTTTGAAAATGTCAACCCCTATTTTGAATCCCTTAGAGATGACTCACAGTAACGTCGAGCTTCGAGGACCAACTAGACCCCGAACGGAACCTATAACCCGAATTTCATCAATTTTTTTTCATGGCAACTAAGAAAAGTGGCCCGTACGGCGTACGGCGTACGGCGGACAGACAGAAATATTTTTATTGCAGTTTTGGATTCTACATACCTTGAAACGTAAACCATCAAATTTTGAGGGGGGGTAAGAATTTTTTTTTTCATGCTCGATTCCAATGGTTCATTATTGAAAATAATAAACCAAAATATTTCTGTCTGTCCGCCGTACGCCGTACAGGCCACTTTTCTTAGTTACCATGAAAGAAAATTGATGAAATTCGGGTTATAGGTTCCGTTCGGGGTCTAGTTGGTCCTCGAAGCTCGACGTTACTGTGAGTCATCTGTAAGGGGTTCAAAATAGGGGTTGAAATTTTCAAAACGCCTATACCATTTTTTTACGTGAATATTTTTACGGTTTTAAATAGTTCTTGAACTTGCGAGTTTTTTAAGACCATCCGGAGCGTCGTACGTCCAGCCGTTCGTTCAGAGTAAGGCCCCGAAGTTTGCACCGACAGGCATTTACGACTCCAGTGTGAATGAAATTGTATACAATTCAAACCAAATCTCGTAACCAGAGACGCGCCCACAATAGGAAATTTGGCGGAGATGAAATCATTGCTAGGGATCACCTGATTATATTGGCGGAGTATGAAGTCGAGTTGGTTGTTCTGTGATATTATTTCATTTGAAAAATGATGGCTCTTTTGGAGTTTGTTGGTAGGTAGTGAAACTTGAACAAACGTTGAAGTATTATTGATGGGTAAATTATTACTACGGTAAATCATTACTCAACGGTAAATTATTACACAACGGTTCATTATACCATCTACGTAGAAGGGGCTGGAGTTTGTTGGTAGGTACTTTCGCAACTTTTTTCACTCCTCATCAACAATTTCTTTTCAGAACTTCATTATGTGTGTTTCTTTTTGTTAGGTACTGTTTGTCATCGGTAGAATTATTTTAGCAACATTTAACTCGTGATTTAGGTAGGTACCTAGTATCGTGTACGGGGTTAGATACTAACCTACGGAGGGTCTGCGATCTACATTATATGTATAGAATAGTACATATCATAAATTATATAGACGGGTTATCTATACATAGAGCTGTGATCTGTAACGGAAGGGTATTCTATACAAAATAATAAACCGTTGTGCAGGGATTTGAGCGTTTGAGAGTACAGGTACAGGTTCGTCCTTCAAAATCAAAACTATCACTCGGGTCTAGGGTTTGGACATACTTTTTCACGCGGTTAAGCGCGTGGAAATCATATTACAGTTACACTGCTTCTTTCCCTGTATTTTTACTCAATTTCAATTTTTTTGAAAAAAGCAACTAGTACTTTTGTAGCAAAAAAATCGAAGAATCCAAATCCGTTTTCAGATTGAAAATCGAATCATTAGAGCGAACGGCATCTGGGAAAATCACTATAACAATAGGGGCCTATTGTTAGCCCTCTAATCCTCTGGGGGGGCTCCACCCCTAGGCTGGTGCGTCGTTGACTTTCTACTTCCACCTGGTGAGAGTCTACGAGGGTCCTGGAGAAGTTTTCTAGAACCAGGGGTCTGGGGAGTTGGTGGATGTCCAGGTTCATTTTAATATCTAATACAGTTGGACTTTTTTCAACATGGTAAACCGACATTTCTGATCTAATGCCGTCGAATTATTCTCAGCAGTATTGGTAATACGCTGGCCGACAACAGGAAGTATAGGAAGCTATCAGGGAAGAAAGATGAGATTGATGTCAGTTATTTATCTTTGTTATGTTTATTGTCATTTTAACCCCCCCACCCAAAGGGTTTTTGGTTTATTCTTGTTATTTTCATTATATTTTTCGTTGTTATGATTTAATTTCTTCTTGTTATTGTTGTTACGATTATTGAACATTTTATTGTTATTATCGTTATTGCATGCATTTTTTTAAATTGTTATTGACATTCGTAAAACGTGTAACCTGTTATCGTTATTTTATTTATTTTCGTTATTGTTGTCGAAGTTTTTAAAACATCTAAAAAATTTTATTCTTGCTACCTTTTTTTTGTTCATACTGTCTTCCAAAATCTTTTTTTAATTAAAGAAAAAACGCTGCAAATTATTATATAACGGTTCACTTTTTACCTGTATAGATGCCCCTTCTTCGTAGATCACTGTTTTCTGTGGTCCATACCTACCCTCGAGCTCCCCCCAGGAAAGCACTGGACCAAATTTGATTTTGTTATGAGTCAGAACCTGGGAAATCGTCTGAAAACGCCATCAATTTGTATAATAACACTAGAAAAAGTGTCAGTACGTGAATCAATGGCACTACCAATGATCAAAGATAACTTAAAAAAAAAAAGGAGCGTAGTAGGTAGGTACCTAATTTGGGTTTTGGGGGCCAAAATTGGTGAAACCATCAGAAGTAGCTATTTCAACTATGTCACATGAAACAAAAATAAAATGAACAGCCACCATTTCTGTAGATGTCCAATAGAATAATAAGCCCATGTGACAAGGACTCTGCAGCGTTTTTCAAATGGAATAATATCACAGAACAACAAGCTCGACTTCATACAGCTATCCGTGATTATAATCAGGTGCTCCCTAGTGACGATATCTGGGCCGGATTTATACCGTTTGATTCACGATCATGTTGACGAACCTCTTCGGTGAAAACGAACGGCTGGTCGTACAAAGCTGCGCGTGGTCTCAAAAAACGCTTTAGTTCAAGCGGACCAACTAGACCCCAAACGGGGCCTACAAAGAAATTTCATTAATTTCGGATCATGGTAACTAAGAAAATTGCGAAGTACAAATGTATGATTGAATGGAATTTGGGCCGTAATCTTCTGGAGCACTCTTTAATTTTTTAGTAAATTGCTTTTTATTCTGACAGGATGGAATTCGGGCCGTAATCTTCTGGAGCACTCTTTATTTTTTTTAGAAAATTGCTTTCTATTATTATTTTTCCCACCAGTAAAAAGAGCTCGCCTACATGCGGCATTCCTACGTTTTCGTCTGTCTGCGATTTTCTTCGTTATACTTGCTGGGCTTTTTCCCGTTATATATATCTAATAGTTTTAGCGTGACATTCGGGACCAATTTGGTAATCTAACGCTGCCCCTCTAACTCTACTCGTGAACGAACCTCTCTTCCCCCTATTGATTTGTTTACCCCCAGTAAACTTGGCCACTAATGCCATATAACTTTCTGCCAAGTTACTTGTGTCATTTGACAATAAATAATGACTTTTCACTAGTACAGGGGCAAGTGCCACATGTATTTTAGAAAGTAAAATAATAGTTACCTCATCAAACGCCTTCCCGTTTCGGGGGTTTGAACAGTAATACTCTTTGCATTCTCTATGATCCCCAAAAATGTGATTTGGCCCATTAGTTAAATCTATCCTTAAATCTTCTACTAGACCGGTGGATTTCGAATTGTGCGCGATTGCACCCCTCGCGCACGCTTTCAGCCGCTTTATAAGAGTTGGTTAACATTTTAGAGTTAAGTCCGGGACTCTTTTAGCAAACCAAAAAGCCGTTATGTATAATTTTTGATCACGTGATTGGCGCATTCAATTTTTGTCATACTGCGTCCATACGAAGCATTTTGAGAAATTTTGACAAATGCATTGGAGTCCCCATCCCCTATCATATACCTATGTATATTCTGCTCCATGGTGCTTTTCACATATCAAGGAACATTTTGAAGTGTCTGTGTACAATCCCTGATGAAGGCCATGAGTGCCAGAAAAAAATGGTTGTCACGAGCTGAAATTTAGAGGGCAGGTGCAGGTCGGGTCACTGATAGTCCCAAATCAAAATCATTTTAAAAAACGCTGCAAATCCCTGCACAACGGTTTATTATTTTGTATAGAATACCCTTCCGTTACAGATCAAAGCTCTATGTATAGATAACCCGTCTATATAATTTATGATTATGTACTATTCTATACATATAATGTAGATCGCAGACCCTCCGTAGGTTAGTACCTAACCCCGTACACGTTACTAGGTACCTACCTAAATCACGAGTTAAATGTTGCTAAAATAATTCTGCCGATGACAAACAGTACCTAACAAAAAGAAACACACATAATGAAGTTCTGAAAAGAAATTGTTGATGAGGAGTGAAAAAAGTTGCGAAAGTACCTACCAACAAACTCCAGCCCCTTCTACGTAGATGGTATAATGAACCGTTGTGTAATAATTTACCGTTGAGTAATGATTTACCGTAGTAATAATTTACCCATCAATAATACTTCAACGTTTGTTCAAGTTTCACTACCTACCAACAAACTCCAAAAGAGCCATCATTTTTCAAATGAAATAATATCACAGAACAACCAACTCGACTTCATACTCCGCCAATATAATCAGGTGATCCCTAGCAATGATTTCATCTCCGCCAAATTTCCTATTGTGGGCGCGTCTCTGGTTACGAGATTTGGTTTGAATTGTATACAATTTCATTCACACTGGAGACGAAAATGCCTGTCGGTGCAAACTTCGGGGCCTTACTCTGAACGAACGGCTGGATGTACGACGCTCCGGATGGTCTTAAAAAACTCGCAAGTTCAAGAACTATTTAAAAACGTAAAAATATTCACGTAAAAAAAATGGTATAGGCGTTTTGAAATTTTCAACCCCTATTTTGAACCCCTTACAGATGACTCACAGTAACGTCGAGCTTTGAGGATTACAGAACATTTTACAGATTGAAAATCGGTTGACCCGTTCAAGAGATAAACCGAATATTGGATTGGCTCATTTTGAAGCAGAACGTGGTGGCGGTTCTTGGAACTAAGCCCGGGACATTTAGGGCAGACGCGCACTAGACCGATCACGACCACGACCAGTCGTATGCGGCCAGTTTTATAATGGAAGCAAGTGGAACCGCGCGCACTAGCCGACTTGCGACGCAGCGGTCGGACCCTGGTCGGACGACCAGAGTCTCGGGAGTTTGGTCGGGCCCGACCACGACACGACTGCAGCCGAAAATAAGATAGGTTAGAATGGCGCGTCCCGCACTGCCACCGACAACACCCCCGACCCGACCAGTACTGAGTGGTCGAGCGAACTGTGTACACCTGTCTTTGCGTGTAGTTTTTATTAGCATAATGTCACTTATCAAAGCTTTTAACCGACATTCTTGTGTAATTGAAAAACCGTTCTTCATACTGACGATTCTCCATAAAATGTTGCAAACTGCCCTCTCGTTGACCTGACAGCCAACATCGGATGCACCCAGTACCGCTTTCTCCTTCGCCTAACGTACCTACGGTACAAATGTACAACGACAGCTAACTCTTCAACTTCCATCTTGTGTACTGAATTAGCTACTAGCTTGGCATTCGTTGTCGTGGTCGTGGTCGGGTCGGGCTCAGCGGCATGGCTATACGACCCGACCAGTCGGGGTTTTTTGTCGTGGTCATGGTCGTGGTCGGTCTAGTGCGCGTCTGCCCTAACCTATCTTATTTTCGGCTGCAGTCGTGTCGTGGACCAGGGTCCGACCGCTGCGTCGCAAGTCAGCTAGTGCGCGCGGTTCCACTTGCTTCCATTATAAAACTGGCCGCATACGACTGGTCGTGGTCGTGGCCGTGGTCGTGATCGGTCTAGTGCGCGTCTGCCCTAAGGAGGAATTCTTAAGTTGTATGGTCGAAAAACAAAAATTGACCCTCACAGAAATTGCAATGAACTACCTCAGCTTTGACGAACTCGTCGACCAAGATCAATGCAACATGGGACACAGCTACCTCATAGCCACAAAACATACCTATAGTCTCAGTAACTGCCAACATATTATTAAATAATTATTCCAAGAAAAATGATGTGCTGCCACAATAGACATCAAATTCAAGAAAACTGAACACCCTTACTGCGTAGGTTCCCCCATTTGCACCCTCCGTTAAATCGAATATTCGATTCATTGAATAATTGTAATAGGTAAGTATTAATATTATTCTTTAAATATGTTTCTTCCTGTAAATAATCGTGTAAATAGTATTAGTCTTTTAAATGTTTCTTCCACTGAATTAAAAAGTTTTAGAATCGTATCTGTTGTTGAATGCATTCACCTTGTACCCCACACAGTGTTTTTTTTAACCTTTCTGAAACAATTTTTTTTGCATTTTAATAGGTTGGGACACAGAAAAGATATCCCAGATTCAGATACTGAAGGTCCGATTGAGGAGAAATTATTAGGAAGCTCATAATTAGCTAATTTTTCGGCGAGGAGCACGCCGCTCAATGCATTTTCAATGGAAAAGGGGATGGGAGCTCGGTCCTCTAGAATGAGTCATCACCGCCGAAGTCCGTCCGGCCTTGGTCTCATAGGTCCCGGGAAACAAAGCAACTGGGATCTGAATCTGGCGGCTCCACACATGCGGTACTTGCCAAGTACCGAGTAACTCGGTGACTCGCCAAGTTACTTGGCGAGTGACGAGCTCCTTGCTCCACACATTCGTGGATCGTCCCGCGCAAGACTCGCCTCGGGAAAGGGAGCGTACTTGTCTCCTTTGAAGCGGGGAAAAAACCGACACTAGACGAAGCCTCCCCAAGTACGGTTACTCGTGACTCGGCGAGTACCGAGTAACCCATCCACACTACTAGGAAATCGGCAAGTATCGACTCGGTACTTGGCGAGTACCGCATGTGTGGAGCGGCCTTAAAAAGGATAAAAGGACACAACCGTGACAACGCAAATACCGCAAGTGCTACTGTCTCAGACCCAGAAAAAGAAATGTACCCCACAGATCTCGCCAGACATGTAGCTACCCACATACACAACACCACAGTCAAGGATTGGAATATTTGTTGCTTAGAAAGAAATTTTGAGAAAAGAAAAGTCAAAGAGGTTGATTACATGATTAATAATGAAGATAATAGTACGAACCACAGGAGAGATATTAAATGCCTCTCTTCGGCCTACAGAAAATTACTTTTATGACATTAACACCACCTCCAACAATAACTATTTTACCAAGTAGGTATGTACCTATTTGTCAACAACTACTCTATCAATCACTGTTTTTTCAACAATTTTTCAAATTTCCCGCCACATATACCTACTATTTTACCATGGTACCAGTTTCGCCCACATCTTCTTAATTCCTTTTGCTACGACTCTGTCACTTGTTAATAATAATAACTTTTGCTAATTGTTATCAGTACCATGTTTATTACTATTTGTTCATTATTTCACATCTACGACCGTCGTCATCCATAATATTCCGTGTTCAGTTGCGTTCCTATTCAGTCATTTTGTTATCAGTCGACCATTGTTGTTTTTTATCACAGTTTCCACACCCATTCTGGGCGTTTCTCACAAGTCTGTGTTAAAACCAACAACTTCATGCACCTATTGTGCCTTTGCCACGCCTCAGTATAATGTAAGTGGCTACACAACTCGTCATTCTTGTTTCATTTTAGCGAATTTTCAAAGAAAATGAAGCTATTGCAATGGCTTCGAAATTTAAATAATATAAATTTTTGGAAATTTTCTTCATAGAAATCCGTTTCAGACCATTCTAAAACGATTCCTGAAATTTAACACTTTTTTATATGTATATATATATTTATATATGTGTCACTCCAGACGATAACTCTCGATAGAATTGAGATAAACAGCTCAAATTTGCACAAAAAATCTATCTTGGCAATCGAAAGGCTAAGTTCGAAGATGGGCGAAATTGGCCTACTCTAAGGAGGGTTTTGGCGCATTTAAAGTGCGCAAAAATTACCCAAAAATCCCCAAAATGTTATTTTCCAACAAGTGACCCCTCATTTTAAAGTTTTTTGCACGCTGAACACGATGGTGGAATCGGATTTTAGATATCTTGATCCGTTCTCAAATTAGAGCATTTAAAGTGCGCAAAAATTACCCAAAAATCCCCAAAATGTTATTTTCTAACAAGTGACCCCTCATTTTAAAGGTTTTTGCACGCTGAACACGATGGTGAAATCGTATTTTAGATATCTAAATCCGTTCTTAAATTAGAGCATTTAAAGTGCGCAAAAATTACCCAAAACTAGGATAATCTTTAAACTCTTACCCCCCCCCCCCCCCCCCCCACCCCCTTAGAGTGGTCAGATTGAAAAATGTGAGAAGTATTAATTGAAGACGAGAGTTCGAAGCAAAAAAGGGGGAGGCAAACGATTAGTACAACTCCTTGAATTTCCCATTTGACATATAATTGTTATGATACCTTCATAGATAGACAAGTACCGGCCCACGTATTACTAGAAGGAAGACGAAAGAAAAAATCTATTTCAAATTATTCAATTTAGGTACTAACAGTAGGAGGAAGAAGTTTTCCTTTATTCAAAACCATAGCCATTAATTCGAATATTTCTTTGAAAATTCGCTCATCAAGTCATGCTGCATGACTGGTTTTTTTATAATCATAACTTCAGCTAGGTACCTAGCTCTAATATTGTTTGATGTTCTGTCTGTACTTTCTTCCCATGACTAGGGCACAAGTCAGTGTGTAGAAACGTCGGAATTAAAACTTTAAAACACAATACTAGACACTCTGCACCCACACCTTTATATCACCCACTAGTCAACCAACCACCCAAATATATATATATATATATATATATATATATATATATATATATATATATATATATATAAGGATTTATCATAAATATAAGGATGTAATTCATTACACTAATTTCTACAGAAATCAGAGTTCCGAGTGGCAGGTAACATTTTGGGGATGGGAGCGCTGATGACGGATTTAAAAATTTCTATGTAGAATTTCTATGAGTAAATTTGATCAAAATTTGAATTTTTGGTATCTACCTCCTGAAATCAGCGATTGGATGCTCTACAGCTTTCATTTTACCTATACGTATTTTCAGTTAGAGTAGCCGTTTGGGCGTTACAGACAACTTGTTAATTTTCACAAAGTGGGAAAAAATTGCCCTTTTTTGATCATGGTTTGCGACCATGCCACATGGTAAAAACTAGCGTTTGAGGAGTTTACTGGACACAGCATTGAATGTTCTTCAGTTATGGACAAGGAATGTTTTTCGTCAGGAAGTCCTTCAGCGTTGTTTTGGCCAAAAACTAAAAGAAAGTCAAACAAATTCTTGGTTTTTGAGACACCTCATCATAACCGGCCATTCTAGGAGGATGCAAAACTAGGATACTTCCATTAGATGCCTACTAAAGTGATTAAAATGATCTCCTGCTTTCCATAAAAAATCTAATATTAAAAAGGCGTATATAAATTAAAAATGACCTGCTTAGATGAAATTGAATTTCTTTCTTGCACAATTTTTGAGATTAGGTATGTTATACATACATATTATACACCTATAGGAAACTTTGTCTACATAAACCTCTATCACCCCAGTTTTATAAATAAAATATTTCGAGAAATTATTTATTAATTTATCCAACCAATCGTTGTGTTTATCGCGTTGCTGCTTCTGAATAAGTTGCAAGTTACCTACCAACATTTGCCATTTGTGCTTCCAAACCTTGCAGTACATATACATATTATATTCAGAGATGAATAAAACAAAAGAAGAGAGGCCTTAATTACAAACGCAATATTTAATAAGGAAACCTTACGAATTTACCGTTAATGATGAGGAGGGGGAAACTATTTCAAGTTCAAATGGTTTATCAAGTCTTCACTGTGTTTTCGGTTGATATGCCGCGTCACGTAGGATTTCTGAATGGCTTTGAATCCACAAATGAAGCACTCGTAGATCTCACAGTCGGCGTGGCGCTTTTTGTGGACTGCCAAATCCCCGGCTTGGGCCGACTTATAGTTGCAAAGCTGGCACTCATACGGCTTCTCGCCAGTATGAGTGCGTATGTGGCGAGTGAGGTCGCTGTGCTGTATGGCTCTGTATGGGCAGTTTGTACAGGGATATGGCCGTTCCCCGGTGTGCTTCCGACTGTGACGGATTAGATTGCTGTGGTAAGCAGTTTCATAGTCACACTGTCCGCATTTGTAAGACTTGGGGTCCAGGGAGCTGGATCGGGCGGGCTTGGACTCGTCCTCGATCGTCAGCTGCGCCTTGCTCATCGGCAGACATTTGATAGGGGGGATGATAATTTTGCCAGATTCCATGTCTGTTGGCAGTTCTTTGCCGATATGGAGGCGGATGTGACGCTTGACGTTTTTGAGGTAAGAACTAACGAATTCGCAGAGAGGACAACTGTACAGTTTTGCTTTGCCGGTATGAGCAACCATGTGATTCTTTATGTGCCAGAACCTCGTCGTTTGGAAGCCGCAGACAGCGCAAGAATATGGCGTAAAACCTACAGAAAGAATATTTATTGGTCATGAAGAATATGAAACCAAATGGAACACAATCATGCCATTGCCCCACCAGGTTAGTTGCTGAAGAGATGATCCTAGAGGTTAAACAACCACATAAATGGCGGATTGTTGAGTTCTTCTGGGTCTGAACAACCCCACATCACTCGCCCAAACACACAACACGTGTGACATAATATTGTCGGTGACTATGATTAGCTCTGAAACCGATAGCACATCCCAACGTTGATGGTAGGGTACACGTACACACAGTTATATGAGACTGTAAATATACGTACATCGGAAATCATACAGACAAAGACACTCACGAGGTTTTGGAAACCTTATAGAGTTTTAGAGAGTGTTTCTGAGATCCTTCACTCCACTGATTTCTCTGATAATCCGATTTGCTATTCGTTCCTAATTCGTTATAGCTCAAGTCGCATCATGATCAATGGTGGTTAGACAGAAAGACCTACACACAAATAGTTATCCAGATATTTGCTATTTAACTTTAACTGAAACAGACACACTACCTACGCCATTTCCTATAGTCTGTTGTAGGAAGCTGTAGGTACCGAACAATAGTTATCTACCTACTCACTGACCATTGTGTTGCTTATTGTGCTCAGCCAAGCTCTTCAGGTTATTACTTGTGAAACCGCATCTGACGCACAGAAAAGGTTCCTGCACCCAAGCGTTGGTGACTTCCTTGATCTCTCCGTCGAGATCGACTTGAAGGGTTTGCGCCTCTTCTTTCATGATGCACTCCGGCTCCAGTCCGCAAGGTTCAGTGTCGTCGTCAGAAATCCTATCTTCTACTAGAGCTTCTTCTTTGATAACGACGTCATTATCCGATCCTATTGCTTCCGCCATAAGTTGAAAGGCAGTTCTGCAATTTACATCATGTACCTATAGTAGTTCCAACATTTTGACCAACTCGACTCCCTGTCGTACTAACTATCCGACCCGCTGCAAATGGTACCTACTCCCTACTGGTGAACTCAGGTCTTTCCTTCCACGCAGACCCTCACGTAACATCACACACAAGACGCTGCAAATTATTACACAACTGTTTAATATTTACCTCTATAGATGCCCCTTTTGCGTAGATCACTGTATTCTATGGTCGATACGTCTATAATCGAGCTCACCCCAGGAAAGCCCTAAACCGAGCAATGGTGCCAGCCAGAGAATTAGCTTCTTAAATGTGCAGTGGATTCGAATTATGTCATTGATATTATTTGTTGTAATTCATGAAGTATACGTTTTTGGTTTATTATTTTCAATAATGACCTTTGGAATCGAGCATGAAAAAATATTTTTTAACCCCCTCAAAATTTGATGGTTTACGCTTCAAGGTAGGTATGTAGAATCCGAAAATGCAATAAAAAACGCTGCAAATTATTACACAAAGGTTTATTATTTACCTGTATAGATGCCCCTTCTGCGTAGATCACTGTTTTCTGTGGTAAATTCGCTGGAGCTCCCCCCAGGAAAGCCCTAAATGGAGTACAGGAGCCGGCCCCGGAATAAAAGTTTTCTACAAATGCGAGGGATTCAATAATTTAGTCATTAATTATTTGTAGTTATTCATGAATCATAAGGCTAATAATAAACAGTTTTGTAATAATTTACCTGTATAGGTGCTCTTACGTAGATAGTATAATGAACAGTTGCGTAATAATTTACCGTTGTGTAATAATTTGCCCATTAATAGTACTTCAACGTTTGTTCAAGTTTCACTACCTATCAACAAACTCCAAAAGAGCCATCATTTTTCAAATGAAATAATATCACAGAACAACCAACTCGACTTCAAACAGCCATGCACGATTATAATCAGGTGCTCCCTAGCGATGATATCTGGGCCGAATTTATACCGTTTGATTCACGATCGTGTTGACGAAGCTTTTCGGTGCAAACGAACGACTGGTCGTACAATGCTCCGGGTGGTATCAAAAAATTCTTTAGTTCAAGATCAATTTAAAAACGTTAAAAAAAGCCACACCCTTCTATGAAAGTTTTCGAGCTACGGCGTTCTGAAAATTTCGACCTCTATTTTGAACCCCTTAGAGATGATTGAAAGTAACGCAGAGCTTCGAGGACCAACTAGACTCCGAACTCGTAGGTACGTATAAACCAAATTTGGTAAACTTTTGTTAATGGTGACTAAGAAAAGTGCTAAGTACGGCGGACGGATAGAAATTTTTTATCGCATTTTCGGATTCCTTGAAACGTAGACCACTAAATTTTGAGGGGGGTTAAATTTTTTTTTCCATGCTCGATTCCAAAGGTTCATTATTGAGAATAATAAACAAAAATGTATTTATTTACTGATTTGATTATTTCTTTGCTTGTTTGACTTTGAGGTAAAAATGACTAAAATCACAACAACAAAAATGGTACAACTCTACGATATAAGTAGCTCTTATAGGCATGCTGCATGAGTGGAACATTTCCAGCGAAACTTTTGAGCTCAAACTTTTTTTTATTAAAAATTTGTACAAAAATTCTTCTGTACTATCAGTAAAAAGAAAAAAGATACTAATCCATATTTCACTCAATTTTGCTTTCGACAAATAGGTACCTACTCATCTTTGAGCTTATCCTTGAGAAATATTTTTCATCACTGTAACAGTATTTTTCTGTCTCGACCCACTGCTTCGAAACGGAAATTAAGTAATTGGAAAAATATCAATAACTCATATTATACTCTTCAATAACTCATATCTATACATTTTGGACGCATGGCAATTGCGTACTATTTTCTATTTGAAATTTGCTACAAATCAAATGTTTCACATTTATCTAGATTACTTATATAATATGCATAATTTAATAAAATTAGATAGGTACTCAATAGATACCTAGCTGTAACTCCATGTTCGATAATACATTTTTACTCCGCGCACGCTTTCACAGGGTATACTTGAACAAATACCTACGTCGTATGCAACTTGGATTGAGCTCTTGAGCATTTGACCTCAGACCTTGCCTGAGGGACAAGACCTGAGCGCCCACTCGTCCAAGCTGCCTATTGATAATCCTAACAGTGCCTCTCATAACGGTCTGATGAGCATTCTATTTTCAGTGCAGAAGACCTTGCTCACCTTGCAATTCAAGAACTGAAATCGATTGGGAAATGAATCCGCCACAGTAAAATCTTCTCTCCACAGCCTTCTGTCATGAAAAGAAATATAACGTAGTTTTACAGAAAAAAATAAAATCTGCGAATCACTGTAAACACCATTTAAAACCCTTGTTTTCAAAATCAAAATTTTCAGCTTCTTGATCTCACGATTATCAAGCAGAGAATTGAATGGTGCAAGTGTTCATCAGATGTTGCTCATCTAATCATAACCCACATGCTGAGAATGTAGTGAAGAGTCTGACATTTGATTCATTAAAAAATGATGTCAGATTCACGACTTAATTGAACGCATTGGTAAAATTATTCAAAATTTCACACGAAAGGTGAAGAATGTTATGAATAAAAATGAATATTATACTAAGCTACTTACTGCTCATTTATTTTACTAGCTACCAATTACTTACAACCTATAGGCATTTACCTACTGTAATAAGAACAAGAGGCTTCCGAATGAATAACGTTGGTAGGTACCAACGTATATAACTATCCTAGAATTTGGATTCCTTATGAACCACAGAATTTCATTTTTTGTTAGATATATTATATTTCTTGCTCCCAAGATTTTTCCATTTTTCATTTACCTCACGTTGCTAAGACATTGCTAAGACAAGACTATTCTAACATTCAGTCATGAATGAAATAAATTTTATCCGATCTGATGTGATCCTATAGATACTATTCTGATTGGAAAGAAATTGGTAACGCCCCGATGGAGGGGGGGGGGGGGGGGACAAAAAATATTCGTGGATTACAGAGTATGTATACCTAGCATCAACCGATGACTCAACAACGCAGCGAGGGCAACATTTGAAAAAAAAACCACAGTCATGCAGCATGGCTATAGAGCGAATTTTCGAAGAAATAAATGATTTTATGTAAAATGTGATGTTTGGGATATCCCATTCAAATATGGGCAATCTTAAACTTATTGGGTAATTATAGGTATTCAAGTATGACGCTATTCGGTTAATTCGGTATGCATCAAATATGGGCATACCTAACAAATTTTTTGTTCCATTTTTTGCCGAGTAACACCTCGGTTTGTAGATTTTACAACGCTGAACACGATGGTGAAGTCAGAATTGCGATATCCCATTCCGTTATCAGATTAGAGCAGACGAACCAGGAAGAACATCTCAAGAAATAACCACGTTCCTTCATCTTCAAAGTGCTCCAGTTTGAGAACGGAATGAGATATCGCAATTCTCATTTCACCATCGTGTTCAGCGTACAAAAACCTTTAAAATGAGGTGTCACTCGTCAGACTGTTTCATTTTGGGAATTTATGGGTAATTTTCCCCCCCTAAAACTCCCAAAAACTCCCCCTTAGAGTGACCCGATTCTGCCCATCTACGAACTTAGCCTGTCGATTGCCAAGACAGATTTTTCGTGCAAATTTGAACTTTTTATCTCAATTCTTTCTAGAGTTATCGTCTGGAATGACACATACATACATATATATATATATATATATATATATATATATATATATATATATATATAAATATATATATATGTGTGTGTGTGTGTGTGTGTGTGTGTGTGTGTGTGTGTGTGTGTGTGTGTGTGTGTGTGTGTGTCATTCCAGACGATAACTCTAGAAAGAATTGAGATAAAAAGTTCAAATTTGCACGAAAAATCTGTCTTGGCAATCGACAGGCTAAGTTCGTAGATGGGCAGAATCGGGTCACTCTAAGGGGGAGTTTTGGGGAGTTTTATGGGGGAAAAATTACCCATAAATTCCCAAAATGAAAAAGTCTGACAAGTGACACCTCATTTTAAAGGTTTTTGTACGCTGAACACGATGGTGAAATCAGAATTGCGATATCTCATTCCGTTCTCAAACTAGAGCACTTTGAAGATGAAGGAACGTGGTTATTTCTTGAGATGTTCTTCCTGGTTCGTCTGCTCTAATCTGATAACGGAATGGGATATCGCAATTCTGACTTCACCATCGTGTTCAGCGTTGGAAAATCTAAAAACCGAGGTGTTACTCGGCAAAAATGGAACAAAAAAAAACCACAGTCATGCAGCATGGCTATAAGAGCGAATTTTCGAAGTTTTCGGCATCTTCCTCCTCCGCCTAAAATTTTCTGAAAATTAATTTTCGGCCATTGTTTTCCCGACTTGATACCATACAAAATTAAAACAGGAGTAGTTTTACGCAAAGTAAAATTTGGGGTGGAAGGAGGGGGAGGGGGAAATCAAAAATGTTTTGAATACCAGAAGAGTAGGTATTGGATACCTACGTAACAAATTTTTCGTTCCATTTTTTGCCGAGTAACACCTCGGTTTGTAGATTTTCCAACGCTGAACACGATGGTGAAGTCAGAATTGCGATATCCCATTCCGTTATCAGATTAGAGCAGACGAACCAGGAAGAACATCTCAAGAAATAACCACGTTCCTTCATCTTCAAAGTGCTCCAGTTTGAGAATGGAATGAGATATCGCAATTCTGATTTCACCATCGTGTTCAGCGTACAAAAATCTTTAAAATGAGGTGTCACTTGTCAAACTTTTTCATTTTGGGAATTTATGGGTAATTTCCCCCCCCTAAAACTCCCCAAAACTCCCCCTTAGAGTGACCCGATTCTGCCCATCTTCGAACTTAGCCTGTCGATTGCCAAGACAGATTTTTCGTGCAAATTTGAACTTTTTATCTCAATTCTTTCGAGAGTTATCGTCTGGAATGACACATACATATATAAATATATAAATATATATATAAATATATAAATATATAAATATATAAATATATAAATATATAAATATATATATATATATACATATAATTTTTGGTGTCTTTCGGCAGTGAATTCAGGATGGTCTGAAACGGATTTTGGTATAAAAATCTTTCGGAAATTCGAGTTTTAAAAATTTTGGACCGAGAACAATAGCTTCCTTTTCTTCGAAAATTCGCTAAAATTTGTTACGTAGGTATGCCCATATTTGATGCATACCGAATTAACCGAATAGCGTCATACTTGAATACCTATAATTACCCAATAAGTTTAAGATTGCCCATATTTGAATGGGATATCCCAAAGATCACATTTTATAAAAAATCAGTTATTTCTTCGAAAATTCGCTCTTATAGCCATGCTGCATGACTGTGGTTTTTTTTTGTTTCGTTCTCGTTTTCGTTCCTGCCAAATTCAGTAAAAACGATACTGAATTCACTGAGATCAACAATAGATTGTTGTGGTTTCAATGTTTTGATTTGCAAACTCTGAAGTTAGCTACGCTGCCATAAAATGCGCCAATTTGTTTGAAAACACATTAGGACACTTTGTTAGAAGAAAATTGAAAATAAATGCATTTATCAGTTAAATAATTAATAGATATTGAAAACATTTTTTACATAAACAATGAATTTTATAAATAAATACAATTAATTTTGTAAGTAGACAAATTGGACGAGTTTAGGCATAAGGTTGAAAATTCGGTTTGTATTGTTCGTTTGGTTATTTTGTTATTTTTTATATTGTTCTACCCTGTGACCCCCCCCGGAAAAAAATTCTGGATCCGCCCCTGTCACATCACTAGCGCCAGCGGCAGACGGCGGCGTCAGAGAGAAGGCAATAATCAAGCTGACTGGTATCTCGTGGCGAGTACCCTATTTGACACTGGACGACACACATCGGCTTCAACTCTACCGCCATCTAGAGAAGGAGAAGTCAATTAAAATGGATTTTCGATGCTTGGAACTATATGAATACCCTCTACTACCTACAACACAGAAACACGAAACACAACTGAAATCGTAGCGGTGAGGGATGATTCGATATTGTGATGCCCTCATTGAATGATGGGGAACGAACTTGGCCAAAATGGCGAAATAAAAACAGCGGTTATCGCTACTTGGGACATCGAGACACGCTTAAAGGTCACAAACACTCACTAAGGGGATTCTTAGGACTCCCCTGCCTTAGTTCAGCTTTCGGCCTAAGTGTCACTTAGAGAAAAAACGCTATTCACAAACCATAAAGTTCGGCTGAGGCTAAGTGCAGCTGAAGTTCGACTATTCCCTTAGTGCGGCACGCCTACTGACCTCCAGGCCAACCAATAAGAGGACGGCATTTTGGCGGCTTCGCACCTGACAACCGTTGACAACGGCCGGCGGCAGCGTGCACTTGTCAGCTGTTCATTCCGTTCGCGCCTTTCGGGTTTTCGCTGATACTAAATAAATAAATTTGGGTTTTCGCTGATACTAAATAAATAAATTCGGGTTTTCGCTGATAAAATAAATTTGCAATTTTATCCGTTTTTGTTTCGCTCTTTTTGAAGTTGTGCTTTGTAGGTCGTTTTACTATGATGTGTTTGTTTCTGGAGTTTGCATGGTAGCCTGATCTCAGTTGACAATAATGATCTTATTTAAATTTTCTAGTTTTGAATTAGTAACTTTGTGCAATTTATATTTTTTATTAATTAGGTTTTTTATCTCAACTAATTTACTATGATGTGTTTGTTTCTGGAGTTTGCATGGTAGCCTGATCTCAGTTGAAAGTTACTTGTTCATCTTGGTAATGCAATGAAATACTAGTTCCTACTGCTCGTCAGCATTATTATTAAAAGTGTACCTACAGCATTATATTGAAAATAATCAAACTGATATTACAGGAAATTAAAACACTAGGGATGAATTACATTCAATGAAGAAATTGCAATTTTGTAGAAATACTGTAATATTTGTTGTAATTAAAGAGTCATTGAGAAAAATGTTGTTCGATGAATCTTTGCTTTATAGCCGCTCCTCTTCCTCGGGCCCTATTCTGTGGAGCAGGTGGCACATGCGGTTGTTCTTCTTCATGATGATAGATATTCTCGTAGTCTACTTGCTCTATGTTGAGCTCTCCTTGTTGCAAACTTATGTTATGGAGAACTGCGCAAGCAGTAATGATGAGGGTCGTTGTTCGCAGCTTTGTTCCCAACTTTCTGGATAGGCACGCAAATCTCCGTTTCCAGACTCCAAAAAACCTCTCAATTGTGATCCTTGTTTTGATCTGAGCAGCGTTATACCGCATTTCAGCATCCAGTAATGGATTTATTACTGGAGTGAATAAATACTCCGTTTGAGCGTATCCACTATCCCCCAAGATAATTCCCCGGATTTCAGAATTGTCCAATCTTAAATTCATGCTGCTGTTATCAAAAATCCTGCTGTCGTGGGCAGAGCCGGGCCATCTGCTTACAATATCATAAATTTCCAGGTTGGGCCCACAAACTACTTGCACGTTGATACTGAAGTACCCCTTTCTATTTCTGAACAGCTCACCATTTGGTCCTGGTGGCTTGGTAATTGGTACATGAGTTCAGTCAATGCACCCTACCACGCCAGGAAACCCCGCCATATCATGGAAGGCTATTTTCACTACCCTTAAATCATTTGGGTATTTTATGAACCGTGGAAGCAACATTGCTAGCTGTTGCGAAATTTTCGAAATCAGCCTCGAAAGTGAAGACTGGCTGATTCCAATGACGTCTGCGGCGACAACTTGAAAACTACCAGTCGCGTAGAACCGTAAAACAGCGAGCAACTTGTACAGAGGAGGAATTGGATCCCCTCTTCGTCCACTGCTCTCTAGGGTCCTCCGTAACAGAGGGTACAGTACTTCCAAAACAGTCCTTTTTGAGAACCTGGGAACAGATACCGTGAAATTATTTGACGATCAACAATGGTACCATAATTACGTCAATTACTCGTAAAATCAGTTCACATAACAATGGCATGAATCTTGTATCTCGAAAAAAAAAATTTACAGGAGAGACACGAATTCGAGCAACAGGTCGATAAGATACGAGGTATTCTTCCAAAAAATGAATTTAAAAAAATGAGATACGATCCATCGATAAAGTGACTTAGGAATTACCACGAGATTCGTCATGAGGCCTCATTAATCACCTACCTACCTACCTATTTATTTTGGTTAAAAAATACCTAATTTCCATTTCATTTTAATTGATTGAATTAATAATTTAAAGGAGTTTACCTGAAGCGTTGAAAAAACTGATTCTCAGATAAGCTGTCAACCGAAACAAGCAGTCTCCTTCTTCTCGGCGCGTTCTGCCGTCTCCTGTCACGCAGATGTACCAAATAATCGACGTAGTCGTCACCCATTATTATATAAAACGGAATATAATATGAACAGAAACTGAATGGAATATAATATGAATAGAAACTAGGAATATAATATGAATGAAAATGAATAGAAAGTGGAAATGAACACGGAAATATACGTCAGGGAAATATAAGCGAATGTCAGGCACCGGGCTGGAAGCTGCACTAAGTACGGCTAAAGTGTGGTAAGAGCCACACTTACAACAAAGTGTCACTTTACCGAAAGTCCAGCTTTGTTCTAAGTGTAACTTTAGTTAAACTTTAGTTAAGTGTGGTTCCTGAAAAGGATTTTTTCTTAAGTACGGCTCCGAGCTGCACTTACCAGCTGCACTTAGCTAAAGGTCACACGCCCCCCACGTAACGGGGAATACTTGTTAATTTTCAATCGTAGCCCATAAATTATATCTAATTTCCACCCACTTTTCTTCAGTTCTAATTCTGATAATTCGTCATTCAGCTTTTTGAACATTTTGTTTAAAATACCGTCAATTTCTGAACGGTCTAATAAAATTTCATTTTTCACTTTAATGTTGGTCTCTAGGTTTTCATTTTTGAAATGTTCACCATGCGGCAATCGACAAATATATTAAATTTGACGGGGCCGTGATCAGAGAGGTTTTGCACTAAAATCCTAGTTATCCTATGCCTCACGTCATGTAAAAATAATGGCAGATCCAATATAAAATTTGACTGTATAAAATATGAAGCGATTCGACTTTTAAATGCTGTTTCGTACGGTAGGATAAAATCAATATTAGGTTGAGTGGCCAACAAGTTTCTTACATGGGGGTCAGTGGGCCTTCTGCGATTGTTAACAACAGATGGCTGGTGGGGGAATTAATAATCAGAAGTGATCGTGGCGTGGGCAATGGCCCAAGAACCGTCGATTCGATCTAATTCAAAGTAAAATTTGCTGAGTTCAAAACGGCTGAACCGGAGACGAGAGGATACGGTCAAGAAAGTCGTGCACAAGGACACCCAATAAGATTTATCGCAAATCGGCTTACCTGATGCTGTGTAGCTCGTCTCGTTCAGCGTAGGATGGTAGATGGCGCGAAGGGATCCCACGAGGGCGCATCGAGGGTCACGATAGTTGCTCCAAAAGGACGAAATGGCCCTTTTGGAAGCTGAAAGGGCTTAAATGTTAGAGAGGGGAACCTGCAGGTAACCCTAATAACTTTAGAAACTAAGTTTTAAGGCAATACTGGCCACAATTAAAACACTGTATTATCGGACTGGACGTACAGGTTTCTGAAGCAAGACTGACTTGACGAGAGCTGCTCACACCAGAGGGGGCGGAGCTACTTTTCAGCGGTCCATTTACGGACAAGGTTCACTGAAAGTACGAAAATCAGATTGGCCCCCAAGCACACGACAATATAATGACCGCATCCTCTCGTCTATTTGGGAAACCCGGAACTCACGTTAGTTGTTATTTAGAAATAGAAAAATACGAAAATTGAACTTCTTCATAAAAAATCATCTCTTGCTGAAGTGAGCAAATAAGAATGTGTTACAAATAAAATAAAATAAACGAAAATACCTAGGGGGAAAAAACAGGGGTAGGCTGGCGAAATTCCCCAAACATTCCGCCGACCTAAAATGATTATTTTATTGGGACGGTAGTGGACAGAGCCTAACAACAGATCTAGTCATTAGGCCCTTAGCAGTCCTAAGGGTCGCCACACGAACAACTCCGTCCGAGCCGGGGTGAACTTCGACGACGCGCCCCAGAGGCCACTTTAAGGGAGGCATGGATTCTTGGCGAATTAGTACCATGGTGCCAACGGAAAGGGGGGGTTGATCTCTGTCCCACTTATAACGCTGTTGGAGGTGATTCAGGTATTCCAAGTGCCAACGCTTCCAATAGTTCACCAAGATTTGGTTGACCAGGTTCCATCTAGTGAGATGGGTGAGCGGGCGGTCACTTTCACCACTCATAGGAGGAGCCGTTAACGGCTTAAACACCAAGAAGTGGCCTGGGGTCAGAGGAATCAAATCCTCAGGGGAAGTGGACATAGGGCTTAAAGGACGGGAATTCAACACCGCCTCCACACGAGTCAATACCGTGTTCAACTCATAGCTTAGAACTCCTCATAGCTTAGAACTTGAGTCCCAATGGTTTTGAGAAGCAAGGTCTTGGCAGAGCGGACTCCACTCTCCCAGATACCTCCCCAGTGAGGAGAAGCAACTGGTATGAAACGCCAAAATACTCCTCGCTCGGATAGATGGTTTTGGATGGAGACATTAGTGCCTTTTTCCTGCAAAAATCCTGCCAACCTCTGACAACCCACAAAGTTGGTCCCATGATCACTATACATGTTCATTGGTAGGCCTCTACGACTAATAAATCGTTGGAAAGCCGCTATGAAACATGGAGTAGATAACTCAGAAGCCACCTCTAAATGGATGGCTTTCGTCGCCAAACAAACAAACAGACAGATGTACGCATTTGTTGTCCTAACCCCACGGTGCCTAGTAAGGACTACCTTCAAAGGCCCAGCGAAATCTACTCCGCAGTTATGGAAAGGAGTCACCACTTGTTGCACTCTAGAAGCAGGTAGGTTTCCCATGAGGGGTACGCGAGAAGTGGGAGCCACTCGAAAACAATGATTGCAATCCCGAACCAGAGACTTCACTAGGGCAGTCCCAGATACCACCCAGAATTGTTGTCTGAGGAGGTTACTGGTAGCCAAAGGACCAACATGAAGGTTGGACTCATGAACGTGGCGAATAATGAGGTGGGTCAAATGCGACTGCCTGGGAAGCAAGAGGGGATGTTTAGCGTCATACGGGAGATCTGAGTGTACCAATCGACCGCCGACCCTAATGACACCAACCTCAGGGATACCAGTGTAGAGATCAATGAACGGGCGCAATTTTTGGAACGAGTGAGGCTTATTACTCCTTATTTTTTTACGGATATCAGATAAATAACGAAGCTGTTCGACTGATACAAGACGGTGCAATGCCAGAGTTCGCTCAGTTGGCGTTATCTCCCCTTGGCGTTTGTCTGAAGGATTTCGAGAATTATAAATGATTCGAAGTATCAAGCTACAAACGTTTATCAGTCGGTGATAGTTTGAAAATCTATCAACAATGTTAAATTCTGATATTGGGTTTATAAGGGAAACTACCAGAGAAATAGGTTTGACAGTCTCACTAGCAACTAAATCATAGTCCTGGACGGAATTCGACTCGAAGTGATAGCTATGAGTGGGTTCTCTCAAAAACTGAGGTCCCAACCACCAGTCCTCAGAATTAAGAAGCTGAGCAGGCGTCACTCCACGTGAGACTATATCGGCAATGTTATACTCAGTGGGTATGTGCAACCATTTTAACCCGGGAAGAGAACTTTGGATTTCGCTAACCCTATTGCCTACGAAAATCTTCCACCTAGATGAGGGCTCGTTAATCCAGGTAAGGCATACCTGAGAATCAGACCAGCCGAACATATCCGTCACGATAAGTTCGTCATCTAGCGATGAGATTACGTGTTTTATTAAACGGGTTAAAAGGAGGCAAGCACACAATTCGAGGCGAGGAATGGATAAACGTTGTAAAGGGGCAACTTTGGATTTGGCTGAGATCAGATGGACATAAATCTTGGAGCTAGATATTAATTTTAAATACACCACAGCTCCATATGCTTCACTTGAACTATCACAAAATCCGTGTAGCTCTACGTTATAATTCTCAGTTGAATCCCAGACTTTACGGGGTACTGAAACGTGTGCCAACAAAGGGAGTTCCGACTTGAATATTCGCCATTTCTCTAGAATGCTTCGATTTGGAGGGTCGTCCCAACCCAGTTTAGCCACCCATAGTCGTTGCATTAGAATTTTGAGATATGCCGTGACTGGAAACCTAAAGGGTCAAATAAACGAGCGATATCTGACAATAAGGAGCGTTTAGTCTCTATAGATGACGGAGTAAGGACACTGTGATGAATTTAAATTTATCATCACGGTGGCGTGGTGAGAGGTAAGGAGAGACGCAGGCGGCGGTACTCCACCGATCATCTACGCCTCTGTGAGGAGGTAAAGGTGAGTGAGGGAATTTCACCTAGGCGGCGGTAATCCACCGATGTAGGTGAGTGAAGGAATCTCACCTAGGCGGCGGTAATCCACCGATGTAGGTGAGTGAGGGAATTTCACCTAGGCGGCGGTAATCCACCGATGTAGGTGAGGAAAAGGTAGAAGGTAAATTCCCAGGCGGCGGATTCCACCGAGCATCTGGGAGGAGGAAGGTAAGAGAGAGAAGAGAGAGCTGGTTAGAGGAAGTGTCGAATGAAGCTAAAGCTCCAGGATCCAGGGTTATATAGGACTTGGAGGCCTCTCCCTCCAGCTCCCTGTTGGGAGCTGGTAGTGGGGCTCCAGGTTGTGTCCCCTGGATTCTGTTGCCTGTCTCCCCACTCAGATGTTTATTAGCGGAAAGTAAGTTTTACATACGGATATTGGTGAGAGCTTTAAGGTTGCTAGTGGAGTGTTCCCGGGAGGGACTCACGACAGAGGTCCCCCCAGTTCGAACCAATGTTTGAGATAGCTGAAGGCTCAAGGTGACAGGGGCTGAGGGCTGCGGAAAACAAAAGGGGAGCTGAAGGCGCAGGGTGACAGAAGCTAAAGGCTGATGCAAACAATTGAAGTGCTGAAGGCAGAAACGTGACAGGTCGTGACTTAAACCTAGGATTGACATATAGGTAGCTGACATAGTTAGGAAGAGGTAAGTAGAAGTAACATAGGAGTAACATAGGAGTAACATAGATAGCTGACAAAGGTAGTAAGAGGTAAGTAGAAGTTACATAGGAGTAGCATAGCTTGACATATAGATAGGTGACCTAGTTAGTATGATAAGTATAGGCGTGGATGTGTGATTACAACGATGATGGTGGGGTAGTAGATTAATATGTACAGGGTCGTTATGATTGCAATGGAGATGGTGAAATAGTAGGGTAATATGTACAGGGTTGTTATAAGATCATGAATAGAATGATGATGGTGAGATAGTAGGCTTAATATGTACAGGATTGTTATATACAATGTTGGTATTTACAAAAATTTACAAATTATTTACAGATTGGAGCGGGGTGTTGAAATCCGCCGTTCCCTGGGTGTGGGTAGTGTGAGGTGAGTTGTAGTGAGTGTATGGGTGGAGTGAAGTGTGTGATTGAAGTGTGTGGTGGGGTGTGGGTGGTGTCCGCTGCGACGAGGCGGCCACGGCGGGGCTGTGAGGTTCGGTACAGTGCGTGTGGGTTAATAAAACACAAGCACTGTCCCGAAATCTCAAGGCCCCGCCGTGATTGCTCAGAGCGGGGCGGAGGACTTGGCCGCCGGGACGCGGGGGATGTAGGGACGCTCCCTCCGTCTGTTTCGCCGCCCGGGCCGTTTTGTCCCAGCGGAAACTATTGGGGATATCCCCGGCGGTGGTGGGGGGAGAGGGGGTGTTGTGGGTTTGGTGGGTTGGGGTGTTGGTGGGGGAGAATTTGAAATGGGGGGGTCGAAAATTGAAAATGGGGGGGTAGCAAGAGGGGGTTGAACTGCGGGGGGCAGGGGTTTGCTGAAGGCGGGGGGATGGATGTGTGGAAGGGGTGGTGGGGGTGGCATGAGTAGGGCGAGGCGAAAATCGTGGAGGAGCGGGGCCATGAGAGGGTCTATGGGGGTATAGGGAGGGTGTACCCCGGTGGCTTGCGCTGCGCGAAATTCGCGCAGTATGCGCCACTGGGGGTACTTCCACCGCCGGGGCCGGGGAGGTAACCCGGAGATCCTTGGCGGAAAAAATGGAAGCGATGATGTTGGCCCGGGCGAAGGGGGCAGGGGGGAGAGCGGGTCCGGGACGTAAACGTCCCGGAGTATGGCCGCCATTTCCGGATCCGAATCGAAATCCGGAAACGGCGACGGGGGAGACTGTTGAGGTGGAGAGAGATGGTTCATGGCTAACAGACGGCGGGAGACTGATGGCTGATGTTGGTTGAGGGAGAACAGGGGCGGGTTTGCAGCGGGCGAAAGGTACGGTGTGGGGTTTCCCGTCCATTAGCAGGGTCGCGGTGGTCGGTGTTGTGCGGATGACTTGAAAGGGCCCGGCATAAAGGGGCTGAAAGGTTTTATGCATGCCGGGCTCTTTCAAGTACATGTGCGTGGAAGTGTAGAAGCGTTTGGGGTAAGTGGTGTCGTTTGTCGGTGTTGAGGTGTGTAGCGGTTCCCTGTTAATGGACGGGGTGTTTTGTGGAGGGAAAATGTCGGCCGGTAAACGAATAGGGTCTCGGAAAGCGTGTTGTGCGGGACTTGTGTTGTCTGAAGGACGGGCGGAAGTGCGGAGGCTAAGTAATACGTAGGGGAGTGTTTTTGTCCATGAGGGAGATGTGGCTGATGTGGAGATGGCTTGCTTGAGGACCGAGTGCCACCGCTCTATTTTCCCGTTGGATTGGGGGTGATAGGGAGTGGTGCGGATTTTTTGAATCCCGAGGGAACGGAGCAGGTCGGCAAAGTGGGCTGATTCAAACTGCCTCCCCTGATCGACCGTGAGTGTCCGCGGACAGCCGTAGCGGCTGATCCATTGATTGAGGAAGGCCGCGGCGACGGCGTCCGCGGTGATGTGGGCGAGTGGGATACACTCAACCCAATTGGTCGCACGGTCGATCATGGTGAGGCAGTACCTCTTCCCCTCGGAGGGTGAAGAGGGCCGACCAGATCCAGGTGGACATGTTCCCACGGGAGGGAGTTGGGAATGGGTTGAGGAGGTACATGGGGGTGAGCCGAGACCTTAAATTGCTGGCACTTCTGGCACCCCAGAACCCAGGTACGGATATCTGTGTTCATGTGGGGCCAGAAGTACCGCGTCTTGATGAGATCCCGGCTCGCCCGAATGCCGGGATGATGGAGGGAGTGGTAATGGAGGAACAACTGCCGCCTCAGCTCCGGTGGGACGTAAGGGCGCGGTGAATCGGCCGTTACGTCGCACCAGAGATCGAGGGGAGGCAGTTGTTCCAATTTGGAGGCGGAGATGAGGTTGGAGAGTGCGGGGTCGGAAGTTGGAGTTTGGTGATTTTTGAGGGTTTGTGGGGAAGGGAAAGGCAGTAACTCCGCCACCGGCGCGGGGGTGGGACGGGAGAGGGCGTCTGCTACGCAGTTGTTGGCCCCCGGCAAATAACGAATATCGGACGTAAATTGTCCGATAAATTCGAGTTGCCGGAGGCGACGGGGGGAGGCAGATTTACGGTTTTGGAGGAGTGCATGTGTGAGGGGCTTATGATCAGTGATGACAGAGAACTGCCTGCCCTCCACGAAGTCACGGAAGTGTTTGATGGCTTCGTGGATGGCGAGGAGTTCTCTGTCAAAGGTGGAGTAATTTTTTTGTGTTGGGGACAGAGTTTTTGAGAAGAAACCGAGGGGTTGGGGGGTGGCGCCGGTGTGTTGGTGGAGTACTGCCCCGATGGCCCAGTCAGACGCATCGGTGGTGATGGAGAGAGGGGCATGGGGATCGGGATGGGCCAATAGAGCGGCGTCTACTAGGTCCTTTTTACAATTTTGAAAGGCGGTTGTGAGGGCGGGGGTCCAGGAAATGGGGGGGTTGTCGTTTTTTTTGGCCGGCTGTGGGATAGCGTGTATGAGTGGTTGTTGGTGTTGTGCCGCGTGTTTTATGTGTCTACGATAAAAGTTCAACATACCCAGGAAACGGCGGAGTTCTGAGACAGTGCGGGGTTGTGGGAAGTCGGTGAGGGCGTGCACTTTGTCCGGGAGAGGTTTGATCCCGTCGGACGAGACTTGATGGCCGAGGCAGCGGACCGAGGGTTGGGCGAGAACACATTTTTGAGAGTTGATGGTGAGGCCCTCGGCGGCGAAGATGTCGAGTACTTGTTTCAGGTGTGTTAGATGTTCCTTCGGGTCCCGGGAAGCGATCAATACGTCGTCCAGGAAACAGAACACGAAAGGTAGTCCCCGCAGAATGTTATCCATATAACGCTGCCACGTCTGGGCGGCGTTCCGGAGGCCGAAACCCATTTTTATGTATTCAAACAGGCCGAAAGGAGTGATGATGGCGGTTTTGGGCACGTCGGGAGGGTATATATGAATGTGGTGGAAGGCTCTGGAGATGTCGAGGGTTGAAAATATGGCCGTGTTGTGGAGGTGTGAAGAGAAGTCTCGGAGATGTGGGACGTTGTAGAGGTCCGGAGTGGTTTTCGCGTTCAGGCGGCGGTAGTCACCGCAGGGGCGGATATCCCCATTGGGCTTCTGTACAATATGTAACGGTGAAGCCCACGGGGATTTGGAGGGGCGGATAATGCCCTCCTTAATGAGGTTGTCAAAATGTCTCCGGGCTTGGGACAGCTGGAGGGGGTGGAGGCGTCGTGCTTTGGCGGAGATTGGGGGACCAGAGGTCTCAATGTAATGTTGAGTTTGTGAGATATGTGCCGAGGGGCGGCGCTGGGGTTTGTATTGGAGTAGGAGGTTTTCGAATTGAGTTGGGGGGCGATCGACCGTGTGGATAAAGCCGGGGATTGGCTTCTGGGTGGAGGGGTCGAGCAGGCGCGCGTTACGGACGTCAACCTGGAGGCCGAAATAAGCGAGGAAGTCGGCCCCCAGGATTGCTTTCTCTACGTCCGCCACGGTAAATTCCCACTCGTACGCGAGCCCGCTCATGTGGATGGATGAGCGGTACGTCCCGTACGAGGGGATGGTGGTACCGTTGGCGGCGTAGAGGAGTTGCCGGTAACAACGCGCCTGTCGCCGGAGAATGTTGTTTGGAAAGATGGAGAGCGCCGCCCCTGTGTCGACGAGGAATGGGACATTTGTTTTCGTACACTTCAGGAAGAGGCGCTGGTGAGCTGGGGCGGAGTGCGGTAAAATGGCGGAGGTGTTGGGGTCTGGCGGAAGGGAGGGGCTTGGGCCGTCCGAGGTGATGGGCGAGTGCGACGGTGGCGGTTGGTCCCCCGCGAAGGAGACACGGGGAGGTCCTTTGTCGTTCCGGAGAGGGGGAACGGTAGTGCTGACTGCGGGGCTGGTCCTCTTGGAGGTGGGCGTGGAGGGGCCGCGCCGGGGTGGGGGAATGGTAGCGGCGGCGTGAGTGGCGGTCGGAAGGGTGGCTGCCCTGGAGGCGGGCTTGGAGGGGCCGTTCCGGGGTGGGGGAACGGTAGCGGCGGCGTGAGTGGCGGCCGGAAGGGTGGTCGCCCTGGAGGCGGGCTTGGAGGGGCCGTTCCGGGGTGGGGGAACGGTAGCGGCGGCGTGAGTGGCGGCCGGAAGGGTGGCTGCCCTGGAAGCGGGCTTGGAGGGGCCGTTCCGGGGTGGGGGAACGGTAGCGGCGGCGTGAGTGGCGGCCGGAAGGGTGGCTGCCCTGGAGGCGGGCTTGGAGGGGCCGTTCCGGGGTGGGGGAACGGTTGATGGCGAGGTGAGGGTTTTGGCGGCGCCGGCAGGTGCGGCTGGGAGGTTGGCAGCCGTGGCGGCGGCGTAGGAGGGGTAACGAGGCTTCGTGGTGGTGGTGTGAATGCGGGGGGGGAGGGGTTGGTGGTGGTCCCCCCCGTGTTGGCGAGGAGGGGGGCCCGCCAGATTTACCGGCGGGCGTCCGCGTTTCCCTGCTTGGAGGTGTAGGAGCAGGGGGGCTGGCATTTGCGGGCCTCCCCACCGAAGTTGACATGATAGAAACATCGGTGGGGGGGGGGGGTCCGCTGGGAGGTAGGTCCTGGTGGGGCGCGCGGAGGTGGAGGGGGCTGTTGCGGCTGGGGACCTCCCCCTTCGTTGCTGAGGGGGGGAAGTGTTGCGGCGTTCGGACGAGCGCTGGCGTCGGTGGTCGACGGAGGGGGTTGGCCGGCGCTCGATGGAGAGGGAGTGGCGCCGGTGGAGGGAGGGGGGCCGGCGGCGCTCTTGTGACGGCGTCCGGTCCCGGCGTGGGGTGGGGGTGCGGGGCGCGGCGACTTCCGTGACGCCGGCGGCTGCGGTGAGGTCGTGGACCGTATCGGCGAGACGTAGAAGCGGTTCGTCTGCGCCATCTGCATGGGGTGGGGTAGGGCCCGCAGCCAGAATGTCCGCGCGATGTCGGCCGTCATCACGTCGTGCAGCTGATGACGCAGGCGGCGGTAGAGGTGGGAGGGTTTCAGATCGCCGAGATGCTGAGGTTGGGAGAGTGCTGCGACACGTGCGATCTTGGAAGGTTGGTATAAAGTGACGAGGCGGTTGCGGAGGTCGTCGTATGCGGCCGTGGCGTCGGGAGAGATGTCCGACGTCTGCAGGAGGATCTCATACGGAAGCAGAGATATGACGCGGGAGTAACGGGTTCGCTGGCTGCGGATGTTGGCGGCAGAAAACGCAGCGTCGACCTGGAAGAACCACAGCGCGGGGTCGTGCGTGTAGAAGGGGGGCAGCGACAGCGGGAATGACGCCGAGGCCGTCGTGACGTCGGCGGCGGCGTGTGCGGCGGCGGCAGCGGCGGCGGCGGATGCGGAGGAGCCGGGTGGCGAGAGGCTGGTGAAGGGGTTGTCGGCTGCGTCCGTAGTCGCAGCGGTCGGCGGCTGCAGTAGGGATGGCTGGAGGAGCGGCGGCGTCGGCGAGTTCGGGTCCATGGCTGAGGTCTGTAACTAAAATTCAAATTGGGTGAGTTTTGAATTTTAAATTCGCAATTTGCGGTAGCGGAGGTGCTTGTGGCGGAGAGTTGAGAGCTGTGTGAGCGGTTGTGGGTGGGCCAAAAATTGCGAATTTACACTGACTGTTTAAGCTGCATTTGAATTTAAAATTGGGGACACCGAACTAGACTGGGGGCGACACATGAGGTGGTAAGAAGGTAGGAAGGGTAGAAGGTTGGATGAACGTCGGGTTCACCACTGTGATGAATTTAAATTTATCATCACGGTGGCGTGGTGAGAGGTAAGGAGAGACGCAGGCGGCGGTACTCCACCGATCATCTACGCCTCTGTGAGGAGGTAAAGGTGAGTGAGGGAATTTCACCTAGGCGGCGGTAATCCACCGATGTAGGTGAGTGAAGGAATCTCACCTAGGCGGCGGTAATCCACCGATGTAGGTGAGTGAGGGAATTTCACCTAGGCGGCGGTAATCCACCGATGTAGGTGAGGAAAAGGTAGAAGGTAAATTCCCAGGTGGCGGATTCCACCGAGCATCTGGGAGGAGGAAGGTAAGAGAGAGAAGAGAGAGCTGGTTAGAGGAAGTGTCGAATGAAGCTAAAGCTCCAGGATCCAGGGTTATATAGGACTTGGAGGCCTCTCCCTCCAGCTCCCTGTTGGGAGCTGGTAGTGGGGCTCCAGGTTGTGTCCCCTGGATTCTGTTGCCTGTCTCCCCACTCAGATGTTTATTAGCGGAAAGTAAGTTTTACATACGGATATTGGTGAGAGCTTTAAGGTTGCTAGTGGAGTGTTCCCGGGAGGGACTCACGACAGACACTATACGTGAATGTATCCGAACTGGGGACATACCTGAGCCCTAAGACAGGGACAGATTGTATTATGTCATTATCTTTGCAGGAAAATGAAATCGCAAGTGGGTGGTTGTCACTGGAAACTTTCGAAAGTAGTTCAGGACAATTCGTGGCCCATTTGTGCAACGAAAATCCACCCTTACCCAATAAATCCGTCAATTCATCAACCAGCCGTTGACCCCTCTCTATCCCGTCACATGATTTAATTACATCATCGATATAGGAATTACGAAGAACAATATTGCATGCGTCGGGATGAGAGGCCTGATAATCACAACACAGTTGACGTAAAGTACGAAGACATAGGTAAGGGGCACTTGTTGTCCCATAAGTGAGAGTGTTTAATTGATAAACTTGAACCTTATCAGATTGATCGAAGCGCCAGAGTATTTTAGTCAACGGAAGATCACTATCATTTATCAGAATCTGACGATAGGCCTGTCTGATGTCACAAACAAAAACATAAGGATGCAATCTAAACCGCAACAATAAGGAGGACAAACTGGGCTGGAGTTTAGGACCAGGGTACGATACATTATTTAATGAAACACCATTTGTTGACGGACTACTAGCATTAAACACCACTCGTATGCTCATTGAGGCTTGGTCACCGGGTACCTTATATTTTATTACGGGATGATGGGGAACATAATAAGAGCCCTCTTCAACATCATGTTTTACAAGACTCATATGATTTTGGGTTAAATAATCCATCATAAACTCCCGATATTTTCCCTTCAGCGTGGGGTTTCGGTTTAACCGACTTTCCAGTGACTTTAATCGGGACAGTGCAATTGATTTGGAACATCCCAGAGGCATCTTGGAAGTATTTACCAACAACGGAACCTTGTACCTACCATTTTCTATCCTAGAATACTTGGCCACGTAAATATTTTCCGCCTCTTGTTCCTCCCGACCTATCAAGGAGACCTCAGGAACATTTTCGATTTCCCAAAACTGGGACATGACATTTTCTATTGAGCAAACCTCATTTATGAAATATGATTGAATGGGAACCGACAGTGGTTGGGATGTCGGTACCTTACCGAGCAATACAAATCCGAATACAGATCCAAATGCGGAAGCAGTCCCGTCTGGACCCGTAATTTTTTGGCCAGTCAAAATTTGAGACACAATATCTGCTCCACATAAAATGTCTATTCCGGATTTGAAGAAAAACTGAGGATCGGCCAATTCAATCCCCTCTAAATGGCTCCATTGAGGTGGTTCAAAAGTGCAAGACGGGACAGACGAAGTTATTTTCGAAATTACCATGGCCTCAATGTCGAAGGCAAGGTTCGAAATAACTCGGGATGCGATGGTACAATTTACTTTAAATTTACTAGTGGGAAGGGAGGTATGAGACAAACCATCCACTTTAGTGACGCTTTTAATTTTAGGTATACCTAGACGGGCAACCAGAGATTCAGAAATGAAATTCCCCATGCTACCAGTGTCCAATAAAACCCTAGCTCGAATAAAACTCCCGTACACATCTTTGACATTCACCACAGCAGTGCTAAGAAGAATGTGACAAGAAGGGGGGCTTGCAGCCACGGAGTAATTTGAAATCACTTGGTTCGCAATAACATCATCGGATTTGTCGCCACTTGACGTTCCCGTTGAAACCATACCAGATTCTACGGACTGGGACCCAAAACATAAAACAGTATTGTGCGATTTTGCACAATGGTTGCATTTTGGACCGTCACAATCCCTAACGGAATGAGTCCCAGTCAAACATAGCGTGCACAACTTAAGGGCTTTAATGATTTTATACCTCTCCTTTGGGGGTTTATCTAGAAACTTACCACATTTCACCAAACGATGAGAGGATTTACAAAATGGACATACAACTTCGGACGAATTTTCCTGGGCAACAGAAAGGAAATTGGATTTTTTCACAGCCCCTGAAGTGTTGGGTTTCGGAATATGAGGGGCCGAAAAGACTTTTGGCTTGGAGATAGTAGGTACGTACAAGCTCGCAACCTCAAAAGCTCTAGCCCGGTGCTCAAGAAACCCAAGTACCTCATCAATGCTAGGATTGTTAGTGACGTCAGTGCGGGATACTTCAAAAAGGCGAATGGTAGCTTCGTCTATTTTCTCAAGGACGATCGACACTAGAAGTAAGCCCCACTGAGTGGTGGGATACTTCAGTACTCGAAGGGCCTCAAGATTAGATTTAATTGAATCGACAAAATGCCTAAGAGCCTTACAGTTGTTTCCATTGACATGAGGCAACCGTTTAATGTTGTCGATGTGGTTTATTGCAATCTGACGGACATTGTTATAGCGTTGTAATAACAACCGATAAGCAGGTGCATAATTACAGACGGACAGAGGCAAGTGTTTCACTAAATCAAGAGGTTCACCCTTCAAATGTGACAACAATACTTGATATTTATACAAGTCAGAAAGGTCCGTACGGCTATGAATGACGGATTCGAATAAAGTATGAAACCCATACCACTCGGATTGATTTCCATCAAAAACGCTTAATTTGATTTTGGGAGTGTCGGCAAGTTCGATAGGGGACGAAACAACTGGTTGACTCGTGCGAGGTGGAGTGGCAGGGGGTTGTTGATCCGATCTCAACTGGCTCTCAATTTCAAGTGCAGCAGGATGTGCTTTGATTGAGAATACATATTCAAAAAATTTATCTTCAACAACGTAGTGGGTCTTAATAACGGATTCATTTAAGGTTGGCTTACTTGAAGGAGGTTCAGCTTGCGAAGAATCGCCGCCTACAGCACCCTCTCCTTCTTCATCAGGACACACGATCGCGAAAATACTGACCTGAATATCTTTGAATTCATCGATAAATCGTGAAAGTTCCAAGTAGCGCACCATAAAACCGGATTTCCGAGCTGGTGTCGAAACCTCTTTACCATAAGAATAAATTTTTTGAACATTTCTCAAACAACATTCGCGACGATGCACAAGGGCAGACAAAGACTGGCAGGCCGAGATCGACATGGTGCCGCCTTTCGAACGGAGCGAATGTGTCGCCATTCAGGTTGCCACAAGTGTTGTTTACAACAGCCACTATTTATGCTGACAGCCAGGACTAGGATTTCAGGAATTATCCTGAGCACTTATAGTTGTCTCGAAGGATTAAAAGGATTAGAAACAGTGACTTTGCGGCGCAAACAAATCAAAGGTAAAATGAAGCAAACGTGGACTGAGGAAAACGAGGATTGTGGAATCAAGATCAAATATGAATATGGTCACCCTCTTCAAAAGCTAACGGCAGGTTTGTATCGAAAAGTCGAGATGATATAGTTATTATAAGATGCAAAAAAGACCCTAAAAATTGCTACAATCCATCCAAGGCTCGAAGGACCAATGGTGGGGGAATTAATAATCAGAAGTGATCGTGGCGTGGGCAATGGCCCAAGAACCGTCGATTCGATCTAATTCAAAGTAAAATTTGCTGAGTTCAAAACGGCTGAACCGGAGACGAGAGGATACGGTCAAGAAAGTCGTGCACAAGGACACCCAACAAGATTTATCGTAAATCGGCTTACCTGATGCTGTGTAGCTCGTCTCGTTCAGCGTAGGATGGTAGATGGCGCGAAGGGATCCCACGAGGGCGCTTCAAGGGTCACGATAGTTGCTCCAAAAGGACGAAATGGCCCTTTTGGAAGCTGAAAGGGCTTAAATCTTAGAGAGGGGAACCTGCAGGTAACCCTAATAACTTTAGAAACTAAGTTTTAAGGCAATACTGGCCACAATTAAAACACTGTATTATCGGACTGGACGTACAGGTTTCTGAAGCAAGACTGACTTGACGAGAGCTGCTCACACCAGAGGGGGCGGAGCTACTTTTCAGCGGTCCATTTACGGACAAGGTTCACCGAAAGTACGAAAATCAGATTGGCCCCCCAAGCACACGACAATATAATGACCGCATCCTCTCGTCTATTTGGGAAACCCGGAACTCACGTTAGTTGTTATTTAGAAATAGAAAAATACGAAAATTGAACTTCTTCATAAAAAATCATCTCTTGCTGAAGTGAGCAAATAAGAATGTGTTACAAATAAAATAAAATAAACGAAAATACCTAGGGGGAAAAAACAGGGGTAGGCTGGCGAAATTCCCCAAACAGATGGCACTGTACTACATAATGGTCGATGGGCTTCAAAGAGGGCTGCACTAGCAAATTGTCCACCACAGGTATCACATAATAAATCAGATTTACACACTAGTTCGTGCCTTATCTTATCTAATATGTCTTGAAAAACTTCCCCACATTTCGCACAATATGAAATTCTAGTATGTAAAATTTCATGATTGATTCGATCAGACGGACTATTAAACGCTTCCCCACAATACTGGCAAATACAGTGAAAAAAATCGACATCTTCTGGTGGTGGTGGGGGTGGGGAAGAAAATCTAGTTTTTTTAAGTGGCGGTGCGTCACACCTCACATTATGGTCGCTTGCATTCAAATTATTACCACATTGGTCGCATAATATGAAATTGTCAACGTCAGCCATTCTTTGCCCGCAATTTGCCTCGTGCCGTATCAGCATGTAATGGCACGGGAACGTTGAATGGCAGAAAGAACATGTTTTAGAGGACGATGCCATTGTATGAGAAGTAATTAATCCAAAAATAATAAATTTGCTCCAAAACAAAAAACAAAAAAAACTGTACCTACTCTTCTTCAAACCAAAAACCTTAAATTTAATGCTCTTCTACGAATGAAAGCAACAAAAAACAACAACAAATCGGGGGAAAGAACTCTTGAATGAAAATAAATTGAGAAACCTCTGAACAAAGAAATACAAAAAAAAAGGTGATTGGATGCAAAAAGAAAGGTGTTGGGGGAAATTAAATGTGAACTTCTTCAGAAAGCTATGTCTCAGCAAGTGAAAAAATTATTGCGAGATATGGACGAAAAGGAAAAGAAAAAATGAAAAATTCACTGGTCACTGGATAGTAAGGGGGAAAAAAAGGTATCGAAAATGGTGTAGGGGTAAATTAAATAATAACTTCTTCAAAGTTTGGGTCTCAGATAATGAGAAAAAAACTATTGCGGGATATGGGGAAAAAAAATAGGGGGAAAATAAATTGAATAATAATAACTGAGATGGGAGAAGAAAAAAAAAACGAGGTAATTTAACCTAAAAGAAGGATGAAGAAAGAAAGAGAGAAAAAAAACGCAAAGGGTTTGGGATGCTACTAGAACCAATGATCCTAACAATGAATATTAATTAGGGATTACCTATTTAATCTTCCGTAGTTGAGGAGATGGGAGCAGTGGCAGGCAGGAGGACTTTCTGTGTTGAGAACTCAGAACGAAGTGTGGCTGCTGAGGGACTCCGGCTCCTTATATTATAGTGGTGAAGGGGGGTGCCTGTTCAGACCTGCTGAGGCAGGTGGTTCAGTGGCCTGGGTGATTGTCCAGACCTGTCCAAACTTGATTAGATCTGTTTACACAGGTCCTTCCAAGGTGGGTGAGTGGTCTGGGTGATTGTGGTATTGTGGATTGGGGGGTGAGGGTGGTAGGAGGTTGATGGGTGATGATGGATGATGGGTGGGGGGAGATGGGTGAAGGTTTGTGGGCGGAGGGGTAGGAGGAGGGTCTGAGGGTTGTGGAGGAGGGTGGGGTGGGTGGAGGTCTGGGGGCGGCGTGTGTGGAGGTCTGGAGGCGGCAGGGGGCGATAGGGCGACGTCCGGGGGGGGGGGGGGGGGGGGTATGAGGGGGGGGGTTATGGGGGGGGGTGAGATGGTGAGGGGGTGAGGGGTTAAGGGGTGGGTGAGGGGGTTGGTAAGGGTGGTGTGAGGGGGTTGGTGATGGGGTGGTGAGAAGGTGGACTCGCCCGCTAAGGCAGGAGGCAGCTGGTTAGACTGACGAGCATGTTCAAACAGGAATGTCCCAGGAGTGACATTCTCTCCCTACTATCGGGCTTTGCTTGAATGATGAATGGGTCAATAACGGAGAAGGACGTTTGATATTATTGTAATAGGACTGTTGGAACTTGATATAGGTATCGTATAACTCGGCAAATAACCCATTTTCAAGATCAACTGTTTGTTCCTGGAATGGAAATTGTTCATTGTTTAGGAACAGCCTAAAGCTTCGATGAGGAACTGAATCCGGTAGCGCCAAATTTTTAGTTACATCGTTTTTCTTATTCTTATAAAAAGCAACAAGGACGTAGCGTGGCTTCTGAAGTTGATTAGTTGTTTTGATTGGCCATGTAAACGACGAAGATTGTGGAACTGCAGGGTTCTCATGGTACTCCCAACTGCGGAACACTAATGGTAGTGGAGGGTCTCGCTTTGTGGTTAGATAGAGTTCTGCTTTGAGGTTATCGGCAAGTTTTACTACAGGCATCACCCAGTATACTTTTTCTAGGCTGATCGATGCATCCGTATGAGTACTATGACCTTTGAAAACGTTCAAGTCATTGCTCGCACGAGTGAGAACTAACTCTTGAGCTACTCCAGTCACTACCCGATTTTAATCTTCAAAAAAACCCATCCAATAACGCAGAGGTATGCAAACATTAAAGGTTCCTTCTGATGTGCAAACGGAGTCGGGGGCATACAAACTCGTGTTTGGATTCGATATACCTGCGCTTGATAATGCATTTAAATCAGCTTCGGCGAATGATACAAGTCCTTTCAACGTGGATACAAGTCCAGGATTTCGCACTTGATCAACATCAGTACCATTAATTCGATAAGTGATTGAGTCAAAGAGATGAGAAAACCGGTTGTTAATCACACGTAACACCTCCACAGAGGCTCCCTTATTAACTTTCCCTATCAGAGAAAGAAAACTATCAAACGGTGCGAAAGTTTCGAAACTATTGGTACCAATGCGAATTTCCGATTTAGAAGAGAGATCGGTCATATATTATTATATGCTGCATTCCGAATCAAGTGGTACCCCACTATTTGATCAGACAGTGCGTGGGGTTTAGTAATTTGCAGCAAAGGCTCCATTCCGTCTCACTTTATACCCCAAGTTTTGAAGAAATTTGATACGTCTCGAAGTTAGCCCTTTCTTCTTTTTTCCTCCCACTCTTCGACGGGGTAACTCAAGGTTTGATGACTTGTGTTGAAGAACTCTCGAGAAGGGGTTTTGGGGTATTCTCTTGTTGTTGTTGCTGTTGTAGGTCGAGGTTGTTGGCGCTCTTCCGCTAAAATCAAATCCCATTCGGTCGCTTCACAATCGAACCAATTCCAGAACAATCGTAATATTTTCCTTTCTAAAGTCCAGGAGGGAACCTTTCTCGTCCACGACACGAAGTTGAATGTAGTCGATGACGTTTCTGTTGATCTTTAAATAAGATATTGGCGATGGAGTATAATTGATACGATAATTCACTTCAACATCGGGACAAAAGCTGTGAAGAATATTCGACGGTGACGAGTTGAAATCGGAGTCATGAGCCAGCAAATTACACTCTATGTTGATGGAATTATAGTTGAAAATGTTTACATGATTTGGTGCATAGTGTAACTCGTCTTTTGGTAGCACAACTTTTTCAGTAAATCCTAATAATGGTCCCACACTATCGTCTTTGGTCATGTCCACGTCAAATGTTGCTTTAAAATTCACATGACCAGTATTTTGATCAACTCCAAATTTTATGTTGAAAGCAGCTGGAGCCATCGATTTTTCCAATCTCATCTCACCAACACGTGATTCAATATACTCGAAAATATCGTCTACTCCGTAAGTACCATCAGGAAATATGATCGCGTTTTCCCCCACAATATGAAAATGGTCTGTTACATCTTTCTTGATGTTTGAGATGGTATTGTAGCTCATAAGGACCGCAACCCAACCCCATATTCCTGACCAGGTTCCAACTCGATAGGCGGGAAGATTGTTGCGGTCAACGCACTTTTCGCAGAACTGAGGGTAAAGATTCTAGACATCTCTATGCCAGCAAGAAGAAACAAGAAAAATGAGCGCAATGTATACAGTTCGCGTCTTGATACTGAATGCTATTATAATAAATAACGCAGTTCTTTAAATATTTAATCAACTCGATAGGAGGTTCTAAACCGAATGAGTCGAAATAAAGAGCAATCGAACCACTTTTCCGTACAGCAGTCCAATGAGTTCCCTCTGAAGCTGTTGATGGGGCTAAATTGATAATGAAGCGTTCATGAACATGTTGAGTCTTAGGAAGCTGATCTTTCATGAATACCCCTCGGAAAAATGGAACTTTGTTCCGTAAAATTCGCTCGATTTCAATATTACTCAGTGGTCTATTTGGAAGTTTTAACCACGTTTGTACTGGTGTATGATGAATCCTTTTCCTAGCTTTCTTTTCGATGCTGTCGTCTTCCTCGTTTTTCTTTTGCCACTGACACGTTGTTTCCTTATTGAAGTGGTCCTTGAATGAGTGCGGTGACCACTGCCCGATTTTTCCATTGCCATATTGTGGCGCTTCATCTCTTGTAGTTCCAAATCTCCTCTTTTCACATCTTTGACGTTTTTTATAATCTGTGATACGCCTATTCCGATTCCCCCTATTGCGCTCAGACCTGCTAAAATCGGCACTAGAGCAGGGAGAAAGCCTCCGCGCACACTCTTTCTTTTTGGTTTCTTTCCTGCTACCTTGGCAATCTTCTTCCTTCGCGTATTTTTGGAACATGATTTTTTAGAAGTCTTAAATCCTGCCCCAAGAGCCAACTTCCCTCTCATTGCTGCAGCAACAGCCAGACTGGCCAACCGTTCTTTCAAAGTAGAATTACTATCTTTAAAACGGGAAAATGCTTTGCTGGCTAGAATTCTATCAGCTTTGTGTCGATCCTCTAATTGTAGGTAATTGGTGTATGCAAGATCGTGATCTTTACAATATGAATCCAGGTTTGAGACTGGTTGAATGCCCCTCTCAATCTGACTTATAACGTCATTACCAGGCCCGCAAAAATTACCGTGCACTAACAAAGGAGTGTTATTACGGTTGATGAAATCGTTTGTTAACCCCATTATCAGGAAAAAAACGACAAAGCTCAAACTTAAATACCTATTTACTCCAAAGTAATCAGTTTATATACTCAGTTCTCAAGATGAAGTTGCGTCAAATGGATTCTTTTCCTATAAAGAATTACGATCGCGTGGTTAAGCCTCAAAATGTTAGTGATGAAAACATAGCAAAGAACGGTCCTTTTCTACGGGCAAATGTAAGAGCAATCGTTTGTGGTCCTTCGGGAAAGGGGAAGTCGAATTTTACTCTCAATATGATATTAGCGGAAAAATCGCTCAAGTTTTTTCGACTCGTTATATGTTCAAAAAGCCTGGACCAAGAAAAATATTCATTTTTAGATCATGTTTTGGAGGGAGTTCCAGAAATTGAGTACCTGAAATGTTTTAACAGAGAGGACTTCCCACAACTACACGAGGAACCTGAAAACCATACTCTCATCATCTTTGATGACGTTGATGGGTCATTTAATGACCTTCAGACATTCTTCACACGAGGGAGGCATTACAACACCGACTCATTCTATCTAATTCAATCCTACGCGTCCTGTATGAAACATTTTGTGCGAGACAACGCAAATTTAATCTTTATATTTCCTCAAGATGGAAGAAACCTAAATTTAATTTGGAGAGACCATGCTCATAATGATATGACATATCCGATGTTTTTGGAAATGTGTAGACAAGCATTTTCCAAACCTTTCAATTTTTTATTGATTGATAAGAGCGTTGATATTCAAACAGGACGTTACAGGAGTGGAATGGATTCATTTTTCGAATTTCCATCAATAATGGATTGACTCAATGTGATATAAATAGTAAACATTATACCATCAGGACTCATTCAACCTGTACCCACAATGTCGGCAAGGCTGAGCGATACATCTGCAGGATTCGACAAGGAGGCGCGACTGGAACAACAAGCTCAGATTTCTGATCAACTTCATGAAGCGAGAAAAGCTCTGAAGCGAAAATATGCTGAATTGCAACAAGCCCGTGACAGGACGATGCATTCCCTCGAGCGACACTATCAACCCATAACCGACACTCTCAAGGATCTCGTTACTGTTATCAATGAAACTAAAGGAGAACCTACATCCGCGGGAAAAAATATGGGTCAACGTATAAACATCGATAAGGACGACTCGGTATCTCCGAGTCTGTTTCTTCGTGAGGGTGTCCCGAATTTTCAAGATTTAAGTGATACAACGATATTAACGTCTGAAGACGAAGGACCTTCCCAAGTTTTAACCCCACCACCAACCTCACCTGGTCCTTGCATGTCGACTCCGACAGTCTCCACAAGCAAATTTCTACGAGCCCCTCAAAAATCGACTTTGATACAAAGAATGAAGCGCCATTCCAAGAATTTAGAGGCCTTGCATCAAGCTGATGTTGAGAAAAATCTCGAACCGGTACGTAATCTCATCACTACGACACCAGAAGGTGAAAAGATGACGCAAGAATTTATCAATAGGTTCCCGCCGTTTGCTAAATCTTACATGAAATACATCACAACAGGAAAATGGGAAGGCAATGGTAAACTCGTCAAACACTATGGTCCAACGGTGAATCGACATGGGGCATCTCTAGGTACTTCAAAACTCAATTTCGATCAACAGTTCTTGTATGTTGATGGACAACCTTTCAAAGCTACTCCAGGATTGTATGAGCTGATATTTTTAGAAAACCCATTGAATTTTGATCGTGATGATTTTGATGATTATAATCAAATTGTAAAGAAAACTCGTGTGGCTCACCATGGATACGATTTATATAGACCGTTTAACAGGTTTGGTGGGGAGAAATATAAATCGATAATTTCAGTTATTTACCCTCCAAAAACCAGGAAAAACCCCTCCGTTCAACCAATCGTCGACAATAAAACAGGTAGTGGTGTTGCGAATTTATTCACACACTTTAAAGAGTTTGATGAAGAAGAATCTCCTAATTGGATTTCGACTGAGGACGATCCAAATATACTGACTGATCAATTAGAATTAGCGTTAGGATCATTCGATGCTGGTAATTCCCGTCTTCAAAGTACGGCAAACAAAATAATTGACCGATTGGAGGAGTTGGGTTACATTTACTAAAATTAATACCGTAGAAAAAAAAATGCCTAGTGATAAATTTGGAGGGAAGCGGAAACGGGTTACTGTTCATGAGAACCCCACCCGTCCTTCACACCCAACAAGTAAGAAGTATGTTGACTCAGCTCTTGATAATATGATGCGAAGTTTCAAAACTGAGCTTGACCGACGTTTTAAAAACGAGATGGAAAAATTGAGGATTGAAAATAATGCTGCACTCGTAGCCTTGAGACGGCGCATAGCTCTAGTCGAGAAGTTGAAAAAGCAATAGCATTGTGAAAATCTCGTCAGTTGCACTCAGACATCTGCCGGATAAATAACCATGTCTTCGGTTACAATCGATTTGACCCTTCAATGTGAGAAAATAATCAAGGAGATATCAATAGTTGCTCATGATGGACCTTCCACATTCATCCTAAAGCACTACGTGTTTCTACCTCCAGGTCCTCTCAACCGAGGCTCCATCTTACAATCACGTTTTAACAGAGAACATATACATGGATTGTCATGGAACTCGGGAAATACACCGTACGAACGCATTCCCGAAATTTTAAGAGAGGCAACAGAGAACATCAAGTTTATATTCACCAAAGGACTGGATAAATGTGTCATTTTGAAAGGATTTCTACCGAACAACAGGCAAGTCTTTGATTTGTTACAATTTGGATGTCCCAAACTTGCGACACTTCTCGACTCACCTCATATTGGAAAGCCCTGTTTACACCATCAAGAAGCTGGAAGCCAATATTCCCGTTCGTGCTCTATGGTTAAAGTACAAGCATTATCAGCCTGGGTCACCGACCATGAATTAGACGTGAATTTATTCGACACAGCGCCTCGTCTTTCGACTTTCAAAGGAATCAAAATTAATGTCGACCCGTTAACTTTAGCAAAACATGGATTTTTCAGAAACTGTTCAGAAAAAGACTCCGTTTGTTGTGTGTTTTGTGAGAAAATCCTACAAACTTGCAACTATCATCTCCATGATTGTATGGGTTGGTATGGTGTATAATATTTTAATAAATCATCATTATTTTACTCACGTGTTGGTGTTAAATTTCTGATGTAAGTTTGACCTTGAAGTAAGTATCTCCCCTGAGTATGGTATTCGTTGATGTCTATTCTAAGAAAAAAAAAACATACTATAAAATTTCAGAATGGAAGTATAATTTCATCATCATCATCATTATTATCGTAAAATTACATAATTATGATATTTATTGTTCAAATAATGAATGAGTGGTTGCCTTAACGAATGATGATTGATGCGGAATAGAAGTGTGGAAGTGCGAATGATGATCCACTTGAGGTTCGAGACTCGGGAAGCCTGTTTCAATACAAGACTTTATGGTTAAATATTCAAGTATTTACGTATGAATACTGTATGAAATGAGATTTTAATGTGAAATAATTTTAATTTGACTTACCGGTTTTATAGATCAAAAAGTACAGGATATGAGATGAGAGATGATAAAAACTTGAGAACAACACTAATAAAGACAACAATTCGTAGAGAATAACGGTCTTCGATTGAAGCTCGAATTAGAGTGACGGAATCTCACCTCCCGATTTTCTGTTATACGTCTCCAACCGCCAGACTGGCGTCCGCATTTTCCGGAGAGGATTTTTTTTTTAGCGCGCTTTGGTTTCATGTTTCACCCCTTTTTCCCACACCAATCCTCGAGTGAGTGAAATATTATGGAAGCTTCGGAGATAAGCTCCTCATGGTTCCTGTTCCTCTGTTACTTTCATCCTTCAAAATACACCTAAAACGTGGGCCTACACCCGAAAAAATAATTTAAGACCTTTATCTATATCGTAATCGTTATCGTCTGATTGAGCGATATAAAAAGAGCCTAAACTCGATGGGTCTACGTTAAACCAGTTGCCCAAATAGTTGGTCCACCCTAAAAATGTTGATGTTGTCCTGGTGGGATAACGCCCAAAAAATAATAACAGGGGGCATGACGTCACAACAGGTGATTATGATAAAGGTTGAGAAGGGTAAATGAATATTTGAGGGATTGGGAAGGGGACAACCAAAGGCCACGTGAAAGACATGTGGAAAACGATGGATCTTATAATTTACATATGATCCATGAACTGATCCAAGTTGTGGTGGAGGGAGGGCGGGAGGGTTTCCGAAAAGGGGGCGTGGGTGGTGGTGGGGTATTTGATAATGATAGCGAAACCATTATGATCAGGTGGAGTGTTGGGGAGGGGGATGACAGTTTGAAAAGGCGGGAATTTGGTAAACAGCTGGTCTTATGTCATTCATGGGAGGGGGTGAGCATTTTGAAAATTAGAGGGAAAAGCCTTGACAGTTGAAAACTGGATTCAAAAATTGGCGGTAAGGCGGGAGATTGATAACCAGATGATCTAACCTTTTATTAGACGAGGGGAGGGGAGGGTGATGACAGTTTGAAAAGGCGGGAATTTGGTAAACAGCTGGTCTTATGTCATTCATGGGAGGGGGGGGGGGGGGAGTATTTTGAAAATGAGAGGGAAAAGCCTTGACAGTTGAAAACTGGATTCAAAAATTGGCGGTAAGGCGGGAGATAGATAACCAGCTGATCTAACCTTTTATTAGACGAGGGGAGGGGAGGGCGATGACAGTTTGAAAAGGCGGGAATTTGGTAAACAGCTGGTCTTATGTCATTCATGGGAGGGGGGGGGGGGAGTATTTTGAAAATGAGAGGGAAAAGCCTTGACAGTTGAAAACTGGATTCAAAAATTGGCGGTAAGGCGGGAGATTGATAACCAGCTGATCTAACCTTTTATTAGACGAGGGGAGGGGAGGGCGATGACAGTTTGAAAAGGCGGGAATTTGGTAAACAGCTGGTTTTATGTCATTCATGGGAGGGGCGAGGGGGGAGTATTTTTGAAAATGAGAGGGAAAAGCCTTGGCAGTTGAAAACTGGAGGGAAAGTGATCATCAGCTGATCGCTGAGGGGGAGTGGGAGAAATTCAAAATTGGCGGGAGATTGATTACCAGCTGATATAACCTATTATTAGACGAGGGGAGGAGAGGAGGTATTTGAAAATTAGTGGGAAAGAGCATTTGAAAGATTGGCGGGAACCAGTTAAGGAGGAATTTACATGGATACTGTAGCTTGACTTCATCCATGGGTCATAAATCACTTTATAACATCCATGTAAATGGAGGCTGTGGCATCACATCAGCTGAGGCCGTGACGTCAGAGGTCATGACGTCAACGACCTTCTTATCAGTGTTATCAGATAACGTCAAGGTCGAATTTGCGGTAAAACCACCATAATACCCCTACTCTGTGGTTTTTTCATCTTTGATCGGAAGCACGGGATGATATAAACCCTTTGGAGCTAATATTTTACATTTTATCAACCCATACCATTCTGTTTTATACTCGTTCGGTTTTGAAATTTTTTCTGGATGACCCACCGGATAGTAATCAAAATATTGAACGGTAGGATATAAGCTGCAAACATCAATGTATTTGAGTTTTTCACCCATTACTTTCAGTTTACTGGCATTGGTTCTACCCCCGTAGTCTCTTGGGTTTAGTTGTTCTACTATGTTTGTGTTTCCTTTCCTTGCAGACTTGTAATGTTTGGATTTCACCCATTCACATTCCCACATTTCAACCAAGTGATAACCAGCATCGATAATATGTTTGCTTCTTTCTTTCGTTTTCTCATACAAGTCGCCCATGGTTTCTTTCTTCACATTATTGATTGTGTCTTCATGAAAACGTTGTGGACAACCATGCCAAAAACAACCGTGGTAGAGACTGTTTTTGTTGTGCGGTCATATACCCATCAACTTTCGCGCCACAAATATTTACCACACCACCATTCAAAGCATGCTGAACACTGGGGAAATCTCTTAACCATGTTATAGATCCAATGCTGAACTCTTCTTTCCGATCTTCTTTTATAGAAGCTACTGTGTTTGGTTTCAAATAGTTAGATCTGTAAATGGCCATACATACACTCGCAATAGTCATATACTGAAAGGGGTCTATATATGCAATTTCCAGAAACTGTTTTCTCAGCTCCAAACAACTTCTACCTAAAATGTCCACGTCGGATTCGCAATATTCCAAAAGTTCTTTCTGAAAATCAAAAACGTGTTTTTCCTTCACCTTTCGTTCGTGCCATTCCAGAAACGTCTTCCTGTCCGCGGGCTTCATTGTGTTAGCACCATAGAATTCGATGTCAGGGATAGGACCAACGTAATGTTGATTCTTTACTGTGTTGAAATAGTGTGGGAAGTACCCTTTTTTCAATTCTTTCAAACCAAACGTTTTTGGGAAAGCGGAAAGCGGTGAGGCTACAAAATTGGAACTATCGATAACTCTAATTGTTTTATGAATTTCCAACCACATCAGTTTGTTCCCAGAATAAATTGTGTGAGGCTTCAATGTGTTTTCCACACAATATTTCAATATAAAGTGTGAATCGTATCCTTTGGCATTATGTGCTATGGCTGTGAAACCCGAGTGTTTTTTTTGAAATTAACCATTCACAGAATTCTTTGTTCGTTCCAAAGACGTGTTTAGTTCCAGCAGCGTAATTCCAAGCAACGACAAGATTAGCTTCGTGAGTTCCAGTCTCTTGATTCGCTTCGTAATCGAAGAATATGTATTTTTCCGTGTATGTACATTTCTTGAATTTCTTTTCAGAACGACCATTACAAGTACAGTCACTTGAACAGTATCCTCCCTTTTGGCTCCTTCGCATCATGTGACACTTGTGGTCGGCTATTATTTCAAATGTCTCTTTACAATTTCTGCATTTCCCCCAACCACAGTTATGTTGTTTCGAACGTTTGTAAATTTTGTTACACCTGAGGCACTTGTAAGAAGCTTTACACACTTCAGAATGGTTATCCAAACATTGTTGGTTGTAGCCATAACGGTTACATTTTTTGCAATATATTTTCGATTTGTCCTGCACATTGTGCCGTTTTCCTAAGCAGAGAGTGCAAACATTTTTCTTCCTGGTTATTCTACATTCGTGTAGGTTTTCATTATTATAGGGTGTGTTACAAGTATGACATTAATAGGACGAAGCGAAGAACGCTGTTAAGCTGTTTATCACATCGAAATGATTTCCGTCTTTGTACAGATAAATTTTAGTTTCTCTTTCTTTACCCTCGTAGATGATGGTATTGAAATTTTCGGCGCAAATTATTTTGATTTGTATATCAAGTAATTTTTCCACTTTTACGATATCATCAAGTGTGAACCCTTCTTCGTTATAATATCCCAATTTATCGCAGAGATCTTTGGTGAGAACTGTCTGAATTTTCCTACTTTTTCTAATACCTAGGTACATGTTATATCGTTTTCCGTCAAGTTTTTACCCATAATAGTCTTTGTATGATAAGTGAATCCGGTGATGATGGCTCGTGCAGCACATAAATTGTCGAAATTATTTATTTGTGTTATACACTTTTTTGTATGTTTGATTTCTTTGAGATTGAAAATTTTCGTTCCTTTAGCTCCGCGAGGTATTTGTAATCCGGACGTGAAATGTGACTTGTGAAATATTTATAGACTGGTTGGATGTAAGGATATTTTTCATGTGGTCGATAAAATTACGAACGTGTGCTCTTGTAATTATTCCGGCTCTTCCATTCGTCTCAATGGTGACGGAAATGTCATGGTGGAACTCTGGATGCTGAGCAACGATCGAAATTCGGTCACCTGGCCTGTACCCTGTAATTTGCACTTTTTACGGCCTGCTGAAACATACCGAAGATAGCATTTTCAGCATCCATAAGTCTGTCCAAACGAATTCTGTAACTCAGTTCGGTGGTACTGTACTTCTGTATACGCCGTGTAGGTACTAACTTCTTCGATGGTAAATGGTGAGGGCCGGTTTCCTCTTGGAGGAATAAACACACTATCGTCAAAATTCATCTCACGGAGGAAATTCTCTTTGAAAATCTGGTTTTGGGGTGCCATAAGGGCCTTGATAATTTCGGACTTTTCAAGTCGGCTTTGAACACGTATATTGTTTTCTTTTGCAATTTTTCCAAGTTCTTTTTTCGATAGCTTCTTCAACTCGTCTTCTTTGAAAAACACATTTTTTATTTTTTCAATGATTTTTTCAAGTTTTTCCTTCTTTAACCCGCTAAGACCTTTAATGTTGTATTGTTTCGTCAGGGCTTTCAAATCTTTGACGGTCGGTCGATGGTTGGGTGACCACAGAAGCTGTTCCTGACTCCCTACAAATTTACGCGTGTGTTTTTGATTGACTCTTCTCGTGGTGGCCCCAGAATTTTTCTTTAATCGAAACATTACACGTTGAACAGAATTTTGTCCCTGGTTGGCTATTTTATGAGGTAACACGTTCCAAAAAGGGATTAGGCCCTAGAACGTCTAAAACTCTTAGTGCATCACTGTGCACTTTTCTAACAGGGGGTGTGAATAATGATGATGAGTTTAATTCCTCAATAACTTCTGTTAAAGCTTGGGGCTCTCTAGATAAGGCTTCGTCAACAAATGCAGCTATCTCACTCTGATCATGAACAACATCAGGAGATGGTGGTAATGGACTTAAAACGGGGGACAAGTCGTAATAATCGCGAACATGTGGTGGTACAGTAGGGGTAGAGGGGGTTTCGGGTATGAGGGCTGAAACAGGGGGCATTTCGTAATATTCCCGAACCGAGGGAGGAACCACCGACTGATCAAATCGCTGAGGTCGCGTCGGTTTTCGTTTAATATATTCAGAAATATCGGAATCTATCGGGATTACCTTACTATAGTCGGTCATCCTATCCGGCTCCATGGGTGCAATAGCGGGAAGTTTTTGTTCACGACGAGTAGGTATTGTAGCTTCCGCCCTAGGGTCGTAATCAGCATGCGTGAAGTGAGGTATTTTTTTGTTTTTATTCGCAACATTGGTCGCGTGTTTTTTACTCGAAATGTGACGTTTGAACTGATTGACACTGAAGGAGCCATCGCATGCTGCACAAAACTTGAGACGTCGAACGTACTTTTTTTTGCCGTTCTGAGAAAAACGATTGAGACCACTTGGGCCGGGTGTTGGTGTGAATTCAGACATTATATTATCCACCGCAACAGTGTTCTATATAGGGTCTGGAAATCGACGGTCTCCCGTGAGTCCCTCTCCTCTCTTATATATAGAGACTGGAAATCGACGGTTTTCTGTGAACGCTACTCCTCTAATATAAAGGCTGGAAAGGGGCGCACATAGGAAAAAAAAATAGACATCGAATCGTGTTAATGTTCAACAGGTGCTACACCCGTAGATATGCTTCATCAACTATTTTCAAAAACTTAGTGTTGTGTGATGCAGCACGCTCATGACGCGGCCAGTTTGAGTAATCCACAACCGTATTACCTACAGATACCACAAAACTTGTGGGTTGATTTTATTGTGGCCAATAGCTCGTTGAATTTATATTTTTCACTCAAAGTATGACGTTTAAACTGGTTGACACTGAAAGAGTCGTTGCATATTTCACAAAATCTGTAGGAAGGAACATACTTTTTCTTGGATTCATCCAGAGATGGACAGTTGACAGATTCATCCAGAGATGGACGGTTGACAGATTCATCCAGAGATGGACAGTTGACAGATTCATCCAGACCATTGAGACCACTTGGGCCGGGTGTTGGTGTGAATTCAGACATTTCACTTAGCACAGTTCTCCTTCTTTTCCTCTTAGAGGCTGGTGCTGATGGAGAACTCATACATACCACGCTTTTATTTATTTATTTTTTTTCAAGTTCGATGGAGGGTGGGTGGGGTAGGGCGTCGACCAAGTGTCCTGAACGTGCCCGCTTACTACTACTATTAAGATAATAGAAGAATAGAATAATAATAATGTTTTCTTCAAACACAACAAATAGAACAGAAAAATGTTTAGATAATTAGTCCTAAATGAGAATAACCCTCATTAAAAAATTCACACTAAAACAATACGGATGTAATATTTAAATGTCTCAGTCCGAAATTTTTTGCACCACTTGGAAACTTCTTTTTTTTCTTTTCAAAGCAATCCGAATCCAATCATAGCTATTGACCATTTCTATGTTAATTATATGGTATGTTAGTAATAGCAACTGAAAGAATAATTCACAGATGAGCAATTAGAGTTCAAATTAGAGTTTTTAGGATGTTAATAATAGATAAAAGGTTACAAATGATTCCTTATCAAAAATTGTTATAAAATCACCGAAATTGATATAAAACGGCGATTCGAAGCAAAAAGAGACCATTTCTCTCATTTAAAAAAAATCTCACTGAGAAGAAGGGGTGGAATTCAAGTTCTGTGAGTGAAGAATTACTAAAATTCAAAAGTTTAAACATATTGAGGCCGCAGCTAATAAGTTGGTCTCAGTAGCGATAGTTGAGCTGGAGACAGACTAACAATTTCGCCAACACCTTTGTAATGCTAAACAAAAAGATGAGCTCGATGATGGACATTTTCGAATACAAAATATCTGCCAAATTTGAGTTTTTTGGGTCCAAAAATCGATGAAAATTGGAACTTTGAAAAATGATATATTACACTTGTAGGCATCAAGGGATATTCTACGTGCGAATCGGTGTGCCCCCTCCATACCACACAACCTCGTCAAAATTGGAACGGGAGCTAGCGGATATGGAGAACTTGAATCCTTTAACATGGGTTGCTGGGACACCCGATTTACGGTAATTTTGAATGAAAAGGCCTGTGCATTATAACATTGCTTGTATACATACATTCAGATCACTGTCAATAAATCTATCGATTAATACTCGTAATTTAGCCTGCTGTATTTAGTCAAAAAATTATGTAAAATATACCTACCTTCAGTGGTGCGGCCAGTGTAGAGACCAATGGCGTAGCCAGGATTGAGGGGGGGGGGGGTATCGGAAATAGGAAATATGACTTCAAAATAAAGCTGAATGTAAATTTAACAAGGCATTATATGGTTACAAGTAACGTTATGTAAGATAAACTGATGAAACATATTTATTTGGCAACAATGTTAGTGAATTTTCAGGGAAAATTATGCTATTGCAATGGGTCCAAATTTTTCAGAACATAAATTTTTGAAATTGTTTCATAGGCAACTCCTTTTCAGAGCATCTTGATTTCATCCGTAGATTTTAACAAACATTTTTATATGCATATTATATATATTTATTTATTTATTTGTCACTCCACACGATGTCGACCTTGGGAACATGACAAAAATTCCAAATTTCGCCAAAATGTTCTTACTGCCAAACAAAAGGATGAGTTCGAAGATGAGCAATTTAAAAAAATTCTAAGGGGGTCTAATTTGAGTTTTTAGGGGTCAAAAATTGGCAGAAACGGCTGAAATTGTGAGCAATTGATATGAAACTACTGAAAGTGGTATGGAAGGGTGAGTAAAGACAGAAAAATACCATTTCAGTTGTTTTTCATACAAAATATGGGTCAAATGTGGATTTTTGGGGTGCAAAAATTTGGTATTATGGGCTAAAATTAATATTAATTCACCTGACATTGTGTGGGTTGGTGATTCACGTCAAAAAGAGGGACTATTTCGATGATACGTGTATTTTTCACAAAAAGAGAGAGGGTCAAGTATGGCTTTGTAAGGGTCAGGTCAAAAATCGTTAAAATTAGAGAGTTTTTGCAACACACTCGTGACGAAACGAAACGGAAAACGACACCAAAACGGAAATGGCGGATAGGGCGACCGAAGTCAGATGCTAACCTTTTTCGGTTCAGTTTTCGTTCAGCTTTGGCGTCTACCGGCTGGTGGAGTCACGCTAACGTTATGTCAACCTCTCTTTCATCCATTTTACTCCATGGTTAATACAAATCTATGTCCACACATGGCTTCAAGTCTACCAAGACGCCAAGAAGCAGCTGTGAATACGACGCTCAACATTTTTATTTTCCAAGGAAAACAGAAGAAGGGAGGTAGCGTTATACAGATGTAAGGTTAAATTACGTTTCGTCATATCAACACGACGAAAGCTGACACCGCGAGATCCCGGTATTTTTCGTCGTCACGGTTCGTCAAACTTTTTGGTGTCTTAAGTGCGCATGCGCAGCACTGCTTTCGTTTCGTTCGTTTCGTTGTGAGTGTGTTGCAAAAACTCTCTAATGGATCAACGTTGAGACGCCCACACTTCTTCGCTCACCGGCACCGGGCCATCATCTTGAAGTTTCTAGGCGACAAATATCCTTCTAGATTTTACGGCCGTCATTTTTCATTTCCTTCAGGTTTCGAGGTTTGTTCTCAGTTTTAAGATTGTTGTTACTCTTCAGCATGGGTAACGTAAAACTTATTGAGGAAGTGCGGACATATCCCCCGCTCTATTCCAAAATGGATACTGATTTCAAGAACAACATCCAGAGTAAAATAAATTGGAGAGGAGTGTCAAGCAACTAATAAGAAATAGGTGTATATTTTTATATATAAGTCGTTAATCACTATTCGCTCAGTTCTCAGTTCTACTTGCTCGGAAAATATTCGCAAAGGCCATGACATTGGTTGCTTGTAATCAAATAAACGTAGGTACCTAATATTATTTAGCTGTTTATTCGCGATTGATTTACCGTTTACTCTTGCAACGATCCTAGGACTCTGTCACTGACATGACTAGGGTGAAAAACACAACACGGGGTTTAGCGGTTTAAGTCAGGGAATCTATTTCGTCTGGATCGTCGAACAAGAATGAGGTTCCCATGCCACTTATAATTTTTTGGGTCTCATATTTTCCGCAATCCTTGCACTCTTTCTCACGATGAAAGGGGGGGGGGGGGGGGCGCATTCGCCGGTGAACCTCTTTATCAGGTGAACGGCTGGTTATCACCTCGTATCAACCTCAAGGTGATGGTGGCTTCTGAGTGCCCAGGGCTCTTCATGTGAGCACAGGTTGTGGCCCATGACATCACCCCCACGTCAATCCTGGAGCACCTCCTGGTAAGCGGCAGAACATAATTATGTTGGGTATCTGTATACCTATTATATAAAGTTGAAACATATTATTAAAGTTGAAAACATATGTAGGGAGTTTAATATATTAAAATTTCGAACAATTTTTAATTAAAAGTAAAACATATCAGCACTTTAATTGAAATGAAATAAAATCAGAAAATTAGAACATGTAGGTGGGGCTCACCTTTGTCGTGAGTCCCTCCCGGGAACACTCCTCTAACTTAAGTTCTCACCAATATCCAAACGCTGAATTTAGTTTCCGTCAATAAACGAATGAGTGGGGAGACAAGCCACAGAACCCAGGGTACACAACCTGGGGCCCCACCACCAACCCCTAACAGGGGGTTGGAGGGAGAGGCCTCCATTTCCTATAAAACCCTGGATCCTGGGGCTTTAGCTTCATTCGACACTTCCTCTAACCAGCTCTCTCTTCTCTCCTCTACCTTGCTCTCTCTACTCCTCAAAAGATCCTAGATGTCGGTGGATATCCGCCGCCTGGGCAAAACCTCCTCTCCATCAAAAGATTCTAGATGTCGGTGGATATCCGCCGCCTAGACAAAACCTCTTTCTCTAAAAGATCCTAGATGTCGGTGGATATCCGCCGCCTGGGCAAATTCTACCTCTCACCTCCACCTTTTCACTCCCTTAAAAGATCGTAGATGTCGGTGATAACCGCCTGCGCATATCCTCACGCCACCGTGATGAACCAATTATAAATTCATCACAGTGGTGAACCCGACGTTCACCCAACCTTCCTTACCTTCTGTGTCAACCCCAGTCTCAAGTACAGTTCGGTATCCCCATTTTAATTTCACATTCGGTCAGTCAGTCAGTTTAAATTTCGCAATTTTCGCCCACACTACCTCAACCGCTCGGAGATCGCAACCTCTCACACCTCCGCTCAACCACACACATCTCCGCTCCCGATTTTGCGAATTTCGAATTTGAAATTTAAAAATTTGAGTTTTTCAAATTACAGGCTCACCCATGGACCCGAACTCACCGCCGCCGCCGCTTCTCCGGCCATCCACGCTGCAGCCGCCCACCGCCACGACAACGGACGCAGCGGCCACTGTCGCGAACCCGTTCTCCACACTTTCACCGCCCGGCTCCACCTCATCACCTGCGCCCGCCACCGCCGCCGCCGCCGCCGCCGCTGCGGCTGCGACTGCGACCACCGCCGCCGCCGCCGACGTCATGACCGCCTCTGCGTCATTCCCTCTCACATTACCACCTTTTTACTCTCATGACCCCGCATTATGGTTTTTTCAGGTGGATGCAGCGTTCTCGGCCGCAGGGATCCGCAGCCAAAAGACACGCTACTCCCGCGTACTCTCCCTCTTGCCGTACGACATCTTACTGCAGACGTCAGACATTTTCCCCGACGCCGCAACCGCCTACGACGACCTCCGCGGCCGCCTCGTCTCCCTCTACCAGCCGTCGAAGATCGCGAGAATCGCCGCCCTGACGCAGCCGCTACACCTCGGCGATATGAAGCCCTCCCAACTCTACCGGCGCCTGCGACATCAGCTGCAAGGCATCATGACAGCCGACATCGCCCGGACGTTCTGGTTGGGCGCCCTACCCCACCCCATCCAGATGTCGCTCGCCAGCCACCTCGACGGCCCGGACGAACCTCTCCTCCGCCTCGCCGACACGGTGCACGACCTCGCCGCTGCCGCCAGCGTCGGCGAAATACGCAACCCCCGCACCGCACCCCCTCCACGACGACGCGCCGCAACGTCCCGCGAGCGCGGCCGGCCCTCCTCCACCGAGCGCCGCCGGACCCCCTCCAGTGACAGACGCCGTTCCCCCTCCACGGATCGCCGACGCCCGCCTTCCCCCGAACGCCGCCCCACCCCTCCTCGGGAGCAGCGAAGAGGGAGATCCCCGCCCAGCACGACCCCCTCCAACACGCCTCGCCCCGCCAGGACAAGCTACCTCCCCGCCGACCACCCCCACCGATGCTTCTACCACGTGAACTTCGGTGGGGAGGCCCGCAAATGCCAAGCCCCCTGCTCCTTCCCCTCCGGGCAGGGAAACGCAGACGCCCGCCGGTAAACCCGGCGGGCCCCCCTCCTCGCCAAAACGGGGGGGACCACCTCCCTTCCCCCCCAGCCCGCATCAACTCAACCACCGCCACCAAGGCCTCCTACCCTTCCTATGCCGCCGCCACGGCCGCCAACCTACCGACAGCAACTCGCTACGCCACCACCCCCCCTCCCCTCCCACGCACCGTTCCCCCACCCACGAACGGACCCCACTCCCCTACCTCCACGGCCGCCAACGTCACAGCCGTACCTCACTGCACCGCCGGACCCGCCTCCCGTCCGGTCACCGTTCCCCCACCCAGGAACGGCACCCCCTCCAACCCCTCCACGGCCGCGCCTCCCTGCGCCGCCACCGACCTCCCCCGGCCATTCACCGTTCCCCCACCAAGGAACGGACCCCCCCGACCGCCTCCACGGCCGTCAACCCCACCACCGCGCCTCGCTGCGCCGCCACCACCCTCTCCCAGCCAACAACCGTTCCCCCGCCACGGAACGGGCGCCACTCCCTCCACGTCTCCTTTAAGGGAGACACGCCCCCAACGCTGACCAAAACCACCACCCCTGCTACCACCCCACCATCGGACCAACCACACCCCGCCCCCACTGCCGCGATCTTGCAAAATGCACTCCCCACCCATCAACGTCTTTTCCTCCGCTGTAAAAAAACCAATGTTCCCTTCCTCATCGACACAGGGGCGGCGCTCTCCATATTTCCAAACTCCATTCTCCGTCGTCAGGCGCGCTGTTATCACCAGCTTCTCTACGCCGCCAACGGTACCACCATCCCCTCGTACGGGACGTACCGCTCATCAATTTACATGAGCGGACTCGCGTACGAGTGGGAATTCACCGTGGCGGACGTGGAGAAGGTGATCCTGGGGGCCGATTTCCTGGCATATTTCGGCCTCCAGGTCGACGTCAAAAACGCGCGCCTGCTCGACCCCTCCACCAACAAACCTATCCCCGGCTTCATACACGTGATAAATCAACCCCCCTCTAAATTTGAAACCCTCCTCCGTCAATACCATCCCCCAGCGCCGCCCCTCAGCCCACATATCCACCATACAGCACTTCATAGAGACCACTGGACCCCCCATCACAGCCAAAGCCCGCCGCCTCCACCCCCTACAACTTTCTCAAGCTCGCAAGCATTTCAACCAACTAATCGCCGACGGCATCATCCGCCCCTCCAAATCCCCTTGGGCTTCCCCACTGCACATAGTGCAAAAGCCCAACGGGGATATCCGCCCCTGTGGCGACTACCGCCGCCTCAACGCCAAGACAACGCCCGACCTATACAACGTCCCCCACCTCCGCGACTTTTCTTCACACTTACACGACACACACATCTTCTCCACCCTCGACATATCAAGAGCCTTCCACCACATCAACATCCACCCCCCAGACGTCCCGAAAACCGCTATCATAACCCCCTTCGGCCTTTTCGAATACGTCAAGATGGGATTTGGCCTTAGGAACGCTGCCCAAACGTGGCAGCGTTACATGGACAACATATTACGTGGCCTCCCGTTCGTCTTTTGCTTTTTGGACGACGTTCTGATAGCATCCCGCAGCCCCGAAGAACACCTGGACCACCTGCGCCAAATTCTCGACATCTTCGCCACCTAGGGGCTACAGATTAACGTGGAGAAATGTGTGCTCGCCCAGCCCTCCGTCCGCTGCCTCGGCCACCTCGTCTCCTCCGAGGGAATCAAGCCCCTACCTGACAAAGTCCACGCCATCAGCGATTTTCCTCAGCCCCGTACCGTCACGGAACTCCGCCGTTTTTTGGGTATGTTGAACTTTTACCGTAGACACATAAAACACTCAGCACAACACCAACAACCCCTCATACACGCAATCCCACAACCAGCCAAGAAAAATGACAACCGCCCCATCCCTTGGTCCCCCGAACTCACTAAAGCCTTTCAAACCTGTAAGCAGGACCTAGTCGACACCGCTCTATTGGCCCACCCCGACCCCCATGCTCCCCTTTCCATCACCACCGATGCTTCCGATTGGGCCATCGGGGCAGTGCTCCACCAACACACCGGCGCAAACCCCCAACCCCTCGGCTTTTTCTCCAAAACTCTTTCTCCCACCCAAAAAAACTACTCCACGTTCGACAGAGAGCTCCTCGCCATCCACGAAGCCATAAAGCCTTTCGTGACTTCGTGGAGGGCAGGCAGTTCTCTGTCGTAACGGACCACAAGCCCCTCACCCACGCCCTCCTACAAAGCCGCAAATCCGCCTCGCCTCGTCGCCTCCGGCAGCTCGAATCATCGGACAGTTCACATCCGATATTCGGTATCTGCCGGGGGCTGATAACTGCGTGGCGGACGCGCTCTCCCGCCCCACCCCCGCGCCGGTGGCGGAGTTACTGCCATTCCCCTCCCCACACACCATCAAATCCCGCCAAAATCCACAATCCACCCAAACCCTCTCCAACCTCATCTCTGCCTCCAAACTACAACAGCTGCCGCCCCTTGAGCTCTGGTGTGACGTAACGGCCGACTCACCGCGCCCTTACGTCCCACCCGACCTCAGGCGGCAGCTCTTCCTCCACTATCACTCCCTTCACCACCCCGGCATCCGGGCCAGCCGGGACCTAGTAAAAACACGGTACTTCTGGCCCCATATGAACACGGATATCCGTAACTGGGTTCTAGGGTGCCAGAAGTGCCAAACTTACAAGGTCTCGGCACACCCCCACGTCACTCCTCAACCCATTCCCGACTCCCTCCCGTGGGAACATGTCCACCTAGATCTGGTCGGCCCCCTTCCCCCCTCCGAGGGGAAGAAATACTGCCTCACCATGATCGACCGTGCCACCAATTGGGTAGAATGCATCCCGCTCGCCCACATCACCGCGGACGCCGTCGCCGCGGCTTTCCTCAACCAATGGCTTAGCCGTTACGGTTGTCCGCGGACAATCACGGTCGATCAGGGGAGGCAGTTTGAGTCCGCCCACTTTTCAGATCTCCTCCGTTCCCTTGAGATCCAAAAAATCCGCACCACTCCCTATCACCCCCAATCCAACGGGAAAATAGAGCGGTGGCACTCGGTCCTGAAACAGGCCATATCAACTTCAGCTACATCCCCCTCTTGGACAAAAACACTCCCATATGTATTACTCAGCCTTCGAACTTCCGCACGTCCTTCAGACAACACAAGCCCCGCACAACACGCTTTCAAAGATCTCCTCCGTTTACCAGCCGACATTTTCACTCCACACAACACACCGTCAATTAACAGGGAACCGCTACACACTTCAACACCGACAAACGACACCACTTACCCCAAAAGATTTTACACCGCCACACTTATGTACCTGAAAGAGCCCGGCATACACAAAACATTTCAACCCCTTTATGCCGGGCCCTTTCAGGTCATCCGCTCAACACACTCCACCGCTACCCTGTTAATTGACGGGAAGCCCCACACCGTGCCGTCGGCACGGTGCAAACCAGCTCCAGTCCTCCCCGACCAATCACACCACACCACCCCCACACCAGCAACACCACACATCACCTCAATCTCACCCACCGGACCCCGACGTCGCTGCCTCTCTCCGCGACGTCCCGGGTACCGGCTCCCACCAGCTCACCCCCTTCACCGCCGCCCTGGCAGTGAAGGGGCCCCTCTATCAGTCTTCACCGACGTGAAAACTGTTAGAGGGAGTCACCTCTCTCACCCCATCACCTCACCACCCACCCACAGTCATCACCACAAATACACCCATCCACCTACACCCATCCACACCCCACACCCTATCCATACCCAAAGAACGGCGGACTCCCGCGGTTCCTAAATTGTACCCCAACCCACCTACCACGACCTAAAGTGTACAATAATGTATATAACCAACTGTATATAACCAACTGTATATAACCAACAACTTGGTAGATTAAGCCTAAATGTAATTATAAACTAACTGTATATAACCAACTGTATATAACCCACTGTATATAACCAACGACTTTGTAGATTAAGCACATATTCTTTGTAGATATCACATATCCTATTCTTCCTACTGTAAATACCACATCACTCATCTTACTCCTCATCACATATACCACCTCAACCTACTCCCCACCTCTGTAAATACCACCCTATTCGTCGCAATTACTTAGCTTTTAAGACCACTGCAATCAACAACTGTACATATTCTTACTGTAAATATTGTTAGTTTTAAGAACACTACGACGCCTTCCGCCCCCAATTATGTTTGCCGTGGCCCTCAGCCCCTGTTACCTTTCGCCTTCCGCCCCATGTATGTTTGCCCTAGCCCTCAGCTCCTGTCACCTTGCGCCTTCAGCCACCCAATTTTTGTTTCATTATCATCTTCGGCCTTCAGCCCCACTTATGTTTGCCCTGGCCCTCAGCCCTGTCAACTTGCGCCTTCAGCTCCACGAATCTTGGTTCAAACTGGGGGGACCTCTGTCGTGAGTCCCTCCCGGGAACACTCCTCTAACTTAAGTTCTCACCAATATCCAAACGCTGAATTTAGTTTCCGTCAATAAACGAATGAGTGGGGAGACAAGCCACAGAACCCAGGGTACACAACCTGGGGCCCCACCACCAACCCCTAACAGGGGGTTGGAGGGAGAGGCCTCCATTTCCTATAAAACCCTGGATCCTGGGGCTATAGCTTCATTCGACACTTCCTCTAACCAGCTCTCTCTTCTCTCCTCTACCTTGCTCTCTCTCCTCCTCAAAAGATCCTAGATGTCGGTGGATATCCGCCGCCTGGGCAAAACCTCCTCTCCATCAAAAGATTCTAGATGTCGGTGGATATCCGCCGCCTAGACAAAACCTCTTTCTCTAAAAGATCCTAGATGTCGGTGGATATCCGCCGCCTGGGCAAATTCTACCTCTCACCTCCACCTTTTCACTCCCTTAAAAGATCGTAGATGTCGGTGATAACCGCCTGCGCATATCCTCACGCCACCGTGATGAACCAATTTTAAATTCATCACAACCTTCTTGCTAGGATACAACATCCTGCCAGTATAGCTAGCCAAAGTAGCAGGGAAAGACCTGAGGCCCCTGTGTTGGCCAGTGCCCACCAGTGGTGCTGCCTATGCTGCCTCTTGTGCTCAGCCTCAGTCTCCAAATATTTAATTGCCGTTTGCACCCCAATACCAACTGATGGGTCTGGCAGGGTGGCTACCAAATTGTCTAGAGAATTGTTGTTAGTGTGGAGAATCAGTCGCTCCTCTGGTGTAGTGAGCAAACCTCCACCCTGGAGTAGATCTAGGAGGGTAGGGTGGAGGTGTATTGGCACCAGGTTACCTCTCAGGTGGGTTTCGACAATCCTACCATACATCATCAATCCAGGGGCCAATATGTCACATGTACCTTTATTTTTTAAACTCCCGCCCCTACAATGGTAATGCGAGGGTGGATGTATTCACTATGACCAGGGCACTGTAGGGTGATTTGCCAGGGTGTCTGTGTTGAGTATGCCCAGTGGGGACCAATTTGGCGAATTATGGGATCTGATTGATTTGGCAAAAGTTGCTACTCACACCCATCATGCTGGCCGTAGTAGAGGCTTTTCGTGCATGATGGGGAAGTAATGCTAACCACTGGCACATTGACTGGGCAAATTCTTGGTGTGAAATGAGAACACTCATTGAACTGCTGTTCTGTCAGTAAGATGTAGTCCTGCATGTCCTCACTTAAACCCAAGTAAGAGTCCAGACAGGCCCACTGCATCCAATGGCCAACACCCTTGTCAAAGACAGGCATGGAGTGAACTCTATACAGATTGTATGTGGTGGAGCTATCCGTTATGGGTATCGTTATAATAAACGCTAGATCATCCTGGGAAGCAACAGCTTTTATGGTAACTTGTTGGTAATAAGTGTATAGGAATTCATCCTCAGGGGGGAATGGAAGGTGTCTTCTGCTTTCTCCCAACATTTTCTGAACCTACTGAACTACTGACTGCGCCACCTGCAACGATCCTAGGACTCTGTGACTGACTTGACTAGGGTGAAAAACACAACACGGGGTTTAGCGGTTTAAGTCAGGGAATCTATTTCGTCTGGATCGTCGAACAAGACTGAGGTTCCCATGCCACTTATAATTTTCCGCAATCCTTGCACTCTTTCTCACAATGAAGGGGGGGGGGGGGGGGGGGGACCGCATTCGCAGGTGAACCTCTTTATCAGGTGAATGGCTGGTTATCACCTCGTATCAACCTCAAGGTGGTGGTGGCTTCTGAGTGCCCAGGGCTCTTCATGTGGACACAGGTTGTGGCCCATGACAATCTGGTATTGTTGTATTTGTTTCTGTTACTTTTGTGATGGTTCATTCTTGAAAATTTAATTTTGTGATGAAGTTTTCGAGCCAATGACCCCCCTACCCATGGTTCCGCCACTGGTAGAGACCAACATAAACTGACCATTGTTTTTATTATGCTCGTCAGCAATGTGAAGATCAACCCCCATTACCTTTGAAGACTTCTACAGCAGGATCGATTGAACACGGCCGTGGTTTTGAAAGAAACTATTTTTTCCACATTAATGGGCAGAGATTTTATGTACTATTCATAAAGCTAGGGCGCGGAGCTCACACAGCTAATCAGGAAGGGGCATGGAAGGGGAGGTAGGGCTCAAAGCAGTCCAAATGGTCTCAGAGCTCACTCAGCTGGTCAGGGCAGGGACCTACATTGTCATTCTTACCCAGCACTCAACAGAAGCACCATTCCAATTTTGAGCTTCGTGGGTTGAAAAGGAAAAACGCTGCCAATTATTACACAATGGTTTATTATTTACCAGTATAGATACCCCGTCTGTCAATACGTTTCCTCGTGCTACCTCTAGGGAAGCCCTAAATCGAGTACTGGAACCGGCCGGGCAATTACAGTTTCATAAAAATGCGCGGAATTCAATAATTAATTATTTGTTGTCATTCATGAAGCATAACGTTTGTTCAAGTTGCAAACGTACCTATCAGCAAACTCCAAAAGAGCCATCATCCTTCAAGTGAAGTAACATCACAGAAACAACCAACTCGATTTCAGACAGCCATGAGTGATTATAACCAGGAGGTGTTCCCTAGCAATCATATTTTGGCCGGATTTATACCGTTTCATTCACGATCATGTTGACGTAGCTTTTCCGTGCAAACGAACGGCTGGTCGTACAATGTGGTTACAAAAAATTCTTTAGTTCAAGATCAATTTAAAACCTTAAAAAACTATAGCCTTCTATAGAACGTTTTCGAGCTACGGCCTTCTGAAAATGTCAACCCTTATTTTGAACCCCTTAGAGATGACTGACAGTAACGCCGAGCTTCGCGGACCAACTAGACCCCAAGCGGGACCTACAAAACAAATTTCATCCATTTTGGTTCATGGTAACTAAGAAACGTGCGAAGTAGGTACAGCGCAAGGACAGACATTTTGAACAGCCAGTACAGCTAACAGGTTATTGGACAAGAACAGCCGTTTACTACCACTGTGCACCGTACTTCGAACTTTTCTTATTTACCAAGAACCGAAGTTGATGAAATATGGTTTGTAGGTCCCGCTTGGGGTCTAGTTGCTTCACGAAGCTCGGCGTTACAGTCAGTCATCAATAAGGGGTGAAAAATAGGGGTTAAAAATTTCAGAACGCCGTAGCTCGAAAACTTTCAATACCTAAGGCCGTGTCCTACGTGGATCTGCCGCGCGCGTCAACGCGTCGGAGCTTTCGGGCGTTCTCGCAAATCGCGGCGTCATGCCACTCGGCGAAAAAAAGGTGTCCTACGTGAAAACGCCAGACGCTTCGTATTTCAGTGGAAGCCGACTGTCAAGTATTGTGTCACCTGTTCTTTTATTTTTACTGTTTTATTTTTGATTACGTTCAAGTATCAGACAGACATTTATGCAATATTTTCTGAGCCAAAGTTGTCTTACCACTACTAGTTGATCCTGTATAATTCTAGGAGACTTAAAAAAAAAGAGTACCTAAATACAGTTTGTTTCTAAAAATCACGCATTGTTATTTTTTAAACATCTCATTAAACGTAGGTACATGGGGGGGGGGGGGGGGGGGGGGGTACTTACTTGCCGTGCAAGGTTGTTGCGACACTTCGTCCCCAGCAGTTTCCACCCAACCACGATTTTTATAGTGTTCCGACCGTTTATTCCAAAGACACAGCCGCTTTTGTACTTCTGCAGTTAATATTTCTGTGATGAATTTAAATTTATCATCACGGTGGCGTGAAGGAATGAATAGATGAGAGCGAGGGAATTTCACCTAGGCGGCGGTAATCCACCGATGTAGGTGAGAGGAAGGAAATTCACCTAGGCGGCGGTAATCCACCGATGTAGGTGAGTGGAAGGGATCTCGTCTAGGCGGCGGTAATCCACCGATGTAGGCGAGAGGAAGGAAATTCACCTAGGCGGCGGTAATCCACCGATGTAGGTGAAGGAAGGAAGGTGCTTGTCTAGGCGGCGGATATCCACCGATGTAGACAAGAGGAGAAGGTAGGAGGTGAATTCCCAGAGCGGCGGATACCACCAGGCATCTGGGAGGAGGAAGGTAGAGAGAGAAGAGAGAGCTGGTTAGAGGAAGTGTCGAATGAAGCTAAAGCTCCAGGATCCGGGGTTATATAGGACTTGGAGTCCTCTCCCTCCAGCTCCCTGTTGGGAGCTGGTAGTGGGGCACCAGGTTGTGTCCCCCGGATTCTGTCGCCTGTCTCCCCACTCAGATGTTTATTAGCGGAAGGTAATTTTTACATAGGAATATTGGTGAGAGCTTTAAGGTTGTAGTGGAGTGTTCCCGGGAGGGACTCACGACAGAGGTCCCCCCAGTTCGAACCAATGTTTGAGGTAGCTGAAGGCTCAAGTTGACAGTGGCTGAGGGCTCCGGAAACAAAAAGGGGAGCTGAAGGCGCAAGGATACAGGAGCTGAAGGCTGAAACAAACAATTGCAGTGCTGAAGGCAGAAGAGTGATCGGAGGTGTCTTAAATCTAGGGTGATATACAAGAGGTAGGATAAGTAGACATAAGTAGACATAGGTAGACGTAAGTAGGGCTAAGTAGACAAAAAGTAGACATAAGGAGACATAAGTAGACATAAGTAGATATAAGTAGACGTAAGTAGATGTAAGTAGATGTAAGCAGACGAAATTTGATGATGGGAAACATATGTACAAGGAGGGTGTGATGAAAAATTTGATGAAGTGACAATATTTACAAAGGTGATGAGTTCGATGATGATGATAAGAGGAGTGATAGTTAGATAGTATGGTAGATAGCTAGATATTTACAGGTGCAAGGTATGTACAGGTAGTATTGACAGGTATGTACAGGTATTTACAATTTTTAGGTACGGTTTCAGGGGAGACAGAATTGAGCGGGGTTGCGAGATCCGCCGTTCCCTGGGTGTGGGTTGTGTGTGGTGAAGCGTATTGAATGTGTGGGTGTAGTGAAAAGGTGGGTGTAGTGTGTGGTTGGGTGTGGATGATGCCCGCTGCGACGAAGTGGCCACGGCGGGGCTGTGAGGTTCGGTACAGTGTCTGTGGGATAATGGAACACAAACACTGTCCCGAAATCTCAAGGCCCCGCCGTGATTTCTCAGAGCGGGGCAGGGGACTTGGCCGCCGGGACGCGGGGCGAGGGACGTTCCCGTCGTCTGTTGCGGCGCCCGGACCTTTTCGTCCCGGCGGGAACTATTGTGGATATCCCCGGCGGGGATGGGGGAAGAGGGGGTGTTGTGGGCTCGGTGGGTTGGGGTGTTGGTGGGGTAGAACTTAAAATTGGGGGGTCGAAAATTGAAAAAGGGGGAGGAGCAAGAGGGGGTTGAAATTTGGGGGGCGGGGGTCCGTTGAAGACGGGGGGAGTGATGTTTGGAAGGGGTGGTGGGGGTGGCAAGAGTAGGGTGAGACGAAATTGGTGGAGGAGCGGGTCCATAAGGGGATCTATCGGGACGTAAGGGGGGTGTACCCCGGTGGCTTGCGCTGCGCGAAATTCGCGCAGTATGCGCCACTGGGGGTACTTCCACCGCCGGGGCCGGGGAGGGAGTCCGGAAATCCGTTGCGGAAGAAAAGGAAGCGATGTAGTAGGTCCGGGCGAAGGGGGTAGGGGGGAGAGCGGGTCCGGGACGTACACGTCCCGGAGTATCGCCGCCATTTCCGGATCCGAATCGAAATCCGGAAACGGCGACGGGGGAGACTGATTCGGTGGAGAGAGGTGTTGCATTGCAAACAGACGGCGGGAGACTGATAGTGGACGTTGGTTGAGGGAGAACAGGGGCGGGCTTGCAGCGGGCGAAAGGGACGGTGTGGGGTTTCCCGTCCATTAGCAGGGTCGCGGTGGTCGGTGTTGTGCGGATGACTTGAAAGGGCCCGGCATAAAGGGGCTGAAAGGTTTTATGCATGCCGGGCTCTTTCAAGTACATATGCGTGGAAGTGTAAAAGCGTTTTGGGTAAGTGGTGTCGTTTGTCGGTGTTGAGGTGTGTAACGGTTCCCTGTTAATGGACGGGGTGTTGTGTGGAGGGAAAATGTCGGCCGGTAAACGAATGGGGTCTCTGAATGCGTGTTGTGCGGGACTTGTGTTGTCTGAAGGACGGGCGGAAGTGCGGAGGCTAAGTAGAACGTAGGGGAGGGTTTTGGTCCATGAAGGAGAAGTGGCTGATGTGGAGATGGCTTGCTTGAGGACCGAGTGCCACCGCTCTATTTTCCCGTTGGATTGGGGGTGATAAGGAGTGGTGCGGATTTTCTGAATCCCGAGGGAACGGAGCAGGTCGGCAAAGTGGGCTGATTCAAATTGCCTCCCCTGATCGACCGTGAGTGTCCGCGGACAACCGTAGCGGCTGATCCATTGATTGAGGAAGGCCGCGGCGACGGCGTCCGCGGTAATGTGGGCGAGTGGGATACACTCTACCCAATTTGTCGCACGGTCGATCATGGTGAGGCAATACCTCTTCCCCTCGGAGGGGGGAAGAGGGCCGACCAGATCCAAGTGGACGTGTTCCCACGGGAGAGAATCGGGGATAGGTTGAGGAGGTACATGGGGGTGAGCCGAGACCTTGAATTGCTGGCACTTCTGGCACCCAAGAACCCAGGTACGTATATCCGTGTTCATATGGGGCCAGAAGTACCGCGTTTTGATGAGGTCCCGGCTCGCCCGAATGCCGGGATGATGGAGGGAGTGGTAATGTAGGAACAACTGCCTCCTCAGCTCCGGTGGGACGTACGGGCGCGGTGTGTCGGCCGATACGTCGCACCAGAGATCGAGGGGAGGCAGCTGCTCCAATTTTGAGGCGGAGATGAGATTGGAAAGTGCGGGATCGGAAGTAGGAGTTTGGTGGTTTTTGAGGGTTTGCGGGGAAGGGAAGGGCAGTAACTCCGCCACCGGCGCAGGGGTGGGGCGGGAGAGCGCGTCGGCGACGCAGTTGTCGGCCCCCGGCAAATAACGAATATCGGACGTGAATTGTCCGATAAATTCGAGTTGCCGGAGGCGACGGGGGGAGGCTGATTTTCGGTTTTGGAGGAGGGCGTGGGTGAGGGGCTTGTGGTCGGTTATGACAGAGAACTGCCTGCCCTCCACGAAGTCACGGAAGTGTTTGATGGCTTCGTGGATGGCGAGGAGTTCTCTGTCAAAGGTGGAGTAATTTTTTTGTGTGGGGGACAGAGTTTTAGAGATAAAGCCGAGAGGTTGGGGGGTGGCGCCGGTGTGTTGGTGGAGTACTGCCCCGATGGCCCAGTCGGACGCATCTGTGGTGATGGAGAGGGGGGCATGGGGATCGGGATGGGCCAATAGAGCGGCGTCAACTAGGTCCTGTTTGCATTGTTGGAAGGCGGTTGTGAGGGCGGGGGTCCAGGAAATGGGGCGTTTATCGTTTTTCTTTGCCGGTTGTGGGATAGCGTGTATGAGTGGTTGTTGGTGTTGTGCTGCGTGTTTGATGTGTCTACGGTAAAAGTTCAACATACCCAGGAAACGGCGGAGTTCTGAGACAGTGTTGGGTTGTGGGAAATCGGTGAGGGTGTGCACTTTGTCCGGTAGGGGTTTTATTCCTTCGGACGAAACCTGGTGGCCGAGGCAGCTGACGGAGGGTTGGGCGAGGACGCATTTCGGAGTGTTTATGGTGAGGCCCTCGGCGGCGAAGATGTCAAGAACCTGTTTCAGGTGTGCGAGGTGTTCCTTTGGGTCTCGGGAAGCGATCAGTACGTCGTCCAAAAAACAGAAGACGAAGGGTAGGCCTCGTAGTATGTTGTCCATGTAACGCTGCCATGTTTGGGCAGCGTTACGGAGGCCGAAACCCATTTTGATATACTCGAACAGGCCGAAAGGGGTGATGATAGCTGTTTTAGGAACGTCAGGGGGGTAGATGTGAATGTGATGGAAGGCACGAGAGATGTCGAGTGTAGAAAAGATGGTTGTGTTGTGGAGGTGGGAAGAGAAGTCCCGAAGATGTGGGACGTTGTAAAGGTCTGGGGTCGTTCGGGCATTGAGGCGGCGGTAGTCGCCGCAGGGGCGGATATCCCCGTTGGGCTTCTGCACAATATGTAGTGGAGAAGCCCACGGGGATTTGGAGGGACGGATAATGCCTTCCTTGATGAGAAGATCAAAGTGTTTGCGGGCCTGTGAGAGTTGGAGGGGGTGGAGGCGTCGTGCTTTTGCGGATATTGGGGGGCCAGAGGTTTCTATGTAGTGCTGGGTCTGTGAGATGTGAGCTGAGGGGCGGCGCTGGGGTTTGTAGTGGAGGAGGAGTTGTTCAAACTGGGACGGGGGCCGATCCACCGCATGAATGAACCCGGGGATGGGTTTCTGGGTGGAGGGGTCGAGCAGGCGCGCGTTACGGACGTCTACCTGGAGGCCGAAATATGCGAGGAAGTCGGCCCCCAGGAAAGCTTTCTCTACGTCCGCCACGGTAAATTCCCACTCGTACGCGAGCCCGCTCATATGAATTGATGAGCGGTACGTCCCGTACGAGGGGATGGTGGTACCGTTGGCGGCGTAGAGGAGTTGCCGGTAACAACGCGCCTGTCGCCGGAGAATATTATTGGGGAATATGGAGAGCGCCGCCCCTGTGTCGACGAGGAACGGGACGTGCGTTTTTGAGCATTTTAGGAACAGGCGTGGGTGGGCTGGGGCGGAGTGCGGTAAAATTGCTGAGGTTTCGGGGTCTGTCGGAGGGGGGGGCTCGGTTCGTCCGAGGTGGTGGGCGGGTGCGATGGCGGTGGTTGGCCCTCCGCGAAGGAGACGCGGGGCGTTTTTTTTGCCGTTCCGGGGAGGGGGAACGGTAGCGGCGGCGCGAGTGGCGGCCGGAGGGGTGGTTGTCTTGGGGGCGGGGTTGGAGGGGCCGGTCCGTGGTGGGGGAACGGTAGCGGCGGCGCTAGTGGCGGCCGGGAGGGTGGCTGCCCTGGAGGCGGGCTTGGAGGGGCCGTTCCGGGGTGGGGGAACGGTAGCGGCGGCGCTAGTGGCGGCCGGAGGGTTGGCTGCCCTGGAGGCGGGCTTGGAGGGGCCGTTCCGGGGTGGGGGAACGGAAGCGGCGGCGCTAGTGGCGGCCGGAAGGTTGGCTGCCCTGGAGGCGGGCTTGGAGGGGCTGACTCGGGGTGGGGGGTCAGTTGATGGAGAGGTGGTGTGTTTTGCGGCGCCGTCAGATGCGGCCGGGAGGTTGGCAGCCGTGGCGGCGGCGTAGGAGGGGTAGCGAGGCTCGGTGGAGGTGGTGTGAATGCGGGCGGGGAGGGGTTGGTGGTGGTCCCCCCCGTGTTGGCGAGGAGGGGGGGCCCGCCGGATTTACCGGCGGGCGTCCGCGTTTCCCTGCTTGGTGGAGTAGGAGCAGGGGGGCTGGCATTTGCGGGCCTCCCCACCGAAGTTCACATGGTAGAAACATCGGTGGGGGGGGGGGTCCGCCGGGAGGTAGGTCCTGGTGGGGCGCGCGGAGTTGGAGGGGGCCGCCGTGTTTGGGGACCTCCCCCTCCGTTGCTGGGCGGGGGAGACGGTGCGGCGGTCGGCCGAGCGCTGGCGTCGGTGGTCGGAGGAGGGGGTCGGCCGGCGATCGACGGAGAGGGAGCGGCGCCGGTGGAGGGAGGGGGGCCGGCGGCGCTCTTTAGACGGCGATCGGTCCCTGCGTGGGGTGGGGGTGCGGGGGTGCGGCGACCTCCGTGACGCTGGCGGCCGCGGCGAGGTCGTAAACCGTGTCGGCTAGACGGAGTAGCGGCTCGTCCGGTCCGTCGAGGTGGCTGGCGAGCGCCATCTGGATGGGGTGGGGGAGGGCTCGCAGCCAGAACGTTCGAGCGATGTCGGCCGTCACGACGTCGTGTAGCTGATGACGTAGGCGACGGTACAGGTGGGAGGGCTTCAAATCGCCGAGATGTTGGGGCTGGGATAGCGCTGCGACACGTGCGATCTTGGAGGGTTGGTATAAGCTGATGAGGCGGGCGCGGAGGTCGTCGTAGGCGGCCGTGGCGTCGGGGGAGATGTCCGACGTCTGCAGGAGGATCTCATATGGTAACAGAGAGATGATGCGGGAGTAGCGGGTACGCTGGCTGCGGATGTTGGCGGCAGAAAACGCAGCGTCGACCTGGAAGAACCAGAGTGCGGGGTCGTGCGTGTAGAAGGGGGGTAGCGACAGCGGGAATGACGCCGAAGCCGTCGTGACGTCGGCGGCGGCGTGTGCGGCAGCTGCAGCGGCGGCGGCAGCGGCGGCGGCGGATGCGGTGGAGCCGGGTGGTGAGAGGCTCGTGAAGGGGTTGTCGGTTGCGTCAGAAGTCGCAGCGGTCGGCGGCTGCAGCAGGGACGGCCGGAGGAGCGGCGGCGATGGCGAGTTCGGGTCCATGGTGGAGGTGTCTGTGAACAAAATTCAATTTGAGCGGTTGAATCTGAAAATTCGCAATGAGCGGCGGCGGGTTTGTATGCGGCGGAGAGTTGAGAGCTGTGTGAGCGGTTGCGGGTGGGCCAAAAATTGCGAATTTATACTGACAGTTTTTTTAAATGTGAATTTAAAATGCAGGACACCGAACTTGACTGGGGCGACACATGAGTTGGTAAGAAGGGAGGAAGGGTAGAAGGTTGGATGAACGTCGGGTTCACCACTGTGATGAATTTAAATTTATCATCACGGTGGCGTGAAGGAATGAATAGATGAGAGCGAGGGAATTTCACCTAGGCGGCGGTAATCCACCGATGTAGGTGAGAGGAAGGAAATTCACCTAGGCGGCGGTAATCCACCGATGTAGGTGAGTGGAAGGGATCTCGTCTAGGCGGCGGTAATCCACCGATGTAGGCGAGAGGAAGGAAATTCACCTAGGCGGCGGTAATCCACCGATGTAGGTGAAGGAAGGAAGGTGCTTGTCTAGGCGGCGGATATCCACCGATGTAGACAAGAGGAGAAGGTAGGAGGTGAATTCCCAGAGCGGCGGATACCACCAGGCATCTGGGAGGAGGAAGGTAGAGAGAGAAGAGAGAGCTGGTTAGAGGAAGTGTCGAATGAAGCTAAAGCTCCAGGATCCGGGGTTATATAGGACTTGGAGTCCTCTCCCTCCAGCTCCCTGTTGGGAGCTGGTAGTGGGGCACCAGGTTGTGTCCCCCGGATTCTGTCGCCTGTCTCCCCACTCAGATGTTTATTAGCGGAAGGTAATTTTTACATAGGAATATTGGTGAGAGCTTTAAGGTTGTAGTGGAGTGTTCCCGGGAGGGACTCACGACAATTTCCATCACACAAAATACTCAAAAACGCTTTCTTGTACACAGCAATTAACAGAACAAACGAGATAAACAAATCAAACGCGGCGTTTGACGCGAGGCGGTGACGGTAAAAATCAAACTAGTTTGGAAATCAAACCGAAGCGTTCAACGCTGTCGCGACAACGCGCGGCTCGAATCACGTGAAAATTTCCATGGTTTTCATTGGTCTGCGTCTTCAACGCGCCAACGCCCGAACGCTCCGACGCGCGCGGTGGATCCACGTAGGACACTGGGTAATACAGGGGTATGGTTTTTCAACGTTTTTAAATTGATCTCAAACTAAAGAATTTTTTGATACCACACGGAGCATTGTACGACCAGCCCTTCGTTTGCACCGAAAAGCTTCATCAACATGATGAAGGGGTATAAATCCAGCACAGATATCATTGCTAGGGATATGAAAGAGTGAGTAGAGTGACGGTGGTCCCTCGAGTGTCCCCCTCCTAGACTAGCGATATTATCACCAGTTAGGAAGGGATAGTGATTAGGTTTCAGCCTGACCGCCTCCATCTTAACTGAAAAAACAAGCGACTCGAGAATTGCCCACCGTCACAGGGAACACCTGATTATAATCACAGATGGCTGTATGAAATCGAGTTGGATGTTGTGTGGTAGTATTTCATTTGAAGAATGATGGCTGTTCTGGATTTTGCTAACAGGTACTTTTGCAACTTGAATAAATGTTATGCTTCATGAATAACAACAAATAATTAATTATTGAATTCCGCGCATTTTTATGAGGCTGGCTCCAGTACTCGATTGGGGTCCTTATGTTTGACACACGGGCTGATTATTCTGTTAAGTTTGACACACGGCCTCTCGAAAACTGCATTTTACGTTTGACACACAACTTACGTTTGACACGGCCTCGCGAAAACTGCATTGTACTTTTGACACACAACTTACGTTTGACACACGAATTTTCCTAAAAGTCGAGATAGACTGTTGCCACACAAATAAGTCATTGACAAATGAAAATGGTTATTTGGTGAGCTTTAAGCATTACCCAGAGGACACCACGAGGAGGTTGCTCACGTTGTCCCCCATTGTCATCGCCAGAGGCGAATCGTCGTAATATGAAACCTAAATCTAACTAAAATCTACTAAAAATGGTACAAAATGAGGTCATCGCCGGAGGCGAATCGTTGCACAATGTGTGAACTATGTAGGTACATACATCTAACAATGTTTCAGTCGTCAAAACGAGGTCGCAGTTTGGAAGACACCTCACAAAAAAAATACAGAAAAATTATATAGAATTAGACACCTCACAGGCCCTTTACGAAATTAATAGTCTCTTACCTTCCTAGGAGGAGTTGAAATGTCATCTGAGGCTTTACGTTTCACTGCAGCTTTCAGCTGTACTTGTAATTATAGGACCAAATGGGGGATCATTGCTTTACTGTCAAACTGAAGGGTAGGCATGCGGATGAAGGATATTTTTGTCTGTAGCTATCTATGGTCATGAAATCTCTCTTTTTGAAATGAATTAACATAATCTGACGTGATTTCTGATGTACTTAGCACTGCTATCGTTCAGGACTGTAGAGCAGCCAGCTTTTCTATCTGAAAAGGAATAAACCTATGGTAATTATTGATGTAGGTACTTGGATTAAGTATTTCATGTTGTATGGAATAGATCGTACTGACATTTCGACGTCAGAATCGGCTTCAGCACCGTCGCAGACCTATATAGCGTATCAAACAACTTTAAGGTAGGAAATCCGAGGGCGTTGGTACCTACGTTTAGAACGGAAACGTGAAAAACGTCTGTCAATTAAGTCTAGCGCTTAGCTTTCTCGCATGGATCCATAGCATAATAATTATTGTACATAGATGAATGTTATGATAAGTAACACATCATGTACATGTTGATCACAATGCTTTCACGACCAGGGGGCCCGCACTCCAATGGGGAATGCTCAATCCTACTTTGTAGTTGGGCGAACTACAAAGTCGCATGAGAGCAGTAATATCGCCAATTTTTATTGTTTATTCATATAACTCGCTATTAAATAATTTCAATATAATAATTTTCATAATGTGTTCTGTAATGAAGTAACAAATCTGCGAGATTATATTAAAAGTGCGTAAATGTTTCGATTTATGGCGTGTTAAGTTGGCAGTAGCAGTTAGTTATTGGGGTTGTTCTCATTCCACCATTTTTTATGATTGTTTTTGATGAACTGAACTTCGTTCGTCGTCCGCTTTCCTAATTTTATTGTATTAAGTGAATTTACTTACCTATATTTTTGTTGTACGTACTTATGCGTGCTTATTAATGCCGGGGCTAAAGAAGAGAAAATTTTTCATCTGTAGTTGTGGATCACCCACTTCCGGACAACAACAATCTTTCTTCAATCTTCCAGTGAACGCTGAAAATCTGTAAGTTCCTACCTCTCTGCACACCTATATGGTCAAAATGTTTTCTTTTCCGTTTCAAGGTACGTAGATTCCAAAAATGCATTCCGCCTCATTTTCGGTCCGTAGATTCCGCCTCATTTTCGGTCTAAAAAATTCGTTCTTTCGCACACTCATGCCCCTAGTTGTGTCCCGAAACTTTGCAGCCCGATCGGAATATACCCAGGGGTGTTATTAGTGAAAATGTGTGTAAAAATAGGTACTCTTTGTGTTCTAGTAACATGACTTCTGAGGTATTGTTTTCAATGTTTTTGGGGACGAGAAGACCGAATATGAAGTCGATTTTGACCAAAGAGTGGAAAATTGGGGTTCTACCAAATGTTTAGCTCCCAAAATTGATTTTTTATGAGTAAAAAACATGGAAAATCGTCTGAAATCACCATCAATTTGTATAATAACACTAGAAAAAGAGGCAACAAGTGGATCAAGACGATTAAATGGCACTCCTAATGATCAAAGATAATTTGAAAAACAAAAAAGGAGCTTGCCTAATCTGTGTTTTGGGGGCGAAAATTGGTGGAAACCATCATAAACAGCTATTTCAATTATTTCACATGAAAGAAACAATAAATGAACAGCCAACATTTCTGTAGGTACTTCCAATAGTATAATAAACCCATGTGACAAGGACTTGGCAGCGTTTTGTTTTTCTCTCGTCTGTGATCTTGTGTTCTTGACAGGGCCACTGCCCTGCCACCAAAAAACACTGAATAGGTAAGTTAAAAAACCTCCATAGTTCAGTTGGAATTTGAATTTCCCTCTGTACAATGTACCTAGCATTTTTCACAAAGTTCAGCAGCCACTCACCAGACTTCTCTGGCTATGGAATGGAAATTCTATGGATATTCAATATTATAGTAGAGCATCCATGGTGTGCTCCATAGCCAAAGCATCTTATCCGAATAAAGCGATTGTAATCGACGTCCTGCAATCGAAATCGAAACCTAGGCTCTTGAAACTGGCAGGCAGGTCCTGGGACCTGGTGTTGCCATGACAACTGAGAAAAGTGGCCCGTCCGCGCATGCTCAGTAGAGTAAAAATGTTGTTTGCCACGCCCACTTTTGGCTCAGTCCCCAAAATCTGATTTCTACTCCAAAATCGTTCGTTTTCACAATCGATTCGATCCCTTCGATTCAATTGTTGTTGCTGTTTTTCTTGAGGGTGGCGCGAAGAAACCCTTTTCATGCCGACAGTGGTGGTTAGAGGTTGTGTTTTTTCTTCTTGTGCATTCGATTCAATTTGTCATCTCAATACGAGATGCTTCTTCGTCTTCTGATTTGTTTTTGTTGTGAATTATGTTCACTTTCTCTGTTGTCAGTTGTCAGTTTTCAATTTTTTGCATCAAATTGAGCGCATTTTGCATTCGGTCCGGTTCTGATGGCAGATTTGTATTCTTGGTACCTACGTGCATTTTGTCCTGTTTGTGGTCTTGTGGATTGATCGTCGTGCTAACACACTGATAACTACCTAGCTTCAGGTCAATAGCTTCTCCATTCAAGTAGGTACCAGCCGACGGGTCATTGTTTTGTTATAGGTGTTTTAGTTTACTATATTTTTATAACACGTGAATTCGGTGTCTAATTTGCAGTAGAAATTGCCGACGTTTTCGTACAACGATAGATTGTTGATTGAAAGGGAATTTGCTGAATATCAATCAGTAAATAAGGGAAGGGTGTTTATTGTTGCCTCGAGGTATTTGTCGACAAATCTCTTGGTTTTGTGTTCTGGTTTGGTGCCCCACCGTTTTCAGAGCCCACGCACTGCTACTGGTTCTTGACTAGCGGCAACCCGCTTCTGCTCTGTGACCTTTTTTTTGTTTTTCTCTCGTCTGTGATCTGAGTGTCCATAAATGTGTGTTCTCACGTGTTCTCTGTGTCTGTAAATATGAGTGACTCGTGTCGGCACTGTGGGTTGCTGTTTCCAAACCGACAAAACCTCAATCGCCACGTAAGGAACATTCATAATGAACGTAGTACAAGCACTTCGAATCCAAAATTGACCTACGTGTGCAGTGTGTGCTGTCACATTCATAAAGAATCCTCCTTTATCGAAAAATCTAACTTTTTCAATCACTTGGAAAATGTACACGACTGGGAGATAAAACAAGAAACAAAAATATTCCCGTCATTCGAAAAACTTCAAGAATGGAAAAGTCAATTTGAAGCAGAGACGCAAAATATCTTTGTCACCATTTGTGGGACTGGACATCAGATCAAAACCCACCAAAAAAATTTATATTATGTTTGTCATAGATCTGGTTATTATAAACCGGAAGGGAATGGAGTTCGACACTTGAAGACCCAAGGGTCCAAAAAGATCAATGGATACTGCCCAGCACAAATAAAAGTCCATTTCAAAGGGAAGGAGTGTGTTGTTACTGTGATATCTAGTCACTGGGGACATAACCATGACGAATTACATCATCTCACCCTGACGTCCAATGAACGAATGGCAATAGCCGGAAAAATTGCTTCCATAATACCATTTAGTGAAATTCTAAATGATATCAGAGGCCACATTAAAAACCCAGAGGATTTGTCGAGGATCCATCTCACTACCAGGAAAGACCTCCACAATATCGAGGTGGGGTTCAATTTGTCATCAGAGGCCGTGCGACATAAATCCGACCCTGTGAGTGTTGATGCATGGGTCAACGAGGCGATGGAAAGCTCGGAGAATTGTGTATTATTTTACAAACTCCAGGGCGTTTTACGCGAGAATTATAATACATTGTCTGCCGAAGATTTCATGCTTGCCATTATGAATGAGGCGCAGCGAGACATGCTGAAGCGATTCGGAGGCGACGCAATTTGTATTGATGGTACCCACGGACTGAACCCCTACGATTTTCAACTAATAACAGTTGTCGTCATCGACGACCTGAGGCAAGGGTTCCCCTGTGCCTTCCTCTTCACTAATCGAACTGATAAAGAGGCTATAAAAATTCGGCGCTCCACGCCTCGCCAGGGGGCAAGCCCCCTGGACCCCCCGGATGCTTACTGCTTAGAGCCTACGGCTAAAATTCAAGAAACATGGAACATGCTTTAGCCGCGTAGTTTACTACAACCAAGTGACAACCAAACAAGCGTCATTGTTTACTATCCATTTACAACTTTCATTTAAATATAGTTATATTATGAAACTAGGATATAAATACCAAGAACAAATACGAAATACATTCGTGATAAATCAAGAGCTTTCCAACGAATGGTGAACGATTTCTGTGCGATTAAAATTGCGGAAGTTCCATTTCCCTACCAACGGCTCGGTTGTAGGTACGTGAAAATCATAAGAAAATTTCGTCACCCATCCTTGTCACCCATTCCGCGTCACCCACTCCGCGTAACGTTTTTCGGTTTGTTAGTCCAGGGCTAAAGCATGTTCCATGCTAATATTTTTCGCTGAAATTAAATCCCAACTGGGATCAGAATTGCCGACTTCACATGTATTCATGTCAGATATAGAACCAGCGTTTTACAATGCTTGGACTGAGGTGGTCGGCTCAGTTGATGGGAGGCTTTGGTGTACTTGGCATGTGGAGCGAGCGTGGCGAAAAAATCTTGCCCAAACCAGAACTGTCGATAAAAAAAAGAAACTTATAAAATCATAAGATCGTTGGTGGAAGAAGTAGATGTTGAAGCGTTCGAGGCTGTGAAGAAAATGATTGATGACGACAACACAAAAAATTTTGGAAAATATTTTCAAGACCATTACGCATCAAACCCTATGGCTTGGGCATTTTGCTACCGAATACACGCCGGTTTGAATACAAAGATGCATCTTGACAATCTGCACTAGTGCATCAAACATCATTATTTGTTGGGAATAAAAGTAAGACGTCTAGACAAGGCAGTGTTCGCCCTGATGAAATTCTTGCGAGACAAGATGTTCAATCGGCTGATAGCTTTGAATAAAGGACACATTTCCAGTAAATTGAGAATCCTTCGACAGAGACACAAGAAAAGTATGGAGATGTCCACAGAGAGCGTCATCCCCATAGACCCCGATTTTAACACTTGGAATGTCACATCGTCCAGTGGGTCGGATATGTACACTGTCTCAGAAAGGACAGAATGTAACGGCTGCCTATTGACGTGTACCGAGTGCGGTACATGCTTTCACAGATTCTCGTGTACCTGCCCTGATTCTGTGATATGTTTTAACATGTGCAAGCATATTCATCTGCTGGGAACATTGCTGTGAGGGAAAGACTGCACTTCTTCAACCGTTCATGACGCTCAAAACGAAGACCCATTGCTCGTTGTACATGAAGATCCCAGGGCTGAAGAGAAAAGAAACCTCATTGAGCAAATTTGCAGTAATGATGTCAGCCACAAGTTCTCGAACAATTCTTCTCTTCAATCCAAAAAAGACGATGTAAAACGAACCTTGGCAGCGCTTGCAGAACAGGTGCGTACCTACTACCATCCTCAGCTCTACAAAATTGGAAAATTATGAATGTCCAAGACTTAGAATGAAACAAGGAGACGTAGAATTGTATATCCTACTCGTAATTGAAGTTTGCAGCCGAATGCAGCTTTTTTAAATAAATTGATGTTTTTTTTATAAAAGTTTGATCGGCTCAACACTGCTGAGGAAGTGGATGATCTAGCAAAACTACTTCAGCCTATCCAGCCTACTCTCATCGCTCTTCGAACAAGCTCCGAAACAATTCAGAAATATCCATTTAAACCAACTTGTGATTCCACCAAAAGAAAAATGGAGCCTCAGCAAAGATTTTTTTCAACAAAAAATAAGAAGAAGAAGACCAACGCATTGGCAAAACCAGACCTGCAGGAAAAAATAGAGTTACGTTTTCGTTTATTCATTCTTCAAATTCGATTAACGTCACCAACCATGAATGAAAAATGTTATGAATATTTATATTGATGGGTTCCCCTCCCTTGTATCTTGATGCATTTATAATAACCACTTCTTCTTTGAATAAAGCGTTCACTTGCCTAACCTATGCGGTACCTACCTATTAGTAGTATTTTTAGTGATTGGAGAAAGTAAAAAAGGTGTAGGATACTGACGACCTACAGGAAAGATGCGAAGCCGCTGAGCAAGAAGAGAAGACTGGTGGGGAAGGCGTCTATAGGTAGAGGGAATGGTGCCTTCAACGCTCTTTGAAAAATCCTGGCTATTGTTGTGCACTGAGAGTTGGACATTTCGACCCCCCTCGTCCTCACTGAAGTAAACATCACTCCTGGCAGACGGCACACACCCACAATTTTTAGCGTCGGAAGAAAAAATACATTGCCTAAACAGTGATGATGTGGTATCTACCTATTAGTCGTCATTTTAGTGATGATGTTTTTTTGTTGATGATAAGTTTTAGTGATGAGTTCGGTGTGAACGCCTGAGTATAAGTAGTATAGGTGCTGTGATTGTAGGCATGGTTTTTAGCAGTTTTTTAACAGTCTTTTTGCGCACAAAAAGTATATTTTTTCAAAACTCGCAATTTTGTATCATGTTCTCAAGATCTGATATCGTCGTGGTTTCATTTTATACCGGTATCTGCTAAACAAAATAGACCACTGTAACCAGTAGAAAACAAATTTTGAAATGTCTTTGATTGGTGAATAATAAACTTTTGATAAAGGACATTATTATCATCTAATGTATTCCGTAATCATGTGCTCATTAGGATATTATAAAAGTATTCATTTATTCAAAAGTAGCAGTGTACAAAAGGCATGCGCCTTTGTGCAGGCATGCTTCAATGCAAGTACATGACAGAAGCAGTTACCTACCTGGTTCACAGTGGATTTTTAAACAAGTTATACCTTTCATAACAGTATAAAAGAAGCCGTTTCACTGTAGTTAGTTTGAAAATTAGCGGGGCCATCATTCGAAGCGAGAGTGCAGAACGGCTACTAAACGAAGAAACGAATAGGCTTGGAATGGTTAGTAAAACAATGGTATAGAACGGTGCTCCTTGCGAGGACCACCGCGGTCCAGACCGTTTCCTATCAACTTTCTATTCCTATTCTATCCAGCTGAGGACGAATGCAGCGCCACAAACCGCTAGCGGCTGGGAATCAAACTAGGGATTTGACTCGGGGAGTAGACGGAAATACACCTTGCTTCATCTGTGGGTGAAATAGGAGACACGCTCCTGAGGTGACCAAGGTTGCGGCACCATGGAATCAAACACTTCCCGCTTTGTGGTGCTTGCCTCGAAGGTAAGCAACCACGAATAAGTTTATCCACGGTGGAAAGGACCGACTCTATCAGAATGAACAATAAAATCGGAAAAGCAAAGTGAGAAAGAGGACAGAGGTAAAGAAAAACTCGACATAGGTACACTAGCTTTTAGGCAGAAATTCCTTCGTTGAGTTGGAGAGAACGAATTCCCAAATGACAAGTGGACGTAGCATCAGAGCAGATGAAACTTCGAGAACATAGATGGTAGCGATGTCTTGAGGATTTGAGAATAACTAAGAGAGTTTTTTGAGGTTGTTAGATAGCACGGCAGAAGAGGTCTACACAAAAACTCAGGCCTACTGCACCTTCCTCTTCTTTTCCTTCCATGACCAGTCCTAGTAAGTTTGATTTACATCAGAGGAGTCCCCACCTTCATCCAGTAACCTGATTGAGAAGAGGCATTCAGTGACAGTGACCCCAGATCCTTGGTAAGAGCTTTTAGATGCTGACAATAGATTGCACTGTTAACCAATTACGTCCATCCCCTGGTTCAGGAATCAAACTAATTTCCTATTTATTTTCATTACTTTTGGTTCTTGTTAAGAAGTTTCAGCCTAAATTTATTGTTCCCGATTGTCTGTTTCAAGTTTCCCTAAACACCCAGTCATTCATCTGAGCAGCCATGATGTCCCTTGGTAGTTATAAGACCTTCAAGTTCTCTCTTTGCAGCATTCATAGCTTTGGCAATGATAGGAAGCAAAATTTGGGACCATGCGAGGTACCTACAAGACCGCTAAAATTAGGCGCCCAGAAAGCCACTATATATATAAAATATAAGAGAAAAAACCTGACTAGAGAAAGCTCTTTTTAGAAAATTGACAGATTACAGTTTCAAGCTCTAAACAAACAAGAGATGGTAGGTAGGTACCCAAAGATTATTCATTTATGCGCCGCTACAGTGAAACGTTATGCGGAAGCTATACTGCCCACCCACTTGGCAAGCATTATTTCTCTACCACCTGCAAAAACGCCGCCAAATTGAATAATTACCAGTCAGCTATTACACAAAATTGCTCCGGAGGAGCCTCGCAATATAGAAGTAGATAAACCCTTTTGCCTAATCCTGTAAAATGTAATTACTTGAACAAATTGAGATTCTTGCGGTCGAATGCTAGGGATTAAGGGAAGGATTAAGTAAAGTATTTGAGTTGACTTACAAAGTAAAAGGTTCAAGTTTCTTGAGGCCCTATTTTAATCCTTAGCGGGCTGGATCACAGCCCTCTCGGTTAAGTTTGACTAGCTTCCAAGATTTCTTTTTCGTACGCTCCCTTCGTCCTTTCTTAATCTGTGTGAGAGTTTTAGTTCTGGAAGGCACCAAACCACCACTGAGTAGATTAATTTACTTCCACCGGGGATTATAGAGAAAAGGCTGCAAATCATTCAGCTTGATTATTCTGTAACAGGTACACCTATGTATCCACATAGCAAACATTTTGTATAACACCCCTCAAAATTCTTCCTGTTACGTTTAGAGGTGCGTAGATTCCAAAAATGCAATATTTCCGTCCGCAGTACGCCGTATCATCCATATTATCTACTTCATTCTGTCTAAAAAATTCACTTTTTCGCACACAGGCTCCATTTGGGCCCTAGTTGTGTCCCGAAAATTCGCAGCCCCATCGGAATATACCCAAGGATGTTATGGGTGAAAAATGGGTGTAAAAATAGGGGTTTTTGGAGACATAAGGAACATGAGCATGTGAGGCATCCTTTTCCATGTTTTTGGACGAGGAGACTGAAGTCAATTTTGACCAAAGGCTAGAAAATTGCGGTTCTAACGAAGTTTCAGCTTTAAATTTACGTTAAGTTTAGGTCTTAAATCGTCGTTCTTCTGCGCACAGTTTGGGTCCCCATTTGAGAACAAATCTGTGTCCTAGTTGTGCTCGGAAGCCGGATAGGAATACACCCAGGGGTGTTATGGGAGAAAAATTGGTGTAAAAATAGGGGTTTTCGAAGGATTTTTGAGATTTCAGTGAACATGAGCTTGTAATTTTTTCCATGTTTTTTATGGCGAGAAGACCGAATACGAAGTTGATTTTGACCGAAGATTGAATAGCAATGATAATAATAATGAGAAAAATTTATTGAGCCTTAGACGTACAAGTCCATAAGTTGCTCACTCGAATTACATAACATTAGTTGAATAATTATGGGAGGCGAACGGCCAGAAAAAGTACAGAAATTTACATAACAGGTAAATGGAAAAAATAATATTGCTTATTACAAATAAACCTAAAAGAAGAGGCAAGGATAATTAGAGCGTTCAGGTAAGAAGGTAGCATACCATGCAGAATTTGAAACATTAATTTAAGGTGACGGAGAGAAAAATATTTGAAAAGCGGTAAAGGAAAGTGGTCGAGGGATCTTACAGAGTGCCTGGCTTGACAGCATGTACCTACATAACCAGGCGTTAAAAGCAACAGGCAGTTTATTATGCAAGGCAGAAGATAAGGAGTAGGAAAAGAGAGATGAACAGTATAGGAAGGGCTCACAAGAGCAAGCAAGGGCAAGTTTGCGTTTAAGGTTTTCCGGTGTAAAATTCTTCAACCGCCGCAACGAGTGAAGTGAGGTTGTAACAAAGGTTCAGCTCCCAATATTCATTTTTTATTGGTCAAAAACCTGGGTAATTGTCTGAAATCACCATAAATTTGTATAATAACACTAAAAGTAATATCAACAAGTGAATCAAGACAACTAAATGGCACTATCAATGATCATAGATAATTTGTAAAAAAAAAAGGAGCATAATTGAGCAATCAACCTACCTGATGGGACAGGTTGATTATAATTATATTAGGTAGGGACGAGATTTGTTAATAACTGGCAGCAGCCTCTTTTCTGCGCTTAGAGCCAACCAAGTTCAAAGATGAAAAAGACGAAGTTTTTTCCATCTGTCATGTTGGCAGCCTGGTCCTCGCCAGCCCTCTGGCCGTATCGATCCGTGGCCGCCATTCAGTTTGAAGGAAATCCCTGGTGGATGCCTAGGGACGGGAGCGGCTTTTTTGACACCCCCGGCTCTGCCGGGGAAAAAGAAAGACCCCATAAGCAAAAAAACCGGGTGGGACGTGATTAACAAATCTCGTCCCTACCTAATATAATTATAATCAACCTGTCCCATCAGGTAGGTTGATTGTTCAATTATACTTCGGTAGGTAGAGATTTGTTAATAACTGGCAGCTGTTAGAAGGCTCCATCCACCAGGCTCCCCACTCCTTCGGGTACGCCGGCCCGATGGCCTCACCCCGCTACCCCGACTCCCGCCAGGGCCAAAGGGAACGTGCAAAACCAAAAAACTGTTCCTGACCGGGTGATCCCCCCCCCCCCCCACACACGTGTGGGGGGGCCTTCCGGGCCAAGGTGTAGAATCCTATTGGGGGTCCGTCCCCCTGATCCTGCTCCCACCGTTGAAAGTATGTTGGAAACAGCCTAAATCCCACTCTCGTGACATTCTGGAAAAATTACGCAATTGCCAGAGAAGACATAGAGCCTGATATGAGATTAATCCCCACCGGTTAAGGGAGGACTGACCTATCAAAGTTGTCCAAAAAAAACAAAAACAAAAACCAACGGCTAGAAGGACTCCAACATAATGATTGCGCTAAACCCATTACTGGAAAAATATACTATGTGGATAATAGAATCCCAAAACATATTAATTGCGATAAACCCATTACTGGAAGCATATGACAGGTGGATAATAGAACACACAATTAGCCAAAAAGATGCCAACGGGCTATAATAAATGAAGTGAATCCATTTCTGAAGGAATGTAACATGTGAATATGGAACATCATAAATATGCGATTAACCCACACCGGCTAAAGGCAGACTGAGCTATGAGATGTCAAGAAACAAAAAAAAATCGTAAGAGATTATTCAGGCAGGCTGACATGAAAGTGTCAGACGAAATTAAACATACAAATTGAAATAACCCCATCACTGGACGTCGGTGGCCGAGGTCGACGGCGCCGCATCCCACACCACTCTGGCAAATGAGTCCTGCGAACAGAGTGGCCTGTTATAAGTAAACCTGGCAAAACATTTTGGAACGGGCTGACCATCCGGCCGCCGTGAAAATGACATCAACGGGGACCCCTTTCCTGGCCGCTGCGGAAACCGCTGCATGCCTAGTCGAATGGGCCAAGAACAAGTTAATGTTCACCCCCGCCTTGCCCAAAATCTCCGTCACCCACCTAGCCAGCGTCGCGGATGACGCTTGGCCTCGACGCCCCCTAGTCGTCAAGAGGAGGGGCCCCGTGGGGGACGCTAAATGTGAAGTCTGATGGAGGTACGACTTTAAGCACGACGGGACACATGCCCTTGGATCTGCTGGTAAGAAAGGAAGGGTGATGGAGGGGGCTACCGCCCCCGGCCGAGAAGATTTAAGCAGTTGTGGAACAAAAATCGTTACTTGGGAAGTTGAGAAGTGAATATCCGGCCTCCTAATAGCCCGGATCGTCTGCTTCCGCTGGCCCGATGCCAGCAAGAGCAGCACCACCAGCTTTCGTGACATAAAATCGATCGATTGATCCGTAGAGGCCCGGAAAAACTCTAACACCTGGGTGGGATCCCAGGTTGACTGGTATCGCGCCCCCGTCGGCCTCAATCTAAAGACTGACTTAAGAAAACGCCGGATATCCCCATTATGCCCTATATCCTGATCGGTAAGCAGGGCTAAAGCTGAGCGATGCGTATTAAACGAATTGTAGGTATGTGGCGTGGAGTCTAACACATGCTGAAAAAAGGAAAGCACCTTTATGATTGATACCTGCAAGGGGTCCCATGAGCGTGACTGGCAGAAGGCTATCCACAGCCTGTACGTCGAGCCGTATTGCCGGTAGGTCGACGCAGCGATCGAGGTGGCCAAGGTATCCGCTATCGCGGCTGAGAACCCTCGAGCCAGGAAGGATCTGCGGATAATGTCGCTACCATCAGGGTTAACGTCGGCGCCGCTGGGTGGTGCTCCGAGCTGTAAGGCGAAAACAAAGGGTCCGGTGTCAAACGACTAATAACGGTCCATAAAAATTGGGAACCAAATTTGGGACGGCCACTCCGGGGCCACCACTATGCTCCTGGCCCTGTCCGTCCGTATCTTATGTAACACCCGAGGAAGAAGAGTGAAGGGGGGGAAGGCATAGAAAAATTCACCCCCCCAATCGTGAGTAAACGTGTCCACCCCTTCCGCCCTTGGGTGCGGGAACCATGAGAAAAAACGGGAACACTGGTGTAGGTCCTGGGACGCAAAAATATCAATATTAGGCGATCCCAATTGACTACATATTTCCAGGAAAAGGTGGCGCCTAAGCCCCCATTCCGTATGCCTATTGTCCCTGCGGGATTCAAAGTCCGCTATAACGTTTTCCGCCGAAGGAATGTACGATGCAAAAACCCACAACTGTCGTTCCTCACAAAACTGCCATATGTCTCTGACAAGGCTGTGAAAATGTGGGAAACGCACACTGCCAAATCTGTTCACGGCGGCTATTGCCGTGGTGTTGTCCACCCTTAGGATAACGGATTTGTGGGACCAGCCCGAAGCCAGCGCCCGTAGGGTGAGGAGGATAGCCCGGATCTCCTTTTCATTGATATGGGCCTCTCGTTGGGTCGCCGACCACCACCCCCCCACTCGGTGTGGATCAGCGTACCCCCCCCATCCGGTATCACTGGCGTCCGTGAAAATTTCCTCTTCGTAAACGTCCTGACGAATCCGAGCCGGAGGCCTGAATAAAGCCTCCCGCCACCAACGTAAATCCTCCTGCGACAAATTAGATAATAAGCACTAGGCGTCATAATTATCTGCCTGCCGCTATCAGCCCTCCGATGATCCGTGCTAGTTGTTGGATCGCCATCCGTGGCTCCCGAAGGGCCCTATCTACCGCCGCCCGTAACTTTATCGCTTTCGTGGGCGGGGTGCCTATGGTCATTTTCCTTGAATCAAAAATAAAACCCAAAAATGTTACTACCTGCGCGGGGGAAAGCTGGCTCTTCTCGCGATTGATAATGAACTCTAAACTCTCGAATAGTGATAAGGCCGTTCTAATCGCCGCCTCGCACGTGTCGTACGACCTCCCTAGGATCAGCGAGTCATCTAAATAATTAATGATCACAACCCCCCTTTTCCTCAACGCCCCTACCACTGGTCGGAGTAACTTGCAAAACATATAGGGAGCGGAAGCTAGGCCCATCGCGAGACAGTTCATGCAAAATAAATTTTCTCCCCAGGTGAACACTAGGTATCGCCTGTGGTCTCGATGTACGTTAACCAAAAAATATGCATCGGTAAAATCTACCACCCCCCCAAACATGTTGGGCTGCAGTATTTGTAACGCCGATCGATGATCATCCAGCCGAAAATGATCCACCCTCAACCACTCGTTCAGCCCTTTTAAATTTAAAATGAACCGAAAACGGCCATTCTCCTTAGGGATGAGAAAAACTGAGGATTGGAAAAAGGGTTCCCCCTTAGGGAATTTTGAAATTGCCCCAATATTCAATAACTTCTGAACGAACTCATTCATGATAGGGACGTGGGCTGAGGGGATACTCGGCCCAACTGAGGGCTCCTTAGAAAGGGGGGGGGGGGGGGGGGGTACCCCTCAAATGGAATCCTGTATCCTTTCACCCATTCTAGAATGGTGGGGCGCACCCCTAGCGCCTCCCAGGCGTGATAAAAATTCGTCAAATGACCAGCATATTTTACCTCTGTGCCTATCGGCGACCCTTGGGCGACGTCCTCCTCTGGTATCCCTGGCGTTAACGCCGGTTGTGGCCGCGGAACGCCCTGAAGGAGCCCCTCTGAGCAGGCGACAGGTAGGTGGTCCGTGCTGCGGGGCGCTTGGCGTTTCCCGACTCCTGTTGAGGCGGGCGGGGGGCCCGTGGTGCTGTTGCGACGTGAGCCTGTCGACCCTGACGGTTCGGACGTTTCGGCATCAGCTGCGTCGAAATTCGCTTAGTTTCTGTAACCTGCTGTAGCCACACTTGGGCCTGACCATCGAACAAGAATTTGTCTCCGATGTCCGCCGCCATGGCCACTTCCCGGAACTCCCCCGTGAATGGGACCAGAGCCGCTCGTTTCCTTTCTCTTGAGATTTTATGAAAGTTGGCACATTGAAGTGCTGAGGCGTGCCACAAAGCATCCAGCAGCTTATCTCTCACCAGCGGGTCGTTGAGGTTCGCCCCGTCTGCGACTAAACTTGAAAGTGCCGCCCCCATAGCGACAAGTGCCGCCGCCTGGATGGCCTGGCCGCGTACTACGGTAGCATCCCTGAGTTGGGCCGCCCTCCCAATCGCGTCGCTAATCAGCTTGTCCATCGTCGGCGGGGACAAAAAACTCACCCCGCCCCTGGGCGTGTACTTCTCCAGGAGGGTTTTATAATACTCCCGAGGCACTCCCGAGCGAACGTACCCCCCCAAAATTGTTAGAATTCTGTCGTGGATGTCGGGTGCCGCCTCGACCGGTGCTCGACTTTCCTCTAAGTGATGCTGGAGCCAGGCCGGGTCCGCCTGTCCCGTCGCTGGGATCGAAATCGCTTCCTGTTCGTCGGAAAATTGGCGGAACCTCCGACGATGCCCCCTCCGAAAAATATTCCGACTCCGAATAGCCTTCAGGGTCCCCTCCCGCCTCCTGTCCGACACCGAGATCGGCCGACGTCTGTAAGGGGGGTCCCTCTTGCCCGGCACCGAGAACGGCCGACGCATGGGACGCATGTAAGGGGGGTCCCTCTCGCCCGACACCGAGAACGGCCGACGCCTGGGACGGTGGTACTCCCGGTCCGCCTCCGCCACTGGCCGGCTCCTGGGCCGGCGGTCCCTCCTGTCCGACACCGCGAACTGCCGACGCATGGGGCGGCGGGTCCTGTCCGACACCACAAAAGGCCGACGCATGTATTGGGGGCCAGTAATGACTGGGGCCCGCCCCCGCCTCATCTTGTCCGACGCCATAATAGGCCGACGCATGTTGTCTGACGCCATAACAGGCCGACGATAGGAGGTGGTGAGCGCCGGGGGAGCGCATACTATGAGGCGGGGGGCCAGCATCTCCGCCTACACGGAAATGCTGATGAGGGTTGCGGTACGCGGCCGCGCCTTGCCCGACACCCCTTAGGGCCGACGCTTGTTCCTCTTGCGCGACCGCTTTTCCGTTACCGTACTTACTCCTTATCCCCGGAGGGTCGGTGATATTCATTTCCATCACCTGCGGGTGCGAAGTCGCCCCTGTGCCTTGCCCGACACCCCGAGGGGCCGACGTAATCACCCTCCGGACGGCGGTACTCCTCACCGCCACACGAGGTCTCTTCCTTCCTCCGGATGTCTCCTCGTCGGGAATGAACATTTTCTTCGGGTATTTCTTGCGGTTCGAACGTCTCGGGCGCTCCGCTTCCGGTATTTCGACGCCCGACACCACACGGGGCCCGTCAACCGTCGCAGCGGGTTGAAGGACCGCCGCCAGCGGATTTTCATCCGGTTCCATCGCCCCGCACTTGAGTATTTCCCGCACAAAAACACGTACACTGCACCGAGACAACTCCTATCTCACTTAGAAAACACCTTACGGTTTGAAAAAATGATGCAACACACTATGAAACACAAAAAAACTGAAAAATCGAAGAACGTAGAACGTGGTTAGCTCAAACGAACAAAAGAGAATGGCGGCCACGGATCGATACGACCAGAGGGCTGGCGAGGACCAGGCTGCCAACATGACAGACGGAAAAAACTTCGTCTTTTTCATCTTTGAACTTGGTTGGCTCTAAGCGCAGAAAAGAGGCTGCTGCCAGTTATTAACAAATCTCTACCTACCGAAGTATAATTCGTGTTGTTGAGACAATAAATGAACAGCCATCATTTTTGTAGGCAAGTTCAGTAGAATAATAAACCCATGTGACAAGGACATCGCAGCGTTTTAGCGAATTTTTGAAGAAAAGGAAGCTATTGTTCTCGGTCCAAAATTTTTAAAACTCGAATTTCCGAAAGATTTTTATACCAAAATCCGTTTCAGACCATCCTGAATTCACTGCCGAAAGACACCAAAATTTATATGTATATTTATATATTTATATATATATTTATACCTATATGTATGTGTCATTCCAGACGATAACTCTCGAAAGAATTGAGATAAAAAGTTCAAATTTGCACGAAAAATCTGTCTTGGCAATCGACAGGCTAAGTTCGAAGATGGGCAGAATCGGGTCACCCTAAGGGGGAGTTTTGGGGAGATTTAGGAGGGGGGGAAATTACCCATAAATTCCCAAAATGAAAAAGTCTGACAAGTGACACCTCATTTTAAAGGTTTTTGTACGCTGAACACGATGGTGAAATCAGAATTGCGATATCTCATTCCTTTCTCAAACTGGAGCACTTCGAAGATGAAGGAACGTGGTTATTTCTTGAGATGTTCTTCCTGGTTCGTCTGCTCTAATCTGATAACGGAATGGGATATCGCAATTCTGACCACCATCGTGTTCAGCGTTGGAAAATCTACAAACCGAGGTGTTACTCGGCAAAAAATGGAACAAAAAATTTGTTACGTACCCAATACCTACTATTCTGGTATTCAAAACATTTTTGATTTCCCCCTCCCCCTCCTTCCACCCCAAATTTTACTTTGCGTAAAACTACTCCTGTTTTAATTTTGTATGGTATCAAGTTGGGAAAACATTGGCCGAAAATTAATTTTCAGGAAATTTTAGGCGGAGGATGAAGATGCCGAAAACTTCGAAAATTCGCTCTTATAGCCATGCTGCATGACTGTGGTTTTTCTAGTTAGGCACGCTTAGTCTCATTTCTGACACAGGAGAAGAGGTGTTTCACCTTTGAGGGATAAGAACTAAATAGGTAGGTAACCTATTTTCTAAAATTAGCCGAAACAAAACTATCGACGTTTTGCATTTATTAGGTAGTACCAGGTAGAGTGAGTACCAGAATAATTTCTTCCGGGGTGGCAGTTGCCTTGTGGGGGTTCCGAAATCGGTAGGAAAACGAATTTAAAAAAGTGAGGTAAGAGAAAATAATCAGAAAGAAGCCAATCGGGAGTCCAAAACGCTGCAAATCATCACACAAAGGTTTATTATTTACCTGAATAGATGCCCCTTTGCGTATGCGTAGATCTCTGTTTTCTGTGGTCAGTACCCTCGAGATCCTCCTCAGGAAAGCCCGAAGTAGAGTACTGCCAAAAAACGTAAGGTTAACGCCAGCCTTTCCTGGGCAGGGATGGCTCTTCGAAAGGTGGTGTCGCTTTTCTGCAATTCTGGGACCCAACAGTCGCTCGAATGCATTCGGGTAAAACTTTTATAGAGCCCGCTGACTTTTTGAAATTTCATGTCAGCCATGCGACCGGTCCCACCATACCTACATATCGCCGTTCCGCCAAACATTCAGCATACACCAAAGAGGTGGTTTGCGGGTCTTTTGTTCTTCTTTTGTTAGGCAGTGAATAAAAATGTAAGCAGCAGCCACTTGTTGCAATGAGGACATTTTCAAGGTTTATGGCGGATCGGTCAGAATTGTTACAGAACGCAGTGATGATACAAGCGTTTTTTCCCGTTTGATACGATACGGTGTTACGGTACGGAAGTTTGATACAAGTGGATACCCGGTGTGGTGAACATTATTATCACAGTAGAGCATCACATGTTCCGCAGTTACAAATTTTGTTCTGTGTATTACTTAGTTACTAAATTATCTCATTTCATGTCGATCATTCTTGTCGATTAAAGCCTTAATCTAGAAGGGTTTTCTTATATCAATTTAATCGACAAGAATAGATATGGATAAACTTCTCAAGCCGCCCAGGTTCGAAGAAGAGCCCATAACTTCGACCGCTAGTCAAGACTGGACTCACTGGAGGACGGCGTTTGAAAACTTTATCGCTGTTGTCCCCGAGGTGACCGCTGCTGGTAAGCTACATCTCCTTATGGCTCATCTAGCCCCGAATGTATTCCGTTTTATCAACTCTTGCACCACATACACTAGTGCCATCGACACACTACAAGCGTTGTACGTAAAACCAGTCAATGAAATCTTTGCCAGGCATTTATTGGCTTCCAGAGTTCAGCGACCTGGCGAATCACTGGACCAGTATCTGGAGACTCTCAAAATTCTGGGTAAAGACTGTAAATTTGTGGCAGTAAATGCAGAGAATCACGAAAACGGTTTCATTAGAGATGCGTTCATTAGGGGTATGATATCACCTAGTATTCGTCAAAGGTTACTCGAAAATCTCACGCTTACTCTAGACCAAGCTCATACACAAGCTCGCTCATTAGAAATGGCTGAGCAGCAATCACAGATGTACCTTCAACCTCAGGTTCCATGTACTAGTGCAGCCTCCGACAGTAATGACATCCAACTCTCAGCAGCACCTAGGTCAACCAAAAAATGTTTCTTTTGCGGCTCCGATTGTCATCCTCGCTCCAACTGCCCCGCTAGGAATAATGTCTGTAAGAACAACTGTGAGAAGACAGGTCAGACAGGACCCAAAGGTATGCTTGTCTCACAAGCGTTCAAATGCTCAGAACTCTGCCATCACCAGTTCTCTCTCTAGCATAACTGCAGCCTCGCCTAGATGCCTATCAAAGGCAGTTATCCCTGTGAAACTAAACGGCAAAAGGCTATCTTGTCTCATAGATACAGGTAGCTCTCTGAGCTTCATCAATTAGTCAGCAGTAGAACGGTGTAATCTCATTGCAAAGCCATTCTCAGGGTCAGTCTCCAAGGCAGCAACAGGATTAACTGCAGGTATTCATAATTCTTGCGCAGTGAATTTAGAACTGTTAGGAAACACTTATACAGACCTAAAGTTACTGGTCCTCGAAGGATTGTGTGCAGATGTTCTCATTGGACATGATGTGCTCAACAACCACTCAGTAGTTGAAATTTCTTTTGGTGGACAACGACCCCCACTCCAAGTGTGTGGTCTTACCCATGCTGCAGTTCAACCAGTTTCATTGTTTGCCAACCTTACTCCAGGTTTCAAACCTATTGCCACACGCTCACGACGGCAGACCCCTGAGGATTTGGAGTTCATTAAGGCAGACGTTGAAAAACTTCTCGCAGAAGAGATTATTGAAAAGAGCAACTCACCTTGGCGAGCACAAGTGTTTGTAGTCAATGGTCGCAAACGAAGAATGGTAATTGACTACTCCCAGACCATTAACCGATTCACTCATCTGGATGCATATCCTCTCCCTCGTGTTGAATCTATAGTTGAAAAAGTTTCAAAACACTCAGTCTTTAGCACAATTGACCTTCGGAGTGCGTATCATCAAATCCCCATTTTGGAAACAGATAAACCTTTCACTGCCTTTGAGGCGTGCGGAAAACTTTATCAATTCCGTAGAATCCCGTTTGGCGTCACAAATGGAGTCCCATGCTTCCAAAAGACTATCGATGCTATCATTGAGGCTGAGAAGTTAGAGGGTACATACCCATATCTTGATGACGTGACTATCTGTGGGAGAGACCAAGAGGAGCATAACAACAATCTACAACGTTTCATGGATGAGGTTAAACGATACAATCTCACACTGAATGAAGAAAAATGCACCTTTTCCGTTCCGTCAATCAAGCTATTGGGCTACCTTATTTCAAATGGTTCAGTACGACCAGACCCAGATCGTCTGAAGCCCTTATTAGCCTTGCCAGTACCGGATTCAGCCCACGCACTTCAGCGGGCTGTTGGTATTTTTGCTCATCACTCTCGGTGGATCTCTCGCTACTCAGAAAAGATTCGGCCACTGATTCAGTCAAAAAGTTTTCCCCTGTCGGAAGGAGTGGTAAGGGCATTTGAAAATCTAAAGCAAGATGTCGCAAATTCAGTTGTCTCAGCAATTGATGACGCCATCCCGTTTCAAGTAGAAACAGATGCTTCAGAGTTTGCCATTGCCGCTACTCTAACTCAAGCGGGTCAACCTGTAGCTTTCTTCTCTCGAACTTTGTCCGAAAGCGAGCAGAAGCTTCGTCCGTTGAAAAGGAGGCCTATGCAATCATCGAATCTGTTAGGCACTGGAAACACTACCTCCTTGGAAGGCATTTTTGCATTATCACGGATCAGAAATCTGTGTCCTTCATGTTTGATCTACATCATTCCAGCAAAATAAAGAACGAAAAAATAATGAGGTGGCGCCTCGAACTTGGCTGTTATACGTTTGACATTGCCTACCGTCCAGGCAAGGAGAATGCAGCTGCAGACACCTTATCACGAGTCAAGCTTGGCCAACAATCACTTGAAGTTGGAGCCAGCGTCACTCAAATAGCGGACCTGCATAAGCTTCATTGCGATCTGTGTCACCCAGGTATCACACGGATGATTCACTGGGTTCGCAGCAAGAACTTACCATTTTCGGTGGAAGACATCAGGAAGGTTACCACGGCATGCCGCACTTGCGCAGAGTTGAAGCCACGATTCTATACGAATGCAGGTACTCTCATCAATGCAACATCACCTTTTGAACGATTAAACGTGGACTTCAAGGGACCACTGCCTACCTCAACAACTGGTAAGAGGTACTTATTAACTATTGTTGATGAGTATTCGCACTTTCCATTTGCCTATGCCTGTACTGATATGACTTCAACAACAGTAATCAAACACTTGACAGACTTGTTCTCCACTTTTGGCCTCCCATCCTATGTTCATTCAGACCGTAGTGCTAGTTTCATGTCGGCAGAGCTCAAGGAGTTTTTACATTCAAGAGGAGTAGCGACAAGTCGAACAACGGTGTACAACCCACAAGGAAATAGCCGAATAGAACGCTACAATGGTATTATATGGAAAACAGTCGAACTCACCATCCACTCTAACACCCTCAAAACATCTCGCTGGGAACTAGTATTAGGGGATGCTCTTCATGCCATTCGCTCCCTCCTGTGTACCTCTACAAATGCCACACCCCACGAACGCATGTTTATCCACCATCGCCGCTCAGCAAAGGGTAGCTCACTACCCAGTTGGCTGTGTAATCCAGGGAAGGTACTTCTAAAGCGCCATGTACGTCATAGCAAGTATGACCCTGTAGTCGATGAAGTAGATCTGATAGAGGCTAACCCTGAGTACGCCTTTGTACGGCTGCCTTATGGTCAAGAAACGACCGTATCTCTAAGACATCTCGCCCCTAGAGGCGACACTCAAGTGATCGATCCTGACCCTCGGGAGGAGGAAGAACCGGGCACTTTGGGAATACCAGAACCTGAGCTAAATTCGCAGACACCAGCGTCTCCGACACCTGCTCCCCTTTCATTGTTGCCAGCGTCCGTTCCTGTATCCCTAACAAGAGGCTCTAGCTCCCCGTCACCATCGAGCACACCGGATTTGAGGACTGATCAAGAACTTCGACAGTCTATCAGAACCCGTGTTCCACCAGCTTACCTGAAGGACTACGTGACGAAATAAGGGTGGGGAGAATGTGGTGAACATTATTATCACATTAGAGCATCACATGTTGGCAGTTACAAATTGTTTTGTGTATTACTTAGTTACTAAATTATCTCATTTCATGTCGATCATTCTTGTCGATTAAAGCCTTAATCTAGAAGGGTTTTCTTATATCACCCGGCTTAACGCGGCGGTAAGGGAACACGCGTTCTTCTCGGCGTTCAGCGATATGGCTACGTCACACACACATCGTTATCTGGGCGGCAGATCCAGTATTGTGTAGGTTCACTGAATTAAGCCATGAGCAGTTCAGATGAGGAAGAAGTTCTGCTCCTTCTAGCTTTAACTGAGAGCTGTGGAAGGAAGAAACGGTGTTGGATACACCCAATCAATAAAAAAAGAGAAGAACTTGGTGAATTCCACCGTCTGTGTTGAGAGCTGCACTCAGATAAAGATAGTTTTTTTGTATATTTCCGCATGTCTCGACAAAGTTTTGAGTATCTGCATGATCTACTGCAGCCGAGTATTGAGAAGATCACTACGAACTGGAGGAGACCTGTTGAAACTAGGGAAATTTGTTGTAACAATCATGTGAAGTATCGTACAAATACACAAACTTTCGCACTTGTTCAATAAGTTTTTCTGTTTCTTCGCCCATGTTGATGCACTAACGCGCGTTAACTTTTGTAATTTTCCACAACCCGAATAGCTAACACAACGTTCCGGGACTACGCGCTGAGTTTTAACGCAGCCATTGTGGCAGGGATGATGCAAACTTGACTCATACAACCGTATCGCCGTAACGCGACGGTACAGAAACGCCAAGCGTCGCGTTATAACGCGTTCTGTGTGCCGAAGCCTTTACAGTGACGACACGATGTAACAATGACCTGAGGCAGCTGCGTCGGCGTTGGCGTCGTCGGCGGCAGCGGTGGCTGTGCATTGACTTGCGCATTGACTTCCTAAAAGCCTGGGTAGGGACTTCCCGAACGGTTCAGTAGGGGCTTTAATACCCCAAAGCCCCCTACCCACCCACTACTAACATGAGCTTTTGAGGTATCGTTTTCCATGTTTTTGAGACGAGAAGACCAAACATGAAGTCGATTTTGACCAAAGAGTGGGAAATTGAGGTTCTCCAAAGGTTCAGCTTCCAAAATTAATTTTTCGTGAGTCAAAAACGTGGGAAATCGTCTGAAATCACAATCAGTTTGTATAGTAACACTAGAAAAACTTTCAACACGTGGATTAAGACGATTAAAAATGGCACTACCAGTGATCAAAGATAATTTGAAAAAAAAAAAAAAAGAGCGTAGGTACCTACCTAATTCTGTAGGTATGTCCAACAGAATAATAAACCCATGTGACAAGGACTTTGCAGCGTTTTTAGATACCGTTTGGGGTCTAGTTGATGCGTGAAGAACATTGTGTACCAACTTCCTCCATCTAGGGCTTGACGCGTTTCATCGAGATTATTATAAATCCCATTTGTATGGAACGATACGACAGGCTGAGCGGGAACCCGAAGCCGATTAAATATTCTGAAGAAGGAACGGAAAAGAGAAGGGGAAAAGCGGTAGATCTCCGAAGGCACTTTGAAGTTGATTGCGTGAATAACAAGGGCGCTTTTCCGTAATTAAATCGCAATAGTAACCAGGGTACATCAATATTAATGCTTGTAAAATCCTCCGTCAGGATTTTTCATTGTGGATCCTTCTTCTGAGCTCGTCTGTGTCTGTCGTTGCTCCTTCTGGTGGGGGAGGTCTTTGCAAGTCTCTCAACCTCCACCCGGCTCTTATTAACTCTTTGTGTTGCAAATCCATCCTCTCTCTCCTTAGCCTCTGGTTCGCTCTGCCCAATTAAACTGGTCCTTCCCTCCTCTTCCCACCATCTTCCGGCTCATCACTTCGCTCTGGCCTTCTTCCTTCTTTTTCATCCCTTCATTCCCGAAGGGGGTCCTGGACTTCATTTCAACGGTTGATTAGATAGGTTTTGCAGGCGTATTCCACTGCATTCAAACATCCTAAAGGAGATTCCTTTCTACGTTTATAACTAGCTGAAGGTATCATCAGTCGGCTATAATGGGATTGAGAGGGAATTCGTTCGACATTTCTGCAGACAACTCATTTGGCTATTGAGAGTCTACTCTTCGATTTCAAAAGTATATGCAACATAGTGAGACAAAATAGTGAGCAAGGACTAGCGAAATGACCTTTGTTTTTAGTAGGTAGGTACTGCAAATATACTTGGGAAATTTAATGGAGAAGCCATGAATTTATAGTAATGAACGTTTTATTTTATATGGATTTAGAATCATCGACACAGAGGGAAAATTTTTTGACACAGGATTAAGTCTATCGATCCTACGCGATACAATGAAATCGAGACAATCATATCGATAGTAAGATCGATTTAACAATGGATCACATACATCTCAGCACCATTATCCTTATTAATCTAATGCACATGAAACAATCTCACCTGGAGTAATAGCTTTCGGTCGAGTTTCAAACTTACGCCTGTGAGCTTTGCCATACACGCACGCTTCACAAATGCGACCATCAACTTTGAGCTCGATCCCAAGTTCAGCTTTCACCACTTTAGCCACGTGTTTCATGTTCTGGTGTGCCATTCTCTCACGGTAGATTTGCAGCAGGTTCATCCTGTCAGTGGAACATACATTCAATGAATTTTCAGGTACGACATTTCTTGCATTGAGTTTATATAGACCTCCATTCCGAGTCCTATTTCCAGTCAAAATTGGTTGGTTTTTAACCACTAATTTACAAGTTTCAGCATACGAGATGAATTTACTATTGGTAACTTTGTCTTGCGCAGACAACGTGGAAAACAGATTTCTCGTTATACCTGGAACATACCAGACGTCTGACAACGTGAGATTCCTAGTAATGCCATTCACTGTTGACTGAATTTTGACGCTACCTTTTCCCACGGCCTGTACAGCATTTCCATTGGCTGTTCGCACACAATGCTCATCTGTGAAATTCTCAAAGGATATGAACAGGTCTTTTCTGTGAGTTATGTGTTTAGTAGCACCACTGTCAACATACGAGGAATCTGACTCACTTGGGCTGGAATATACCTCTGTGTCTGTATGCAGTGCCATGTCATCAACGTTCGAAGCATACGTTTTTGATTTTGGGTTTGACTGTTTCGACTGGCTGGATGTGGACGGTTTGTTCCCACTCCATTTCGCAGGTTTTGGCGGCCGACCATCAGCAATCCAATATCTGCAAACATTAATCTTATGATTAGTTTTTCCACAATAGTTGCAAGCAATTTTTTTTTGCGAATGTTCATCATTTACCCTTGTTGTCATTATGTCGAGATCACTCTTCAAGGTTTTCAAATTCAATGCTCTTTCATGAGCGCACAGTTGAGAGGTCAAATTTTCAATTGTCCTATATGTTTTGGCCATCAACAACCAACTCGACTTAAACGAAAAATACTCATTGGGTAACGTTTCAAGAATTTTGCACATGAGAAAAAGGTCAGGGAGTGTACAATTGCAATTATTGTCGCCGATTTTAATTTCTTCTTTTAGCTGATTCCACAAATTTTTCAGTTTAGACAAATGGGTGGCCAAATCATCGCTTTCATCACGCGTGTAACTAAAAAATTTTGAACATAAAACAAAAGACTTATCTTCCGCAGTTCCATCGAAGAGTCGGTGCAGCTCCTGCCACACATCTCGAGCTCTCGGAAATTTCATGATTTTCTGTATATCTTCATCGGCCAGGTTGTTCATGATGACGATCATAGCAATGTGAAGCGACAGGGGAATTTCTTCAAGATGGTCTTTGTGTAGGTCTCCTGGTCCACAGTCATACATCCATTTTCACGTGATATGTGCATTCCAAGGCAATTTTTCAGAGTGCCTAGGCCCTTGATGCGTAGCTGAGATTCCAATTTCCTCTTGATTTCATTCAGAAGATTGTCACTTGATGATAAAATCAACATGTCGTCAACATAGACAGCAATTATTAGAGTACCCTTATCTGAGCGACGTAGATAAATGCAGGGGTCACCATCTGACTGCTTCAGTCCAGATTTCTGAAGGATGTCATGCAGTTTACGATTCCAGCACCTGCCGCTCTGCTTCAGGCCATGCACAGCCTTCTTCAGTCTCCAGACTGTCCACCCTTAGGAGGTTCTAAGTTTAATCCCGGCTGTGGTTCTATATACTCTTCCAATGATCCATGTAGATATGCTGTTGTGACGTCCATGTGCGTGATATGCAAATTGTATTTAACTGCCAGTGCCAACAAGTAGCGTATGGACGTATACTTCACTACAGGAGAAAAGGTTTCATAATAGTCAATACCTTCCCTTTGACTTCACCCCTTTATTACTAATCTGGCCTTGAATCTTGTTCCGTCTTCAGATGTTTTTGTTTTATAAACCCCTTTTCCTTGTAGGGGTTTCTTCCCATTAGGTAGATCTGACCATTCAAATGAGTCATTGACTACAAGAGACTGCATCTCTCCTCCATAGCCAACTTCCATTCCGACCTGTTTGGCTCGAAACATCATCTTCATAGTTGACTGGATCGTTGTCTAGAGCCGCCAGAAATGTGTAGAAATCTGAGAAATCCTTTTTGCGTGGAATCCTGGTTGACCGGCGTAAATCTGGTTGTAGTGGGTGGCTCCCAATTTGAGAAAAATCACTTGGTACAAATTCTGGTGAGAATCGTCCTCATCTATATCGTCCTCTGACCTAGGAGTTTGAAATTCATTTTCTGAAATTCCACTGTTGGTAGATCACCGACTATGTGGTGGTGAGTCACTTCCATCGCTGCTTGAAACGTTGTCTTCATCAGAATTTCCATTGTCTTGATTCAATGTTTCATCGTCATCTACATTTTCAATAGGCCCGATAGGGGAACAAACTGATGTTCTACATGGCTAGGATCTTCGACTCTGGTCTCACAAAATACAACGTCTCTGCTTATTGTGATCTCTTGGGTACTCACGTCCAGTAAACGGTAGCCTTTCTTATCCGGACAGTAGCCGACAAAAACATAGGGTTTTGACTTAGGTTCCCACTTTGTTCTGCATTGTTTTGGAACCTGTGCAAATGCTTTGCACCCAAAAACTCGAAGGTGACTTAGGATTGGCTTCCTGCCGTGCCACGCTTCAAACGGTGTTTTTACCATCCACGGCAGTTGTAGGACTTCGATTGTGTAGGTACACAGAAGTTGCAACTGCCTCTGCCCAGTAACGTACTGTTAGTCGAGACTCTTCCAACATGCACCGAGCTCGCTCCACAGCCGACCTGATAGCGCGTTCAGCGACTCCATTCTGAACGGGGCTCCACTGTTGTTTGGTGGCGAATACCAAGGTTTGAAAAATATTTTGTTAACCCTAGGGAACGCGCAATCGACCTGAGAGGTCTTTCACGTCATTAGCAACAAAAACCTAATATATTTCATTTGTTTTTGGTCAAAGTACTCCAGGACACTTGAAATGAAGAAGTATGAAACATTTCTTCATTATTCAAACACGAAAGTTGCTCATTTTTAAATATTCTAATAATAAAATATAATTCAGTCAAGCTGAGTTCAAAATTCGGCATATTCACTTTGACGAAGTATTGCCAAGTTATTCTTAGCAGTAGTTATATAAAATATGAGTTTTGACAACAGGCGCAAGTGACCCACCAGGTCTTTTTTGACGCCAGTTGTGCGGTACACCCTCAATGGACACTGGACGTAAACTGAAGTTTGAAGTAAATGCTAATGGAGGCATGAATGAATGAATGAATGAATGAAAAAATATGTTTATTGAGTCACATTACAACAGATACAATAATGTACATAACACAAGTACATATTATAGTATTTAAGTAAGGTAAGTAGTTAATTTACTAAGAGAACCATTTATATATTATTAGAAGAAAAAAAAACCTATCTTTACTACCTACCTACATTGCATAACTTTGCATCAGGGAAAAAATGTGGGACGTAACTCAACCCACAGAGGCCAGGGCCTGATCGTGGGCATCACCATGCTTGCTGTAGGTGCAAAGTTGTATTATACAATATGATAGTCATGTCAAAATACAATATAAAATACAAAACATTTATAATTATAAAAAAATATAAGATTTGGATATTTTACATTTTAGTACATAATAAATTTTTCATAACAGATACATCAGCTAACTGAATAAGAGCAACTTCAGTACTTAGCAGCTATAGGTACTTCTGTACTCTGCAGGTAAAGGGGTTTTTGTGTTCATTATGAAGAAGTTCATAAGATCTTCCTCCATGTGGATAACCCAGGTCTTACATTCAGTATTCCACTTTTTATTAATACAATTGCTGTTTGAAGATTTGAGGTGGTCGGGGAGATTATTATATAAGCGAGGGGCAAGATAGGAGGCATGCCTCTGTCCTAGGTATTTTTTCCTGAAAGGGACTGCAACAGGATTCTTCCTGTTGCCGGCTTCCTGTTACCGGCATAGGCCGGTAACATTAATGTTGGGCGAGGGAAATCAGAAACAAGGGGGACCTCATAGGGCGCGCGTTCCATAGGGTTAACTCATGGTTGACAAATTCGCCTCCTCCATCTGAGCGTACCATCCTCAATTTCTTGCCACTTTGTCTTTCAACTAAAGGGACAAATTGCTTGAAAACGTCAATAACTTGGCTTTTCTTCTCCAGAAAATATACAAAAGTATATCGTGAAAAATCGTCCACCAGAATCAAGAAATATCGATTTCCACTTACGGAAGGATTTTCCATAGGGCCACAGACGTCAGCATGGACCAAACCTAATACTTCATCAGCCCTATACAAACTACACCTGGACGGTAATCTAGGTTGCTTCCCCTTGAGGCAAGTCTCACAAGGTAATTCGGTCGCAATATCACCATTTATACCAATAGACATAATTATTTTTCAGCAAATGCATCCTTTTATGTCCCATATGCCCAAGTCGACGATGCCATAGGAATTTGCTTTCATAAGAAAGGAAGGCATGCCCTTCACTATGCAAATTCAACCTGTAAATGCCATTACATGATTAGCCGTTGCTACTACATCGCCTGAATCATCATAAACTTTTCCTCCAAATTTGTCAAAAGAAACAGTTTAGCCTTTTGTTGTCAACTTGCTGACAGACAATACATTTGTGGCAATATTTGGTATGTAATGAACATCGTGGGCAACAGCTGTATCGATCGAATTATTTACATCAAAGTTCAAGGTAACCTTACCTACAAGTTGTGATTTCAATTTCGTATTATCTACGGAAGTTATCTGCATGTCACCATCTGGCTTCGTGTCATACATGATACTACTATCTGCACATAAATGCGACGAAGCACAACTACTATCAATGTACCAGGCTTGACAATGGGATTCATTTGAAGCTAGAAACGCTTTGCTTCCTTTCTCATAACTTGTATGTTTACCTTTCTCATCATGGTTCTGTTTCTTATCAGTGTTTTGCCCCTTATTGGTAGATTTACGTTTTTCTGGGCACTTGCTGGCGAAATGACCATAATCACAAGAGAAACAAACTGTTTTCTTCTTACTCGACTTTTTGTTACTTCTACTGTAAAGAGCTGACTCGCTGTCCGATGACGTAGGTGGAGTCACGTAGCAGTCACTGCATCGGAGGTGACTGCTGTTCCTGAGCTCTCGAGTCCCAAAATCATAGGAGAATACTCATCAGGCAACCCTGCAAGCAGCAATGCCCGATCCACTCATCACCGACTTTAAAACCAAGTTCGGCAAGTCGTTGAGAGGTAGAGATAATCTTCCCGACGTACTCTTCTACAGATTTACACAACAAAAGTTTTGTTGAGATCAATTTGCGTGACAGCCCTACCTGAACCTGACTCTTCATAGGCCTTTTTCAGATTTTGCCAAGCTTCCTTTGCTGATGCTGCATATTCAATGTGAGGATAGTTTATTGAATGAACTGCGAGGATAATTTTTGCCTTCGCCTTAATATCCTTGGCCTTCAGCTTGTCTGGATCGACAGTTGGGTCAGTACCCTCCAGTACAGCCCAAAGATCCTCACACTCGAGATATGCTTTGGCAGCTACCTTCCAAGTCGCGTAATTTTCACGGCCAATGAGTTGATCGATCACCGGAATCTTGCTTGATCCACTCATCATGCGAAAATATCACAGAACAATCAGCAGAAAACCCGATCAACAGCAACCATGCGTTGATTCTAACCTCTATACGGGAGATATGACGCGAGAAATCACTTTTAAAACACTTCTATCTTTAGTTTTAAATTCGCGAAGGCCTGGGCCCATAACCACTTAGGAAATTTAATGGAGAAGCCGTGAATTTATAGTAAAGAACGTTTTATTTTATATGGATTTAGAATCATCGACACAGAGGGAAATTTTTTTGACACAGGATTAAGTCTATCGATCCTACGCGATAAATTGAAATCGAGACAATCATATCGATACTAAGATCGATTTAACAATGGATCACATACATCTCAGCACCATTATCCTTATTAATCTAATGCTGGGCAATGTTGATTCAAACATTCAACAAATATCAGGTAGGCGTGGAAGTAAGAGTTTAGTAGTTTTCAGTTCAAGGTAACACCATGTAAAGTGAGCGGACAGGTAGCTATTTCGTCTACTAAGAGAGTGAGACAGAAAAAAACCTTAATAAAAAGTATGAATACAAAAAGCGAGGGGAAATACGCCTACTTCACACTGGAGCTCACAGAAGTCTGGACACCATGATGTGATCTATCAGTATCCATACTGGTAGATTTATGGCTGCCGTTGAAAGACCGACTCATCTCTTAAAAAACAAATTTTTCAGGAGAGCACTTCAAAGTTTTGCTCAGCTACCCTCGTCCTAACTTCTCTCAGTTTGTCATAAAAAGAAAATTTCTTCACACCACGATAAATCGATGTTTAGTGAATATATCGATAGGTACAAAATTTCAGCCAAAATAATCGATATTTCTAATCGATTCTGTTCATCAGGCGTTTTATTAAGGTTTTGACGGAGTTTTCTACACTGGAGTCCAAGGACAAACGCCTTCAGGCGTTTTTCCTTTGAACGATTCATAAAAATAACAAGATAAATTTAGTCAAGAACACCTTCTAAATACCAAAACTGAATGCCATATATTATTTATACCTACCTAGTAAATCGGTATATTTTTGGTTTATTATTTTCAATAATGAACCATTGGAATCGAGCATGAAAAAAAAATTCTTACCCACCCTCAAAATTTGATGGTTTACGTTTCAAGGTTCGTAGAATCCGAAAATGAAATAAAAACGCTGCAAATCCCTGCACAACGGTTTATTATTTTGTATAGAATACCCTTCCGTTACAGATCACAGCTCTATGTATAGATAACCCGTCTATATAATTTATGATATGTACTATTCTATACATATAATGTAGATCGCAGACCCTCCGTAGGTTAGTACCTAACCCCGTACACGTTACTAGGTACCTACCTAAATCACGAGTTAAATGTTGCTAAAATAATTCTGCCGACGACAAACAGTACCTAACAAAAAGAAACACACATAATGAAGTTCTGAAAAGAAATTGTTGATGAGGAGTGAAAAAAGTTGCGAAAGTACCTACCAACAAAATCCAGCCCCTTCTACGTAGATGGTATAATGAACCATTGTGTAATAATTTACCGTTGAGTAATGATTTACCGTAGTAATAATTTACCCATCAATAATACTTCAACGTTTGTTCAAGTTTCACTACCTACCAACAAACTCCAAAAGAGCCATCATTTTTCAAATGAAATAATATCACTGTTTTGTCACTGGGTGGGGATCGTGAAGAAAGAACGATAACCGTTTAACCCTCTGACGAAAAATAATTTATTGATGAACTATCTCTGAGTTGAAAAGAAATACCACTGATGCAAAGGTATGTACCTAAATGAACTTAAATTTAACGTGGAGCTCCACCAAACATAAAATGAATTCCTGCACGACTTAAGATCGAATCGTATGCTGAGAATATAATGTACTGCCACACAGAGAATGTATTGATACGTCTGACCTTTTACAGTCCCACACTTTGGATGAAGATGATCCGATGGGATGACAGGTGATGTCTAGGGCTTCGGGCTGTCCACGTGCCCGGGTGTCCACAGATGAATTCGTCTAGGGTTGAACCACCACAGAAAAGCTCACGTTGTCGATCGCGCAACGGGCTTACAGCGAATTTGACTGACTACAGCACTCCGCAGGTTGTCAATGATTGACTCGAGTTCTCCGGGATATCCGCGGATAATAAAGCCGAATATGAAGTTCGGATGTTGAGGGTCTCAAACACCGAATCGGCACTCGATTCAATAAAAACGAAAGGACGCGGTTGTTTAGCCGGCCGGCAAGAAGGCTCGTTGGCAAGTGAAGTCTGGTAAATTGATGATCAAATATATAGGTTTGTGCACGTCGACGAGGGTGAAGGTGGCATTCAACGCGGTTGAAAGTTGAACGGTCGTCTCTGCCCCCACTGGCCCCGGCCTTATGTTATATATATCAACAAGAGTGGCCAATAAAGCAAACAAAACAAAACAATCCTAGGTACCTAATGGAGTGGCTTAAACATCCCGCCCACCAAATTTAAGGTAAATTTGGGAAGGATATTTAGGTCGAAGGATAGGTAAGGGTTTTGGTTGAGGGGCAGAATAGGAATGAGTTTGACTGCAGGCCGCTTGAGGATCCTGGATCTCGTTTTGATGGTTGCCACTCTGACAATGCCATCACTACCAGGATGTGTCTCCAGGACTCTAGCAGTTGGCCACTGAGTAGGCTGGGAGTGATCCTCTTTCAGTAGCACCAGGTCTCCTACTTGCAGGTTCCGTGTGGTTCGTGTCCATTTGGGTCGATGAATCAATGTGACCAAGTATTCTGAGCGCCAAAGACTCCAAAATTGTTGGCTCATCCTCTCCAGCAGCTGCCAACGGGAAAGAAGATTCTCCTTGCAGTCAAGTAATGATTGTTCCGGCAAGGCTTGCAACGGTCTACCGATAAGAAAGTGGCCTGGAGATAAATAATCCAGATCTTCTGGGTCGGTGGAGAGAGGACATAATGGGCGTGAATTAAGTTGGGCCTCTATCTTGCTGAAGAGCGTTGAAATCTCCTCAAAAGTCATCGGTGGTTCCCCTGCAATGACACGCAGAAGTCGTTTTGTGGATTTCACCCCGCCTTCCCAAATGCCGCCCATATGGGGAGTGTTGGGGGGATTAAAATGCCACTGGTCACCAATCTGCAGTGCATGGTCGTTAATAGGCTTTCGTGTGGCGGGATCATTGTACCACAAGATCAGCTGCTTCAGATGATTGGAAGCACCAACGTAATTGGTTCCACAATCGCTGTAAACGTTGGAAGGAAGTCCACGACGAGAGACAAATCTTGTGAAGGACGCTAGAAAGGCATCCGTCGTGAGCTGACTCACCGCCTCGAGATGAATTGCCTTTGTCGTCATGCAGATGTAAAGGCATAAGTATATTTTGGCGACAGGCGCGTTTCGTCTGGTAGAAAACTTGAGAGAAAAGGGGCCAGCGAAATCAGTACCCACGTGATGAAAAGCTCGCCCACCTTCTAGTCGAAACGATGGGAGATCTCCCATTCGAGGAACAATGGGTGATGCCTTGTCCTTGAAGCACTTGAGGCAGAGAAACGTACGCTGTCTCACTAGTCGTCTCAGTGATGGAATCCAAAATCTACGCTGTATCATAGCTTGAAGTAATACAGGGCTAGGATGTGCATAAATTTTGTGAAAATGATCAACTAGAAGGTTAGTGAAGTGACTAGCAGTTGGTAAAATTATTGGGTACTTTGAATGCTCGGGGAGATTGGCATTTTTAAGGCGGCCTCCTGCTCGAAGTACACCATTTTCGTCGATGAATGGCGAAAGTTTAATAAACAGGGTTTTGGCAGACGCAGCATTACATGGTTTGCCATTAAAAAAGTATTTCAGCTGAACAATCTTAATGCAGGCTTGCAGACTATCTTCTATATCTCTCAATGAAATAATAAAGTGCAGCGATGAGTTTCTTTGAAGGACGTTTTGCGAGGTTCTAGATTTCCATTGCCGAATACCAAATTTCAGTCGGGCGATGGTTGACAAAAGTTTATAATAGGCGGAAAATCTACCCATCCAAGAAATGAAAGGATCAATGAAGTCCGAAGACACTAGGGCAACAGGGTTTTCCTTCAGCTCCGGAAGATCCTTACTTGTGGCCAAGGATGAGTGTGGCCAATCAGACTCTGGAAGACCAAGCCAACTGGGGCCGTGCCACCATAGCTGGTGATTTATCAGAAGGCTCGGGGATAGACCCCTGGATCCTGGATCGCCCGGGTTCTGCTCCGAACATACATGTCCCCACATAGATGGGTGAAGGATGGAGACAATCTCATTGACTCGATTACAAACATAGGTTTTGAGTCGGTGCATAGGGGTATTGAGCCACCCTAAAACAACAGTGGAGTCAGAGAAAAATTTAGGAGTCAAATCTCTCTGAGGAAGGCTATTCAAGAAGTCTTGGATTGACAGGTATAACTTGGTAAGGAGTAGCGCACCGCAAAGTTCGAGTCGTGGTACTGTTAAGATTTTAACGGGGGCGAGTTTGGCCTTGGCTGTTAACAGGTGAACTTTTATACTCCCTTCCGTGATTATTCGAAGGTAAATTACACCACAATACCCTTTAGTTGATGCATCCGAGAACCCTACGACCTGCCAGCGGTATTCCCCCAGAGTCGTCACGAATCTTGGAATTCGTAGTTCCGAAAGTAAGGGCAGCTCTGCATTTATTGAGCCCCACCTGGCGGCAAGTTGGGGTGGGATATCCTCATCCCAATCCAGACCTAATTTCCATAAGTCCTGGATGAAACCTTTCATCAACAAAATCGTCGGGGCTAGAAACCCTAAAGGGTCATATAGCTTCGCCACAGATGAAAGAATGTTACGTTTTGTGAATTTTTTGTGCTTGGGAGGCAGAACCTTGTAACAGAAGCTGTCGATTGCTGGGTTCCATTGAAGGCCTAGTATTTTTATAAATGGATCCAGTGCAGAATTATCAAACTGGACAGGGTCAGTTGTTGTGTCAGACCACCCACCATGACTAACTGCCTCCAGAATCTCAGGACAGTTGCTCGACCACTTGCTGAGAGTAAAACCTCCTCTTTTCATCAGTGCTATGATTTGGTCTTGAAGGTGTAAGACATCCGGTATTGACGATGCCCCGGTGGCCAAGTCGTCAACGTACATGTCGTGCATGATGGCACGAGCTGCCTCCGGAAAATCCCGCCCTTCGTCCTCCACTAGCTGCTGAATGACTCGCAGGGCAAGGAAAGGTGCTGCCGCCATCCCGTAAGTGACGGTCGCGAGCTCGAATACTTGCAATGCTTGAGTCGGATCAGCTCGCCAGTATACATGTTGGTATTGGCGATCAGGAGGGTGTATTTTGATCTGACGATACATTTTCACGACGTCAGTTACGAACACATAACGATGAAGCCGAAAATTCATAAGGACATCTCGTATGTCGCGTTGCAGTTTTTTACCCGTGAGCAGATGATCGTTCAGCGATCCAAAGCTCGTTTTGACGGATGCGTCGAAAACTACCCTTAGTTTTGAGGACTCATTCACCACACAATGGTGAGGTATTATAAATTTGCTTGCCGTTTTGGCTATACTCATATGTCCAAGACGATTATACTCTTCCATGAAATCCACATACTTTTTTTGGAGTTCTAGATCCTTCTTCAGCCTATGCTCCAGGCTGTAAAACCTGTTCATGGCAATGTTTGACGAGTGAAAATTATCTGGAACATCATCTTTGAAAGGTAAACGAACCGTGTACCTTCCATCAGCTTGTCTGTAATGGGTATTACGGAAGTATTCCTCGCAATCCACAACCTCGGGATTCTCAACAGGAGCAGACGGCGGTTTCACTTCCTCAATACTCCAAAATTGTTGAAGCTCTTCGTTTAAATCAGACACTGCGCACAAGGCGGTAACAGTATTTTCTGGATCAGATTTGTATCTCCCGATCAAGACATACCCAAACGCAGACGGCAACAGTTTTGGTAAACTATCATTCAAATGTATTGGTGAGCCGGAAATGATATCGGCAAACAAATCAGCACCAATTAAAAAATCCACTGGACCTGATTTCCAAAACAGGGGATCTGCTAATTTATAGTCCGAAAATTTGTGCCTGATATGGTTTGGAAGCGTTACGGAGGGTAAATACGATGTTATATTATTAACAACAATAGCTTCAGTGTAGAAATTTGGTTGTACTCTATTTCTTGGCCTCAGAGTACATTTTACTTTTCCTCGAGCCCCCTCAAGAATGGTGGCCCCAATTCCTGATATCTGACGCCTAAAAGGAAATGTCCCAAGGCCCAATTTATTCAAAAATTTCCGTGTTATGAAGGACTGTTGAGATCCTGAGTCAAGAACCATTCGTACAGGTTGGAATCGGTTGTTCGCATCGCGGACTTCCGCTAAAATCGTACCTAAAAGTACTTCGAAGGGTGGTTTTTTGTTGTCAGGCATAGGCTTCACCTCACTTATAGTGGATGCCAAGGAAGGCGAGCTTCCCGCAGCCGCTGAACTTGAGTCCGAAATTTCCTCCTTACTTTTGAACAAGTGCAACATGGAGTGGTGTCGATAACGACAGAATCGACATCTCCATCTGGATTTACAATCTGCAGTAACATGAGCTTCTGACAGACATAGCCTACAACCCGACCAATGTTTGAGTAAAGCTAATCTTTTATTGGAATCAATTTGATGGAAAACTTGTCTCCACAAGCGACACACTTCGTGTTTTCCATTTTTGCTGTTGACGTTTTCTTTTGTGGTGTTGCGTTATTTTGGTTTATTATTTTCAATAATGAACCATTGGAATCGAGCATGAAAAAAAAAATGCTTACCCCCCCTCAAAATTTGATGGTTTACGTTTCAAGGTATGTAGAATCCAAAACTGCAATAAAAATATTTCTGTCTGTCCGCCGTACGCCGTACGGGCCACTTTTCTTAGTTACCATGAAAAAAAATTGATGAAATTCGGGTTATAGGTTCCGTTCGGCGTCTAGTTGGTCCTCGAAGCTCGACGTTACTGTGAGTCATCTCTAAGGGGTTCAAAATAGGGGTTGAAATTTTCAAAACGCCAATACCATTTTTTTACGTAAATATTTTTACGGTTTTAAATAGTTCTTGAACTTGCGAGTTTTTTAAGACCACCCGGAGCATCGTACGTCCAGCCGTTCGTTCACAGTAAGGCCCCGAAGTTTGCACCGACAGGCATTTTCGACTCCAGTGTGAATGAAATTGTATACAATTCAAACCAAATCTCGTAACCAGAGACGCGCCCACAATAGGAATTTGTGAATACGGCCAATCATTGGTAGGGATCACCTGATTATATTGGCGGAGTATGAAGTCGAGTTGGTTGTTCTGTGATATTATTTCATTTGAAAAATGATGGCTCTTTTGGAGTTTGTTGGTAGGTAGTGAAACTTGAACAAACGTTGAAGTATTATTGATGGGTAAATTATTACTACGGTAAATCATTACTCAACGGTAAATTATTACACAACGGTTCATTATACCATCTACGTAGTTGGTAGGTACTTTTGCAACTTTTTTCACTCCTCATCAACAATTTCTTTTCAGAACTTCATTATTTGTGTTTCTTTTTGTTAGGTACTGTTTGTCATCGGCAGAATTATTTTAGCAACATTTAACTCGTGATTTAGGTAGGTACCTAGTAACGAGTACGGGGTTAGGTACTAACCTACGGAGGGTCTGCGATCTACATAATATGTATATAATAGAATAGTACATATCATAATTATATAGAAGGGTTATCTATACATAGAGCTGTGATCTGTAACAGGAGGGTATTCTATACAAAATAATAAACCGTTGTGCAGGGATTTGCAGCGTTTTTTGACAGTAACGAGGTGTGAGGTTTACCTGAATACCCTTGTTTTTCTTTAGTACCTGATTTTTTATTAGATGAACCATCTTCAGAGACTGACAAGTTCCCCTCCATCATCTGTAACGCAGTGCATCTTTCTCGCACGAATTTTGACAAACTCGCAAACGTTGGAAAATCGCGGTTCTTATTATCCATTTCAAATAATTCTCGAGTTGTAGGGTCCAGAACCTTAATTGCCATGTGGAAGAGGATAAAATCAGCTTGGTCGGCAATGTCAAGTATTTTAAAGGCGGAAACACTATCCGAGATTTTGGATGTAAATTCCTTCAATGATTCGATATTAGATTTTCCCGTCATGGGTTTGAAATTTGTTATTGAGTTCAGGTATGTTGCAGCTAACAAACGCTTATTGTTAAACGCTACCTTTACGGCCTCCCAAGCAGTTTCATAATTCGCCTCTTCTAGTGGGAGGTGTGAGATGACGCTAGAAGCATGGCCAGTTAACGATGAAATTAGATAATGAAATTTGTCCATGTTTGACAAATGTCTATCAGAGTGAATGAGAGAGACAAATGTATCGCGGAATTTAGGCCAGCGAACCAAATTTCCATCAAATTTAGTTAGCTGAATTTTGGGCAGGGTTTTCCCAGGTCGTGGGTCCGTAAAAGTCAAGTTGGATAGGTCGGGCGAGCCGGATGGTTCTGGGTTTTGCTTTTGCAGTTTATCCACAATCATGTTGCATTCATAATAACATTTTTTTATGTTAGCTAAATACTCGCGGTCCGCTTGGGAGGGCATATTATCACTACCCTTCTCAATATAGGCGTCAACCAAATCGTCCCAATTTGATTCCAACTTGCCGAAATATAAATCGAGGGCTTTAGTCATTCCAAGATAAAGAGGAGCATGTCTTGAATCGGCGAGTGCCTTCCGACCTTCTTCTAAGATATTTCGCACGTATCATTCCCGGCTGCCTTTACCCTTTTCCTGAGGGAGACTATTTTTCTGTCCAGGGCGGTGGGAGAGAGAGAGAGAGAGAGAGTTAAAGCGTATTTATTCACTTCGTGACAATGTCAATATTACATAGTGGGTACCATTTACCTATTACATTAATATTTTATTATTTGAACATGCGCTTATACTGCTGGTCTTATTCGACCGTCGCAGGGAAATCCGCTGAGAGTACTTATTAATCTAGTTGGTCCATGACCAAATGCCACTGGATCTCCATCGACCTTTGCTACCTTACTTATTTTTAACTACCTACTATCATAATTTCCCCTTGCAGCCAATATTAATCCTATATACATTACACTTCCTCCGTGAACGTTTATTGACTAGCTATTCATTCCCAACTAAATCAGCGCAGCACCGACTCAACACCGCTATCCAGTACCTACTACTATAAACACATATTATATTGGTATATTTCTTTGGTACTTTTTTTCTTTCAGATAACTGATTAATCTTTCAAAACTCTCTTTACTCATAAACATAATATTGGGTAACTACCTACTATTGTTACATTCTGATAACTACAGATATATTCAACAACTGTTATTCCACGCATAACAAACCATTTCAAACAATAACAACCTCTGAAAATACAATCATGCTCTTGTAACGTTTATATGTATACACTATTTTTATATTGATATTTACATTTAATTTATACACTATTTTCATGCTTAAATTTATCCACAGCCAACACATGAATTTGTTCCAATACAATTTCATAACGGTAACGATCATTGACCTCATCTTATAGCATGCTGTTTCGCCAACGGTTCTACTCTCTTTGGTCGTAGTTGAACTCGTCCACCAAGAATTTCCTATATCTGCCCGCCTCTCTTAAAAATTTTGCCACCTTATGGATACTGGCGCTCCTTCCATCCAGAATATCCACCATCTCCGCCTCGCTTACTCGTGCCTTCCCCAGGCACCCCACTCTAAACTCATTCAACACGGGGCATACAGCCATGAAATGCAACGGTGTCTCGTCAGCTCGGAGGTTGCACAGAGAGCACTTATTGGCAGCTCCTTCTCTCCACCACCGATAATTCACCGTCAGCATTCCCGTACGGGCCCTACATATCATCCTGACTTTGGACAGATCAGTCACTTCCATATACGCTCGCCCACCTTCCTGGGTCCTGTCCAACTTGGCGTATAGCTGATGGTGAGCCGAGTTCGTGACCTCGTTGTTCAGCCTACTCAACCATTCTCCTTTCACTTTCTCAATCAGCCCCCTCGAATCACTCCTCCAATTGGCTCTCGTCAACGCGCACCCCAGTCTGCCCGCCAACTCACTGTACTCCGCCCACCATGACACACTCTCCTGTATAACCCAATCTGCCACAACTCTGGGATACCTATTTTCCTTGTACGCCAGCACCTTATTTACATAGTCTGTCTGCAATTTCATAGTATGGAAATGCATCAAATGAAACCCACTCTCCGCATAAACTATATAGTTAGGGGTATTTTGTGGCAAGGATAGAACTTTCTTTATGTAGTACCTTTGAAGTTTCTCCACCTGCTCATTCTGCTGGAAACCCCAAACCTGTGCCCCGTAACATACCAGCGACCTAGTTGTTGCTGCGAATACCTTGTGTTTCACTCTCAGTGGGACACGTCTTTTCCGAATCATGGTTCCCCATACCACACTCATCCCATGTTTCGCCTCACTCACCTTTCTGCTAAAATCCACCCACCGCTCCAGGGCGGTGGGTGGATTGCCTACTGCGGCTTGCCCCGATTCCAACTCAGTCTCAGGGTCATCGACAGGCATTTTTTTTTTTTTTTCGAAACTCAAGGGAAGAGGGGGGGGGGGGGGGGAGACTGGAAGGTTTGACTGTAAGATAACTTCGAATTTGGATCAATCAATTCAATCCCTACCTTCAGTACCTACCTTATAAGCAAGCCCCTTACAAAAGGAAGCAAGTATCATATAAAAGGTATAGGTACCAACTCGAAATCCAGACGAAAATGTGGATGAACTATTTATTACATGTAGGTTCTCATTGTCTGAAAGTGTGAGCGGACACAGATATGTAGAATTCAATAGCTCAGATTAACGTTTTAGGTGTACGCACTACCTACCTACTACATCAAATTACCACGTTGCGGGCCCGTGAAATATGCGCTGGTAAAATAATGAAAATAAATGACACCTCACATTAAATGAAATCAAAAAATTGTGTAGGTACCCAACAAATAACATTTCACAAATAACCCCTATTTCCAGGATGTTCTGAAATATAGGTTCAAGAGGAGTACCTACCTGTTTGCATTCAGCTGCACTTGCAGGTATTCACCAATAATTACAAAATCAGTGTTAGAATCATTCGATGACAATACACGTAGGCACTTGTCGGGAATAATATTCTGTACCTACCGGAATACTTCCTTGAACGAAAATTCCAATTTAAATCAGATGGCAGTTTCTATAAGTCAACTCAAGATAGTCATAATTTGGGTTTCTAACCACGCTCTGCTACCATGTTTTGTCACTGGGTGGGGATCGTGAAGAAAGAACGATAACCGTTTAACCCTCTGACGAAAAATAATTTATTGATGAACTATCTCTGAGTTGAAAAGAAATACCACTGATGCAAAGGTATGTACCTAAATGAACTTAAATTTAACGTGGAGCTCCACCAAACATAAAATGAATTCCTGCACGACTTAAGATCGAATCGTATGCTGAGAATATAATGTACTGCCACACAGAGAATGTATTGATACGTCTGACCTTTTACAGTCCCACACTTTGGATGAAGACGATCCGATGGGATGACAGGTGATGTCCAGGGCTTCGGGCTGTCCACGTGCCCGGGTGTCCACAGATGAATTCGTCTAGGGTTGAACCACCACAGAAAAGCTCACGTTGTCGATCGCGCAACGGGCTTACAGCGAATTTGACTGACTACAGCACTCCGCAGGTTGTCAATGATTGACTCGAGTTCTCCGGGATATCCGCGGATAATAAAGCCGAATATGAAGTTCGGATGTTGAGGGTCTCAAACACCGAATCGGCACTCGATTCAATAAAAACGAAAGGACGCGGTTGTTTAGCCGGCCGGCAAGAAGGCTCGTTGGCAAGTGAAGTCTGGCAAATTGATGATCAAATATATAGGTTTGTGCACGTCGAAGAGGGTGAAGGTGGCATTCAACGCGGTTGAAAGTTGAACGGTCGCCTCTGCCCCCACTGGCCCCGGCCTTATGTTATATATTATGTCAACAAGAGTGGCCAATAAAGCAAACAAAACAAAACAATCCTAGGTACCTAATCGAGTGGCTAACAATCACAGAACAACCAACTCGACTTCATACTCCGCCAATATAATCAGGTGATCCCTAGCAATGATTTCATCTCCGCCAAATTTCCTATTGTGGGCGCGTCTCTGGTTACGAGATTTGGTTTGAATTGTATACAATTTCATTCACACTGGAGTCGAAAATGCCTGTCGGTGCAAACTTCGGGGCCTTACTGTGAACGAACGGCTGGACGTAGGACTCTCCGGATGGTCTTAAAAAACTCGCAAGTTCAAGAACTATTGAAAACCGTAAAAATATTCACGTAAAAAAATAGTATAGGCGTTTTGAAAATTTCAACCCCTATTTTGAACCCCTTAGAGATGACTGACAGTAACGTCGAGCTTCGAGGACCAACTAGATGCCGAACGGAACCTATAACCCGAATTTCATCAATTTTCTTTCATGGTAACTAAGAAAAGTGGCCCGTACGGCGTACGGCGTACGGCGGACAGACAGAAATATTTTTATTGCAGTTTTGGATTCTACATACCTTGAAACGTAAACCATCAAATTTTGAGGGGGGGTAAGCATTTTTTTTTTTCATGCTCGATTCCAATGGTTCATTATTGAAAATAATAAACCAATATTTCTGTCTGTCCGCCGTAAGCCGTACGTTCCACTTTTCTTAGTTACCATGAATACAAATTGATGAAATTCGGGTTGTAGGTTCCGTTCGGGGTCTAGTTGGTCCTCGAAGCTCGGCGTTACAGTCAGTCATCTCTAAGGGGTTCAAAATAGGGGTTGAAATTTTGAGAACGCCATGGCTCGAAAACTTTCGATTGAAGGGTATGGTTTTTTTTACGATATTAAATTTGTCTTGTGCTAAACAATTTTTTGAGACCACCCGGAGCACTGTACGGCCAGCCGTTCGTGTGCACCAAAAAGCTTCGTCCACACGATCGTGAATCAAACGGTATAAATCCGGCCGGGATATAATCACTAAGGAGCAGCTGATTATAATCAAGGACGGCTGTATGAAGTCGAGTTGTTTCTTCTGCGATATTATTTCATTTGATAAGTGATGGACTATTGGATTTTGTTGGTAGGTAGGTACTTGTGAAACTTGAACAAACTTTGAAGTATTATTGATGGGTAAATTATTACACAATTGTAAATTATTACACAACGGCAAATTATTACACAACGGTAAATTAGTAGATAACGGTAAATTATTACACAACGGTTCATCTACCAAGAAGGGGCTGGATTTTGTTGATCGGTACTTTTGCAACTTGGCCAACCGTTGAAGTATTATTGATGGGCAAGTTAGTACACAACGGTTCATTATACACGACCACGAGGGTAGACCACAGAAAACAGTGACCTACGCAGAAGGGCCCTCTATTTCACTCCACATCAACAATTTTCTTCAGACCTTCATTATTTGCGTTTCTTTTTGCCGTTTTAGTTAGGTACTGCTTGTCATCGACAGAATTATTTTTGCAACATTTAACTCGTGACTTAGATAGGTACCTAGTAACGAGTACGGGGTACTAACCTACGGAGGGTCGGCGATCTACACAACATGTATAGACTAGTACATATTATATAGACGGGTTATCTATACAGAGAGCTGTGATCTGTAAAAGAAGGGTATTCTGTACAAAATAATCAATCGTTGTGCAGATTTGCAGCGTTTTTATTTGTGCGATTAGAGGATATGTAATAAAGGAATATTGGGGGGGGGGGGGGGAAGGAGAAATATTGGCTTTTATTGACTTTAAAAAAAATATATCCATTTTCCCTATCTTCATTTTGTTCAATTTTATATTTTAAATTGTTTGCCGAAAATCCAATATAGTGCACTTAACTTTGAAATGTGCAGCTAACCCCAAAATATTCGTTCAGCTTTTTGCAAAATAAAACGTGCGGTTTTAGAACCAGCTATCTGTGAAATGTATAAAAAATATTACTGGAATTCTAAATAATCTTTTTTTCTCTATGCCATTCAAATATATATTTATATTTATATTTTCTTCAAATAGATATTCCTCCAGGAAAAAACAATCACTAAGCATAATAACAGTGCAAACAAAATGTGAGAAAAAAAACTGTAACAAAATTTATTAAATACTACTTAACTGATGATGTTTGTACACTATAATTTTATTGATAGAAATGCAAGTTATTTTATTTTGATAACATTTTTAAATAATTTTCTTCAACAAATAAATCTTTTGCTTCTTCGTCAACTGGAAGCGATTCCGTAACTTTTCTTGCTTTCTGGCATGAGGCGACAAAGTTGTTCGATTATTTACGTCTTCTTATTATTAAGTGGAATACCACGAGAAGAACACCACATGTGGGCTCAGCTGCTACAATAATCAAAGGAAAAACGCCTTGCTCATCTGACGATAAATGACTCGACCCAGTCCAGTACCAGTAATTAAGCCATTGATTCCAAGGTAAAACGCCTCATCTCGATTATCACCGACTTCAGGCGTTTCGTCTCAGAATCTAGGATTAGAATAAATTATATGAGGCGTTTATGGTGCCGTAATTGAGCTGTTTTACCTTTGACTTGAATGAGATGAGGCGTTTTTTCCTTTTAACACCACGATTTTCAAGTTTTTCTGGTGAAAATTTCGATGCTTTCCAATTTGAATTTTCAATTTGTGACTTAACCAATGGAAAGAGCATGTCAAAATTAGGGGGGATACGTGAAAACCCCATTTTCGGAAATTTTTGAGATGCGCGGCGTTCTTCCTTTTGACTACAGAATACTGTTCTATCAATCAACTTCATTTTAATGATTTTTGTAGTATTTCTGTTCTGTTTACTGGTTTTCACTAGCATTGGTCGATATTTACCAATAACCTTCCTTATCCCATCCTCCCCCTTCTTTTATCTTGTCCATCGAGCATGAATACTAGCCCGAAGGCTCAGATACGCATCGTCACACTCGTTTTCAGAACTTCCGGTTTCTATTATTGGTTTTATTATTTTCAATAATGAACCATTGGAATCGAGCATGAAAAACAAGAAAAAATTCTAACCCCCCCCTCAGAATTTGATGGTTTACTTTTCAAGGTACGTATAATCCGAAAATGAAATAAAAAACGCTGCAAATCCCTGCACAACGGTTTATTATTTTGTATAGAATACCCTTCTGTTACAGATCACAGCTCTATGTATAGATAACCCGTCTATATAATATGATATGTACTATTCTACACATATTATGTAGATCGCAGACCCTCCGTAGGTTAGTACCTAACCCCGTACTCGTTACTAGGTACCTACCTAAATCACGAGTTAAATGTTGCTAAAATAATTCTGCCGATGACAAACAGTACCTAACAAAAAGAAACACACATAATGAAGTTCTGAAAAGAAATTGTTGATGAGGAGTGAAAAAAGTTGCAAAAGTACCTACCAACAAACTCCAGCCCCTTCTACATAGATGGTATAATGAACCGTTGTGTAATAATTTACCGTTGAGTAATGATTTACCGTAGTAATAATTTACCCATCAATAATACTTCAACGTTTGTTCAAGTTTCACTACCTACCAACAAACTCCAATAGAGCCATCATTTTTCAAATTAAATAATATCACAGAACAACCAACTCGACTTCATACTCCGCCAATATAATCAGGTGATCCCTACCAATGATTGGCCGTATTCACAAATTGCTATTGTGGGCGCGTCTCTGGTTACGAGATTTGGTTTGAATTGTATACAATTTCATTCACACTGGAGTCGAAAATGCCTGTCGGTGCAAACTTCGGGGCCTTACTGTGAACGAACGGCTGGACGTACGATGCTCCGGATGGTCTTAAAAAACTCGCAAGTTCAAGAACTATTTAAAAACGTAAAAATATTTACGTAAAAAAATGGTATAGGCGTTTTGAAAATTTCAACCCCTATTTTGAACCCCTTAGAGATGACTCACAGTAACGTCGAGCTTCGAGGACCAACTAGACGCCGAACGGAACCTATAACCCGAATTTCATCAATTTTTTTTCATGGTAACTAAGAAAAGTGGCCCGTACGGCGTACGGCGTACGGCGTACGGCGTACGGCGGACAGACAGAAATATTTTTATTGCAGTTTTGGATTCTACATACCTTGAAACGTAAACCATCAAATTTTGAGGGGGGGTAAGAATTTTTTTTTCATGCTCGATTCCAATGGTTCATTATTGAAAATAATAAACCAATATTTCTGTCTGTCCGCCGTAAGCCGTACGGGCCACTTTTCTTAGTTACCATGAATACAAATTGATGAAATTCGGGTTATAGGTTCCGTTCGGGGTCTAGTTGGTCCTCGAAGCTCGGCGTTACAGTCAGTCATCTCTAAGGGGCTCAAAATAGGGGTTGAAATTTTCAGAACGCCGTAGCTCGAAAACTTTAGATTGAAGGGTATGGTTTTTTTTACGATATTAAATTTGTCTTGAGCTAAACAATATTTTGAGACCACCCGGAGCACTGTACGTCCAGCCGTTCGTGTGCACCAAAAAGCTTCGACAACACGATCGTGAATCAAACGGTATAAATCCGGCCGGGATATAATCACTAAGGAGCAGCTGATTATAATCAAGGACGGCTGTATGAAGTCGAGTTGTTTCTTCTGCGATATTATTTCATTTGATAAGTGATGGGCTGTTGGATTTTGGTTTATTATTTTCAATAATGAACCATTGGAATCGAGCATGAAAAAAAAAATTCTTACCCCCCCTCAAAATTTGATGGTTTACGTTTCAAGGTATGTAGAATCCAAAACTGCAATAAAAATATTTCTGTCTGTCCGCCGTACGCCGTACGGGCCACTTTTCTTAGTTACCATGAAAGAAAATTGATGAAATTCGGGTTATAGGTTCCGTTCGCTGTCTAGTTGGTCCTCGAAGCTCGACGTTACTGTCAGTCATCTCTAAGGGGTTCAAAATAGGGGTTGAAATTTTCAAAACGCCTATACCATCTTTTTACGTAAATATTTTTACGGTTTTAAATAGTTCTTGAACTTGCGAGTTTTTTAAGACCATCCGGAGCATCGTACGTCCAGCCGTTCGTTCACAGTAAGGCCCCGAAGTTTGCACCGACAGGCATTTTCGACTCCAGTGTGAATGAAATTGTATACAATTCAAACCAAATCTCGTAACCAGAGACGCGCCCACAATAGGAATTTGTGAATACGGCCAATCATTGGTAGGGATCACCTGATTATATTGGCGGAGTATTAAGTCGAGTTGGTTGTTCTGTGATATTATTTAATTTGAAAAATGATGGATGGCTCTTTTGGAGTTTGTTGGTAGGTAGTGAAACTTGAACAAACGAAGTATTATTGATGGGTAAATTATTACTACGGTAAATCATTACTCAACGGTAAATTATTACACAACGGTTCATTATACCATCTACGTAGAAGGGGCTGGAGTTTGTTGATAGGTACTTTTGCAACTTTTTTCACTCCTCATCAACAATTTCTTTTCAGAACTTCATTATGTGTGTTTCTTTTTGTTAGGTACTGTTTGTCATCGGCAGAATTATTTTAGCAACATTTAACTCGTGATTTAGGTAGGTACCTAGTAACGAGTACGGGGTTAGGTACTAACCTACGGAGGGTCTGCGATCTATATAATATGTATATAATAGAATAGTAGATATCATATTATATAGACGGGTTATCTATACATAGAGCTGTGATCTGTAACAGAAGGGTATTCTATACAAAATAATAAACCGTTGTGCAGGGATTTGCAGCGTTTGTTGGTAGGTAGGTACTTGTGAAACTTGAACAAACTTTGAAGTATTATTGATGGGTAAATTATTACACAATTGTAAATTATTACACAACGGCAAATTATTACACAACGGTAAATTAGTAGATAACGGTAAATTATCACACAACGGTTCATCTACCAAGAAGGGGCTGGATTTTGTTGATCGGTACTTTTGCAACTTGGCCAACCGTTGAAGTATTATTGATGGGCAAGTTAGTATACAACGGTTCATTATACACGACCACGAGGGTAGACCACAGAAAACAGTGATCTACGCAGAAGGGCCATCTATTTCACTCCACATCAACAATTTTCTTCAGAACTTCATTATTTGCGTTTCTTTTTGCCGTTTTAGTTAGGTACTGCTTGTCATCGACAGAATTATTTTTGCAACATTTAACTCGTGACTTAGATAGGTACCTAGTAACGAGTACGGGGTACTAACCTACGGAGGGTCTGCGATCTACATAATATGTATAGACTAGTACATATTATATAGACGGGTTATCTATACAGAGAGCTGTGATCTGTAAAAGAAGGGTATTCTGTACAAAATAATAAACCGTTGTGCAGGGATTTGCAGCGTTTTTTTAATCGTTGTATGTAGTTAGAGTTAATTTGGGAATGTACTTGTGAAAAAGTAAGTAACTGTACTCAATGCAATACGACCATTTTGGAATTACTGTAAACACTAAATTGAACACAATAAATTAACCTAAAGTATCCAGTGCAACATATGGGGTACCTATCTAGTGTGTGTGTGTGTGTGCATAAAGGACGCACGGGTAGCGGGTTCTGCATTAAACCACCTACGTATAGGTAACTATTTGTAATAATGCCAGCTAAGAGTTGGGAGGATGGCATAGCAAGGAAGGGGCTAAAGCTGAAGGGATTGTAATTGATAGGTCTGGGCGAGGCATCGCGCCTCAGCTATTAATCAAGAACTGCCTCCAGTATTAAAGGACATACCCCCTTACCGCCTCATATGCCCCATTACCGTCTCCTTACCCCCCCCCCCCCCTCCGCCCGGCACCTGACTTCATCAATCATACGCCCGATATCCAGGTATCCTACACCGCCGAAGTGATGCGATTATGGAAAATAAGGTTGAAAGATCTGTACCCAAGGAAGTGCAAATACCATAATTATTACATCAGTGAAGAATTATCGACAAGTAGCTAGATTACCCGTGCGTTGCACGGTGTATTGGTCTCAAAGATCACTCAGCTGACCAGGGCGGGAAATTCATGTAGCATGTAGATACATGTGGTTGAAGAGCACGCCGAAAAAACCACATCAAGATCCGCTCGGTCTTTTATTCATGCATTTTATTCATCCTCATTTTGTGGCTCGTGTTTCTTGCGTGAGACTTTTTATCATGAATCACAATTCATGATAAAAAGTCTCTCTCACACACACACACACACCGATCAGGTTTATTTTTTGACTACTTCTCAGGGAGCCCCAGTGAACAAGTGCGCCAAATTTCAGTCTTAAACCCCTCTCTAACCTACTCCTAAAACGCTGCAAATTATTACACAGCGATTTAGTATTAGTTCTGCCCTTTCTGCGTAGATAATTTTTTCTGTGGTTAATACCTACTCTCGTGCCCCCCCCCCCCCCTCACGCCCCACGATAGCCCAAAATTTAGAATTGGAGCTGGCTGGTGAATGAGAGGAACATAAATATGCGGTGTTCAACAGTTCAACCGTTCACTGTTTGTTGTTATTCATGCGAAGCACAACGTTTGTTCAAATTAAAAAAGTACCTTTCATAAAAATACCAGATGAGCAACATTCTTCAAATGAAATAAGATCACAGAACACCCAACTCGATTTCATTCAGCCATGCGTGATTATAATCAGGTGTTCCCTAGCAATGATGTCTGTGCTCTGTTATATGTACCGTTTCATTCACGATCATGTTAACGATGATTTCGATGCAAACGAACGGCTGGACATACTTCTGGGTGGTCTCAACAAATTCTTTAGTTCGAGATCAATGTAAAAAAGTAAAATGTATAAAAAACCATACCCTTCCACTGAAATTTCAAGAGCTACAGCGTTCTCAAAATTTCAACACCTATTTTTCACCCCTTAGAAATGACAAACAGAAAAAAAATTGAAATTTTCTATTCCATTTTCAGATTCTACATAAAATTTTGAGGGGGTTGAAATTTTTTTCATGCTCGATTCCAAAGGTTCATTATTGAAAATAATAAACCAAAAATAGCTTTAAAAAACCTTCCACTAAACGTTTTTGAGTTACGGCTGGAAATTTCAACCTCTACTTTTCACTCCTTAGAGGTGACTGGCAGTAACGCTAAGCTTCGAGGCCCAACTAGACCCCAAATTAGCACTAAAAATCAAATTTCATTAATTGTGGTTCATCGTAAACTAAGGAATGTGCGAAGTATGGCTGACGAACATAAATTTTTCAATTCTATGTTCGAATTCCACGTCCGTTGAGTTGAAACGGAAACCAATAGATTTTGTGGAGGGGAGGGGGGATTACTTTTTTTCTCGACAAGATGCACAAAAGGCACTTCCTTGGAGCTATAAAAATGTGTTTGCAAAATTTCAGCTCAATCCGTTGTCTGTGAGGGTGTAGCCCTTTCAAAGGAAAAGAAGTAAAATAACAAAACTTGAAAAATAGCTGTGATGAATTTAAAATTGGCGTACATTCATCACGGTGGCGTGAGGATTTTGCCCAGGCGGTTATGAGCGAATCACCACCGACATCTGAGATCTTTTTGGAAGAGGTTTTGCCTAGGCGGTTATGAGCGAATCACCACCGACATCTAGGATCTTTTGGGTTTTGTGTCCAGGCGGTTATGGGCTGACCACCACCGTCATCTAGGATCTTTTAGGTTGAGGAGAGAGAGCAGGGTAGGAAGAGAGAGAGTAGCCAGCGGCTAGAGGAGGCGTCGAATGAAGAAAAAGGCGCAGGATCCGGGGTTTTATAGGAAAGTGAGCCCTCTCCTTCCAACCCCCCTGTTAGGGGTTGATGGTGGGGCTCCAGGTTGTGTACCCTGGATCCTGTGGCTTGTCTCCCCACTCGTACCGTTTACTGACGGAAACTATCTTTCGTGGTTAAATGTTTGGCGAGAACTTAAACTCTAGTGGAGTGGTTCCCGGAGGGACTCACGACAATAGCTATTTCCAATCTTCATTATTGTCGCGAGGGTTGAAATTTGAATCAGATCATCAGGGGCCTCTCGAGAACAGGTGTACGAGAAATCAACACCGGAGACCCCCAGGAGGCCGTGTTACGAGGGTGTAAAAACCCCTAACTTGTTCTGTCGTGTAATATGTTCTTGGTGAGAGTTTTACGTTTCGCCCCTGGGCCGGCAAAATCATTAAGATTCGCCCCCAAAGGATTTGTTACCTCTCGCCCCCGGTATTGCGACTCCCCCCCATGATATTATTTGTAGTGATCGGCTGCTCCCTATAAACAATGTAATAGCGTCACTTGAGGTATAAGCGGCGTCTTGGCGGCTTCCCGGAGCGGGGTTCCCCTACCCCCCTCCGGGTCTGTAATAAGGGGTATAAAAGGCGATGTAATTAACCAATAAACATGCATTCCAAGTCACAAACCGACTCAAGCAGTCTCGTGTACTCATTCCTAAATATAGCTCCCGCTGGATCATCACACTGGTCACCCCGACGACGAACACGCAACCTTCACCGGCTACCGGCTTCTGCGAACAGCGTCTCGCCCTTCTCGCCTCTAGCGACTGCTCAACGCGCACCTTCGCTGGCTTCCTGCCTTCTGCGAACAACATCCCGCCTTCTCGCCTCTAGCGACGGCTCGATACGCACCTTCGCCGGCTTCCTGCCCTCTGCGAATAGCGCCCCGCATTCTCCCTTCCAGCGACGGCTTAAAACGCACATTCGCTTTGACCTTCAACGGACTTACAAAGGTCCTTTTCAGGACCACTGTCTGTTTCAGCCTTTCAGTTTCAGCCACCTCGGACTTTAGCGACCGCAACGCCGGCAGAGCAACGTACCCTTGCCCCGGCCATCTTCGGACTAACACCGATTCTTTAAGAACCATCGTCCTCTTGCGATCGACAGCGAACCCCCCACCACTCGTCACGACCAATCAGCGTCCTCTCTCAAGGGACCAGCCAGCTATCGTCTCTTCAGCGAACCAATTAGAGACCATCTCGCCCCTCCCGCTGCCTATATAACGAGAGCGACCACCAACGGAGCATTCATTCCTCAGATCTACATCCAAGAGAACTACTAAGAAGAAAATGGAGACCAGAGCTAAGAAGACACTCAAAACGTCACCAGCACCTCTCAAACTGAGGCCTTTTGACCCGGCTTTCCCGCACGTCTGGTTCGCACAGCTCGAATTAATTTTCGCCCAGGAGGGCTTGAAAAATTCTGAAGCCCGCTTCACCCATGCCTTCCTCGCGCTGGAGCCTCGCCAAGCGGACATCTGTACCGACATCGTCGCCTCACACTCCGCAAGCTACCAGGCGTTGAAAGACCGGCTTATCGCAGCTCATGCACCCTCAGATGGCTCCCAGCTCACAACTCTGCTTCACCCTTCGATGACAGACGAGCTACCTTCGGCCCTCGCCCGACGCCTTCAACGTGCACTTCCTGCGGAAACCCCCGGCATCGCTCCTCCGACAACTCTTCTTGCGAGCTCTACCAGAGAGCCTTCGCCTTCACATCGCAGCCAGCGTAGAACCCGACATCACGAAGCTTGCGGCGGCCGCCGACCGCCTTATACCCTTCGTAACACCTCCTCGTGTGGCTACCGTCGACAAGGAAGTTCAAGTGATCCAGCACCACCAACAAATGCGGCCTTCTACGCAGCGACAATCACCCCCTCAACGATCGAACAAGACGTTCTGTTTCTACCATAGAAGATGGGGATCCCGAGCGAAGAAATGCGTCAAACCATGCACCTGGCGAAACCAACCGACGGGAAACGCCGACGCACGACCCCAAGAGCCGTAACGGCCGTGCGAAAACACCTAAACTCTCGGCTTTTCCTCCGATGTAAGAAGACTGCAGTAGAATTTCTCGTAGACACCGGCTCGGATGTTTCGATTGTACCTAACTCGCTACTTCGTAGAAAAACAAAGAAACCCGGCTTCCTACGAGCGGCTAATGGCTCGGAGATCAACACATAGGGCAACCACTCCGCCTCGGTACACCTACCCGACCTACCGCCCTATGAATGGACATTTGTCGTAGCGGACGTCTCAACACCGATCCTCGGCTCCGACTTCCTGCGGTACCACGGCCTACTAGTTGACCTCCCAAACGCCCGCCTCATCAACACAGCGACTAGCACCTTCATCAAAGGCAAAATCAACCTCGTACATCCGGGAAACTCTATCTGTTTAACCACAGATAATTCGCCACGCTTTCAAGCACTACTAGACGCATACACTCCTTCAAAAACGCCCTGCGAAGCACCGATCGAACACCATATAGTAACGAAGGGCCCACCATGTCATGCTAAGCTCAGACGACTAGCTCCGGCGATCTACACGAAAGCGAAAGCCCACTTCACAGAACTCCTAAACGCCGGCATCATAGAACCATCAGAAGCTCCTTGGTCAAGCCCTCTACACGTCGTACCGAAGCCAGACGGAGACATTCGCCCGTCGGGGACTACCGTGCCCTCAACAGACTCACCGTCCCCGATCGATACACGGTACCCCACATCCACGACTTCACAACCGTACTTTTCAGGACAACTATATACAGTACGTTCGATCTCGCCCGCGCCTTCTTCCATTGCGGAATAAGCAAAAAGGACGTTCCGAAAACGACAATTCTCACCCCGTTCGGCGCCTACCAGTACAAAAGAATGAACTTCGGCTTAAGAAACGCAGCACAGACTTGGCAGAGATACATGGACCACGTCCTCCGAGACCTACCCTTCGTTTTCTGCTATTTAGACGACCTTCTAGTAGCCTCCAAAGATATCGAAGAACATTTTACTCACGTAAAATTATTACTCGATACTCTATCAAAATACGGCCTCCAAGTCAACAAGGCGAAGTGTTAACTGGCCCGCACATCTGTCAAGTTCCTCGGCCACATCGTATCACCTAACGGAGTAACACCTCTACCCGAACGAACGGCCCTCATCGCTAAGTTTCCTCGCCCTACTACGGTACAATACCTCCGCACGTTCCTAGGCTTGATAAATTTTTATCACCGCGCGATACCTCGTGCTGCCGCCACATGCCAACCACTGATAGACATGATACCGCCCGACGCTCGGAAGAGAGATAACGTCTACTTCAATGGTCTAAAAACGCCGAAACCGCGTTCGAAGAAGCGAAACACGTCCTCGAACGAGCAGTAACATTAGCGCATCCAGGCCCCACACAACCACTAGTCCTACACACGGACTCCTCGGACTTCGCCGTCGGCGCTGCGCTCCACTTCCTAGACGGTGACCATCTCAGACCACTAGGATTTTTCTCAAAATCCCTCAATCAAGCGCAGAGAAATTACAGCACGTTCGACCGAGAACTCCTCGCAATATATCTCGCCGTAGCACACTTCCGCCAGCAAATCGAGGGACGTACACTAACCGTGTACACCGATCACAAACCTCTCACCACGGCCCTTACTACACAATCGAACACCGCTCCTCCGACCAGACTCCATCACCTACGATTCATATCAGAATTCACCACGGATATAAGATACGCCGAGGGATCATCAAACGTCATCGCCGATTATTTGTCCCGTCTACCACCCACCGAAGATAACACTGGCCTGGACACACACGCGGTCGACTAATACCGACCTCCCTTCTCAACAAGAGAACTCTTCGAAGCCCAGTCCGCCGATGAACACACCCGCGAGATGAGCCTTCAAAGAAAAACAATCAACGGGTACAAGATCCTTTGCGAATTGTCAGATTCAGCACCACGACCCTATATACCTACATCTCTATGGCTCCCAGTTTTCTGGCACATACACGGACTATCGCATCCGGGAATAAAGACTACGACCGCCCTGATCCGCGCCCGATACTATTGGTCAAATTTGACCTCCTCGGTTCGCCACTTCACACGCGCCTGCCCTAGCTGCAACCGGGCGAAGATTACCCGGCACGTTCGAGCACCCCTAGGTACCTTCCCGGCATCAACACCGCTCTCACATCTACATGTTGATATCTTCGGACCACTTCCACCTTCCAGATCATACAAATTCGTTCTCTCGATGATCGACTGAGCAACCGGATGGTTCGAATGCGTCCCGTTATCAACAATAACAACGGAAAGCCTGATCAACGCCCTTCACGATAACTGGATCACCCGATTCGGTTCCCCGGCACACTTGACTTCCGACCAAGGGACCCAATTCACATCAAACACCTTCCGATTATTCTGCGAAAAAATGGGGATAGAACTACATCACACGAACACATATCACCCGCAAGCCAACGGCCTTGTGGAACGCCTACACCGTGTCTTAAAAGACGCTACCATCGCTGCCTCCTCGTCAAGAACCTGGGCATCGGACCTCAACGGCCTCCTTCTCAGCCTACGCAACAGGCCAGGCCCCGACGGCTACTCGCCCTCACAACGACTTTTTTCGGCCACTCCACGACTTCCAGGGGACCTGTTCACACAACCACCACCCGCTACGGTACCGCTTCTGACACACGACTCGTACCGAAGATTCGCAGAGGCCTATTTGCCAAACACAATTCAGCGAGCAACACACGTATACGTAAGAGTCGACACACCGAAAGGTAAACTCGACCCCCCTTACGTAGGGCCTTTTCGAGTCCTCACAAACGACGGGAAGACTATTTTGTTTCGAAAACAATGACTCCACGACACCAACAGTCTCCATTGATAGATGCAAGCCGGCCCCGCCTCCCTCAACTGCGATTGGTCAAGAAAGCTAACTCCCTATTGGCAAACCAAATTCATCCGCAGATTCAGCGGGTATAAAACACGGACCGCGACCCGCGAAGGTCATTCACTCTCACAATGGTACCGAACACACCTTCGCCTCCGGGCCATCACGACTCGCCAACGAGAAGAAGAAAAACGAAGCCAGTACTCCTGGGGAGGTGTCCCCCAACCACCACGATACGAGAAGCGATGGAAATCACACGGTTCAACGCCACCCCTATACCACCTCGGCCATCCATCAACCAGATGAATCAGAAGATGAAGCCACCACAGGGAATCACTCCACTTCATGTCAGCGGCCCGCCAGACGCCGCGGGAATACCCATAATGACCTACACGGCCACTCACAGGCAAACCATCACGCTGACGCTCCCGCCTTTCGCCGGGAAGTGCTCCGACTGCTGCACACACGGCTGCCGCCGCCCACAGCTCCAGAGCATCGGGATACAGGTGTCCCCCGACACAATTACCACTGGGACCCAGGCAACAAACAAGAGGACGCAAGGGGAGCCGCCAACCGCTGCAGCTACGCCGCAAGTGCGGCCCATTTCACCTGCTCCGGCACCTCCTGCCTCGCCGCCCAGCAGAGTCACTCCCGCCAGCCGCCCCTTCCAGAGGTCTCCCAGACGAGGCCCCCGACATTATCAGCGGAACCACCTCCGAGCACGCTCCCAGTTCCGAGCACGCTCAGGGATCCCGCACCGCAGCCGCCGCTAATGCAGGACGACACCGCAACAGCAAACCAAGACAACACGCAGCCTCTTCTACCTCCACCGACGCCTCAACACGATTCACCATCGAATATGAATTTATAATTGCAGTATTTAACTTCAATTCTGGGGGGAGCAGTGTAGTGATCGGCTGCTCCCTATAAACAATGTAATAGCGTCACTTGAGGTATAAGCGGCGTCTTGGCGGCTTCCCGGAGCGGGGTTCCCCTACCCCCCTCCGGGTCTGTAATAAGGGGTATAAAAGGCGATGTAATTAACCAATAAACATGCATTCCAAGTCACAAACCGACTCAAGCAGTCTCGTGTACTCATTCCTAAATATAGCTCCCGCTGGATCATCACATTATTAAACATTGGTTACCTGGAAGAACCTCTACTGTATGTCCGTAATCTCAGTATACGCGCGAAGACCTTTCCCGAAATATTTAGAATCGCCAAAGTACTTTACATAAAGTAGGGGATAAGTCAGATTTTGCAAACTATAGGCCTATTTCTATGCTATGTTCGGTTTCTGTACAGCTTGAAAGGTGGGTAAAGCTAAACTTGACTAAATTTTTTGAGGAAAATGATGTCTTGTTCGACTCGCAGTTCGGTTTTAGCCGGGATAATGGGGTGTCATGATCTGTTTTCCCTGGTATCGGAGCTTCATGGGGTTAAGGATAGAAGTCAAAAAGCCATAATTGTCTACCTGGCCTTGGCTAAAGCTTTTGACAGTATAGAGAAGACAATTTTGCTCAGTCGAACGCAGGTGGCGTCGACCCTCAATAAGTGAACCTAAGAATGTTGCCTATGGGATTATCGAGGGTAGTACTGCAAGGGTGCTAGTGTACTGCAGAATGAAAAAGTGTTTTTGTTTGCTGACGATGCCACCATTTTGTTTGTGGGCAACGACTGGCAGACGGTTTGATGATGTTGTTTGATGAGGCTCAGATAGGTATTAACAAGGTGAATGACTTTGAATATGTAGGTAAAACTAAATTTATGACTATTGGCACTTGCCAGATCTGATACCTTGCAAAGCATTGTTATTCACTGTAGTAGTGATCCAACAAGTTGTAAATATGAGAAGCTAGAAAGCGTAGAAAATTTCAAGTATTTAGGTATACAGATGTATGCTAAATTGTCCTGGAAAGTTCATGTTTGTTTTTTGTATGATAGACTCAAAAAATTCCCATCTCTCTTCTATAATATCCGCTCCATGGTGGGATGCCTCAACTACGCCTTATATACCATAGTTTAGTGCAGTCGGTTATCCAATATGGATTAGTTTGGGGAGGAACCTATCCAACAAACTTGGAAAAGTTATTCATTTTACAAAAATCTACTATTAAAATCATCCATAGTGTTCGGACGTAGGTACATAAACGCCCGAAGTAGTGCGTCTAGTGTCCGCTCGAGCGCTAGCTGCGGCTAGTGGGGTCGATCAGATCATGAGGTTTCTTAGGTCTTAGAACGAACGAATATATAATTGTGCTTATATTAATAAATTGCAGCAAGCATCACGTCAGCCATAGGCGGTGCAATTTCGGTCTGTCGGTTCGGAAGTATGAAATACGTTCATCCATGTAGTTCTTTGATTCTTTCAAACCTGAGCCCCTCTCGAACGGCAAGATGGCGTTCAACCTCAAAAAGTGAAAGTTGAGAAAGTTTTTTATCGTTGTGAAAATTGTATCGAAGTTAATCGTTCTTACCCGTTCTGTAATTAAATTCGCTCAAATGAATTTAGTCTGTGTTTTTCGTTCCCGAACAAACATTTTTGGTGCCGAAACCCGGGATTTAACGGAATAGCTGAGTACATTCCAGTATTTCGCGTTTGTTCCTTTCGTTCATTCGACGATGAGTTCCAACGCGGTCATCTCCGTTCGCGGACTGGAGATCTCAGCTGAAGTCATCAAGAGTTTTAAGGCCAATCAAAAGGCGCTTTATAAAACACTCTGTTCATGGGCGACTAAAGCCCAGTCGTCGTTGAAGATGTCACAATGTTCCAAGGAGGCCCGATCACGTGCGGGTGATTTAGCGAAAGCTGCTGACGACCTGTTCTCGCGGATCGAATCCGCCGATTTCGATGGGGACGTAAGTGAATCGCTTTTATCCCAAGTAGCCGATCTGCAAGTGGCGTTAGAGATAGGACTACCCACACCGACTTTGAAGCCTTCAGGATGTTTTTCGGAAAGTTCTAACGATCGGAGCAAACTCACGTTCGATGCAGTAAAATACATGAATGTTATGCTGCCTACAGTTCCATTGTATGATGGGGACATTACGAATTTCGCCTTATTTCGTGGTTTGTACGATCGAGCGGTTCACAATGTACCGTACCTACCGGACGAGATTAAATATCAGGCGCTCGTTGAGAAGCTAGCTGGTCCGGCTCGTTCGCCCCTTACTAGTTACCATTCTGATGGATCGGACTATCAGGCTCTTTATAACGCCTTGATCGCGGATAATTCCGGTCGGTATCGTCTCGCGCGTCGATCCTTTTCGAATCAGAAATTCGTACCTACTATCAAGAAAGCTGACGTGCACCAGTTGGAAGCGTTCCTGAGTGCGGCCAGGGCTTGGATCCGTTCTATGGAAGAGGTTGAGACACACAATCTTGCTTCGTTCCTGCTGTTTGAAGCTCTCTTCGCGCGCATCGACACCTCGCTGGGCGATAAATTTAATCGCGAAGAAATGGAGGTCGAGGATGTTGTTCCAACTCATCATAAACTGCTGGAGTTCCTAGACAAGGAGCTCAAGATCGCTCAAATGATCCCTTCGACCTTTCAGGGTTCATTCGATCGTGATAAAAACCCAAATTCGACTCAAGGGCAGGCCCATCGATCATCCCCACCTCTTCGTTCCTTGAAAACTCAGAAGGATTCCCTTTGGCTCCAATGCCATTATTGCAAGGATCATCACTACCTTTATCGATGTTCCAAGTTTTTCAATGTTCCTGTGGAAAAGAAATGGGAATTCGTTCGTCTTCACAAGCTCTGCGAGAACTGCTTGTCCTACCGACATGACAACGTTCAAGACTGTCCTTCTCGACGACGTTGCGGCTGTGGACGAAGACATCATGCCTGGCTTCATCGTTCAAAAAGGGAGGTAATGTCGAGGGGTGCTCAGGGTCTTCCTCCCCAATCTGATAGTTCAAAGGGGGGATCGTGCCGGAGGCGCAATTCGCCTGTCTTGGCACAGTCACCACTGGTTACGAGCACACCGGCCCTCTCTGAGATCAACTTGTGTGAGTGGGCCTTGGAGGGGGTCGGGGGCTCAGAGGTGGCTGACCCTCTGTTCCGTTCGGCTAGATCTTTTACCGATTGCGAATGAGGCTGCCCCACTGGATGGGATAGGGCCGATATTCCGACCCGTTCTGTCCGGAGTGATCGGTCTGGTCCCTCCAGGGGGAAGGATGCTATAATAATCAATCCTTGTTCAAGTCACACTGAAATATTCGTTCGTTCCAATAGGGCCCATTGCATTGATCATAATAACCTATCCGGTCCCACAGGTAGGATGTTCGATCGTAAGTTCCCAGGCAGTAGCTCGGCTGCCGCTTTAGGTAGGCGCATGTTTGTACCTAGGACCACTGAGGAAGGGGGCCCCACTCTGTTGAAACCTTGCGGTGATATACCCAGGAGTGGAGCTTCCCATTGCACTACTCAGCTGGTTAGTTCTAAGTTAGTTCCTAGAAGTCCCTCTTGTTTTGTGCAGCCTTCCCCAGTAGGTGTTAGTTCAGGCGCACACGACGAGCCTCGACCGTCGAACGTAGCGAGAAACCTTCCGGAGTCTCATGCGTTCAGTAGTAGGGAAACTAATTTCCGGGACCAAGTTAGTTCAGGCGCTCAGCTAGTGGCGGGAAGTTCTCTTCCGGCGCTAGGTTCACTATCTAGATCATGTCTTAGGCATCCACGATCAGGAGGCTTAATACCTACCGCACTCGTGCATGTGTCTAAAAGGTAAAAACCTAGGGGCCTCGTAGGGCGCGCTCTCCTGGACACTGGGTCTGAGGTAAACATAATTACACTCAAATTTTGTCGAGCGCTCAAATTGGAGGTCCTCCCCTCAGAACGACGCATAGTGGGAGTAGGGAGAAATTCACACTCTGTTCCAGGATTCACTTCGTCCGGACTGTTCACACGTTCAGGTAGGCACATGCCAGTCACCGCCTTCGTCTTAGACGAGGTGACAGCTCCTATCCCATCAAGCAGTTTTTCTATCGATCAGTGGCCCCATATCTGGGAACTAGGTTCTGAGTTGGCTGATCCGACTTTTTACACTAGGGGTGAAGTTGACCTTTTACTAAGTGCCGATCTGGTCATACAACTCATAGAAGGGGAACGCGTACCTCCGGTGGGCAACTCACCATGGTTATTACGTTCTGAAGTAGGCTGGTTGGTGCTAGGTCGAATTGAAACACGGAAGGGGCAGATAGTGAAGTTCTGTGATAAGAATCACCTTCAGTGGTTCATTCCATCCGAAGCCCCTAGTCAAGTTTTTCCCTTCAAGTCCGAAGTTAACGCTGGGTTCAGTCCCGCTCTAGTAGGTACAGCTCAGCCGGAATGGAAGGACGTTCGGTCAGTTGAATATCGTAAGTGGGCCATTCAGGACATTATTAGAGCATTCCGACAAACCTTTGTTGGAGGCAGTGTACGAAAGGGAGAACGTTCAGGGGTGGCCCCTGCTCCACCGAAGGAACGTCGTTCTCCTCCCCCTCGTTCAGGAGTTCCACTTTTTCACTCCAAGGGTGCTCTGTTAGAGCCGGTACGTAATTTATTCTCTGTAGTGCCCCCACTGGAGTTCTCATCAGTTAGTCCACCTTTGTTCAGCTTGGTTTCAAGGGGGGTAATACCTAATAAGGTGAATTTTGGATCCCTAAGTTCTGCACCCATACAGGTTCAGAGTTCCGTTCATGAAACGGACGTCCTTCTGAAGCGAATGTTCGAAATTGAGTCAGTTGAGGAGGTGGAGCCTTGGACACCTGCTGAGCGGGAGGCAGAGAATCTTTTCTTAGATCAGGTGCGCAGGGACGGTTCAGGTAGGTACACCGTTCCATTGCTTCTCGCACAGGATCGAAATTCGCTAGGTCATTCTCGATCGATAGCCCTACGGCAACTTTATCGATTGGAAAGTAAATTAAGGCGAAATCCTGATCTTGTTCCACTGTATAAAAAGTTCATGCATGAGTATGCCACTCAGGGTCACATGAGACCTGTCGATCCCCCGGGGCCGGGTCTCGCTCACTACTATATGCCTCATCATGCGGTTCATCGTCTAGGGGATCCAGCAGATAAGATCCGTGTAGTTTTTAATGCGTCGCAGCGGACGGCAAATGGGCGATCATTGAACGAAATTTTATACGTAGGTCCAAAATTACAACCGGACATTTGCAACATTCTCCTCCGCTTCCGCTCGTTCCGCCAAATTTTACATCCTAGAGAGGATCATGATCTTCTCCGTATTGTTTGGAGAGATTCACCGGATGACCCTGTTCAGGATTTTGCGCTCTGTACAGTGACTTATGGTACGGCTCCAGCTCCGTTCCTGGCAAACCGGACGTTGAAACCTTTAGCTGAGACTCAGGCCAAAAACTACCCCAGGGCCTCTCTAGTTCTACTCGAGCAAACCTATGTGGATGACGTTCATGGAGGCGGTGCCACGATCAAAGAGGCACGTGAGATTAGGGACGAACTTGTTGCTCTGGTAGGTTCAGCGGGTTTTGAGATGCGGAAGTGGGCCGCTAATAACCCCGATCTGCTTCAGGGGATTCCCCAAGATCATTGCCTGATATCAGGCGAAACAGTGGACTTGGATCCCACGGAAGGCCCGCCCCTTAGAATGCTAGGAGTGGCCTGGGACCCTCGTACTGATACGTTCTTCTTTAAAGTACCAACTACACCTGTTGTTCGAACCAAGAGGGAGCTGGCTAGTGAGGTCGGTAGAATTTATGACCCAGCTGGCTGGGTCATGCCAATTTCGGTCTTCGCTCGAATGATCCAGCGTGAGGTGTGCCATGCACGTTTCGACTGGGACGATCCGCTTCCCCTCTCCATAGTTACTGATCGGTCGAACATTGCTAGATCTATCGATACCCTGTCAGAGCTGAAGATTCCTCGTCACATTCATGTTTCTAGTCCCATTCAGTGGTTAGTAGGTTTTGCGGACGCCTCTGAAAAGGCATGTTGTGATTTATCATGTTTGCGCGCAAGGAGGTTCATTTGTGACCCGGCTAGTCACCACTAGAGCTAGAATTGCCCCCATAAAGCAGGAATCTATACCTAGGCTAGAACTGCTCGCTGCCGAATTACCTACTAGGAAAGAACATGAACAAGATTCGGCCACAATTCGCTCATGCTCAATTGGTTGCGTGCTCTGATAGCACAATCGTTCTGTCCTGGCTCACAGCCGACCCAGCTCCGTTATGGAAAGTATTTGTGGAAAACCGGGTAGCCAATACTCTCTCTTGTTTGCCCCAGGAGCTTTGGTTCCACGTTCAGACGCAGCACAACCCCGCTGATATAGCATCTAGGGGAGCCCTGCCCAATAAACTGGTCAAGAATGAGCTCTGGTGGAATGGTCCCCATTGGTTACGCTCAGACCGGTCCTTGTGGCCTATCCGCAGAATTAGGCCCGACCTCAGTCAAACGAGTGTGGCTGAGGAGATCAGAACGGTCAGGTCGCATGCCACCGCTCTGGAGAGGACTGATGAGTTGGAGGAAAAATTCAGCTCATTCGGTCGGCTTAGAAGAGTGGTTGCCTGGATCTTACGTTTTGGACGAAACTCCCGCGGTCAAAGAGATAGGTTTGCAACAGTTCGGAGAGCGCCGGTCGAACCACTTTCAACTGAAGAGTTGCGGGCAGCCGATCTCGTTTTGGTAAGACGCGCTCAAAGTCGACACTTTCAGGATATTCATTCTGCCTTAGACCGTTCCACTCCTCGTACCAAGCTCATGAGACAATTTGCTGTATTTCGATCACGAGAGGGCATCATCAGAGTGGGGGGTCGTTTGGAGCATAGCAGTAGCGCATTTGAGACCAGGCACCCAGCACTTTTACCCGCCAAGGACCTGCTCACTCAACTTCTCATTCGTCAGGCTCATGAGAGCTGTTTGCATGTCGGTCCAAGGGCGACCCTAGCTCACCTGCGTACGAAGTTCTGGATTATAGATGGTCGGAATGCGGTCGCTAGAACTCTCGCAAAGTGCACCCGCTGCTTTTCAATCAAGCCCATATCCTTTCAACCAGAAATGGGTCAGCTCCCATCAGGGCGGGTTCAGGGAACGTTCACATTCGATCAGGTCGGCATTGATTACGCCGGTCCATTTTCGGTCTCCGTAAGTGGTCTCCGTGGGGCACAAAAAGTAGAAATGTACTTGGCCGTGTTCGTTTGCTTTGCCACCAAGGCAAACACACGAAGTACACTTAGAAGTAGTTATGGATCTGAGCACCGACAGTTTTCTGCAGTGCCTGGAAAGATTTATCGCTCGAAGAGGGGTGTCCTCTGTCATTTGGTCGGACAACGGTCGCAATTTTTTGGGGGCTGCCAACCTCCTTAGGATCATTAGGATTGCGCTGGAGACAGGCGTATCGATCACGCTTGACGAACGTTTGGCTGCTAGGGGGGTGAGCTGGAAGTTCATACCACTAAGGGCTCCTCATTTTGGGGGGTTATGGGAAGCTGCGGTCAAGTCAGCAAAGCGACTTATTAGGGTAAATTTGCGCGATCATACGGTCAATTTCCAAACGTTCAGCACTATAGTGGCTAAGGTCGAGGCCATCCTTAATAGTCGGCCTCTTGTGTTCCAATCCGCCTCGCCGGATGATATTCTCGTTCACCAGGTCACTTCTTGATTCAAAGACCACTTACTGCTCTCCCGGAATCTGAAGGCTGCCTGGACTCCAGCTCGCGCCTTATTCCCAAATGGCGGTTTGTGAACCAGACCGTACAGGGCTTCTGGAAGAAGTGGAGTAAGGAGTACCTGCTTGATCTGCAGGCACGGGCCAAATGGAATACTCCTGACCGACCCCCTGTTTTAGGAGATGTAGTGTTGATCATGGACGATAATCGTCCACCGCTCTCTTGGCCCATGGGCGTGATTACCGATCTTCACGCTGGTTCTGATGGTATTGTTCGGGTAGCCAAAGTTAGGTCCACCAATGGAGAGCTGACACGTCCATTGGTCAAGCTTTGCCCCATGCCCAAGGAGCAGTCCGAATGATGGGCGTCATTGGGGGGGGGGGGGGGGTGGGGGGGGAGGATGTTCGGACGTCGGTACATAAACGCCCGAAGTAGTGCGTCTAGTGTCCGCTCGAGCGCTAGCTGCGGCTAGCGGGGTCGATCAGATCATGAGGTTTCTTAGGTCTTAGAACGAACGAATATAATTTATTGTGCTTATATTAATAAATTGCAGCAAGCATCACGTCAGCCATAGACGGTGCAATTTCTGTCTGTCGGTTCGGAAGTATGAAATACGTTCATCCATGTAGTTCTTTTGATTCTTTTAAACCTGAGCCCCTCTCGAACGGCAAGATGGCGTTCAACCTCAAAAAGTGAAAGTTGAGTAAGTTTTTTATCGTTGTGAAAATTGTATCGAAGTTAATCGTTCTTACCCGTTCTGTAACTTATTAAATTCGCTCAAGTGAATTTAGTCTGTGTTTTTCGTTCCCGAACAAACACATAGGAAGCCCAAATTATTTGATAGTGAGTCCGTTTTCGAAATGTCCAAGTGGTTTTCTGTGCGTCACTTATTTTTGAGGAATTTATTTTTCTTTTACCGCAAAGTTCCTGCCCTAATCAGCAGTGAACCGCCTCACGATCATAACACTCGTTTCCAAGTAGCAGGCAATGCTGTAATTCCTCGGAGCCGCATTGTTTTAACATCAAAGAGCCCTCATTCTATTCTTCATGTGCTATACAAACAATTGAGCAGGGAACTTGAGTCGCCATCTACTTGTTCGAAGTCCAAATAGAGGACTATGGTAATTTCCTATTTGATTTTGTTGAATCTTGTACAATCTAATTTGATTTTGAAAAGCATTTATGTCTGTTAGATTAGTTATTTCATTTGTATTTTTTCGCCTATCGTTCGGCAGAGTTTCAACCACTGAAGGTTTTTCTGGTGAGTTGTTTTTGTTTATATCCATAGAGATATTCCTTCGTTGTTGTCTAATTTGTTTTCTTATTTTCTTTTTAAATTTATAATTGCCTACATGGGATCCTGGTTAGTGACTCTTGACGCGTCGCCACGGGCTTAAGCCTTTAGACGGGCAATATTAATTTGCTCTGCAAATATTATTCTGCTCGTTTTGTACTCCATGATTGTAATGTGAATAAGAAAAACGTATTGTATTGTAAACACAAAATAACAGCAACTTTCGTTCCCACTTGCAGACTTAAGACTGACTAGACAAACATAAGCCATGTGACGCAAATTTTTCACTTCGCGAATATCAACTTCTGCACTGGGACGAATATCAAGCCTTTCCTTACAATCCTTAGAGATGACTGACAGGACGCCGAGGTCTGCAGACCAGCTAGTCCCCATCGGACCTACAAACGAAATTTCATTAATATAATATATTAATGAAATATATTATCCAATATATTACATTGGTTCGCTTGGCAACTAAGAAAAGTGCGAATTACGGCGTAGGGCGGACGGATAGAAATTGAGCTTCCTCACTTTGTATTGTTAGACTATTTTATGATTCTACGTACCTTGTTCGAAAACCATCAGATTTGGAGAAAAATGGTGTTAAAAACGCTGCAAATCCCTGCACAACGGTTTATTATTTTGTATAGAATACCCTTCTGTTACAGATCACAGCTCTCTGTATAGATAACCCTTCTATATAACATTTATGTACTATTCTACACCCTCCATGGTTAGTAGCTAACCCCGTACTCGTTACTATAGGTACCTACCTAAACCGTTGTGTAATAATTTACCTGTATAGGTTCCCCTTCTACGGAGATAGAATAATGAACCGTTGTGTAATAATTTGCCCATCAATAATACTTCAACGGTTGTTCAAGTTGCAAAAGTACCTTCCAACAAAATCCAGCCCCTTCTTGGTAGATGAGCCGTTGTGTAATAATTTACCGTTGTGTAATAATTTACCGTTGTGTAGTGATTTACCGTTGTGCAATAATTTGCCGTTGTGTAATAATTTGCCACTGTGTAATAATTTACCCATCAAAAATACTTCAACGGTTGTTCAAGTTGCAAAAGCAACAAAATCCAACCCCTTCTTGGTAGATGAGCCGTTGTGTAATAATTTACCGTTGTGTAATAATTTACGGTGGTATCATAATTTACCGTTGTGTAATAATTCACCGTTGTGTGATAATTTGCCATTGTTTAATAATTTACCCATCAATAATACTTCAACGTTTGTTTAAGTTTCACAAGTACCTACCTCCAAAATCCAATAGTCCATCACTTATCAAATGAAATAATATCGCAGAACAACCAACTCGACTTCATACAGCCATCCTTGATTACAATCAGGTGCTCCTTCTAGAGGTGTGACGATACCGATCTTTATCGGAACCGTTCCCCGCTGTTCCAGCTCCACGACTGGAACAGTTCCAAATTGCCGGTCCTGTTCCGCTTACCGATCCGGAGGGGGGGGGGGGGGGGGCTAGAACAAGGTATTCCACCCCTCTCCCCACCGCATCAATCTCCTCTTGCTAACGCTCTTCTCCTGCTCCTGCCTAGGGTTCATTCGACTTAGGACTTTTCGGACTTCTTTCATTGGGTATTTACCCAGTTGGGTATTTCCAGGATTATTCGTAAATAAAGAAGTCCGAGAAGTCCAAAGTCGAATGAACCCTAAATCCTGAAAAGACGCTCAAATTCGGACTCGGGTCAAAGGCGGAGGGAGAAAGAGGAGGCAGCTTGTCTTTTTTTCAGTTTGCTTTCTGGGTTCCTCAGTTTTATTTCTAATTATTTCTGATGTCTTTTACATTTTATGGAATCTGTTTACTAGTTCTGACCAATGAAGGAACCCAATATGTAGGGGTTTCAACCTGCTTAAAATACTTAAGGGGAAAAAGAGTATTAGGCATCACTTTCATAGTAAGGAGCAAAGGGAAGTCTGGTAAATTCAATCAAAATCCCTGGAGCCATTTAAGAGAAGGGTGTAAATATGTACCAAATGCCAAACAAGGCCGTTTTCGTTTTTACTTTTTAAAGGTAAGCACCTAGGTACATTATATTACTTACTTCATTAAAAATTTTGGTACCAAAATTTTAATACATACCAAACTTTTTAATTGCGTTAAAGGTTAGGTACATGTCGTATGCATTCTCAAAAAATAAAGCTTGGATATAATAAATTATGTGAGGAATAATAATGAATTTAATTTAAATAATAATGGCGAAGGAAATGTTTTCGGAATATGATCGCTAAGGATCGACAAAGCGCTCGAGTCGGAGATCGGTAAGGTATCCAGTTCCGAGGACCGATAGGGCGGTATGGTTAGTTAGAGGATCGAGAACAATTTGAACGAGTCTGGATCGGGAAGGTGGTACTGGATCGAGAAGGTGGAGCACTGGAGCTGGCACCCTTCACCAGCCAGTCTTCGGATCGGTAGGACCGTAGGACCGGTAAGTGAAGCGGCCTGGAACAGTTCCATTGTGAGACTAGGTTCCACATTCCCGATCCGGCGGTATCGGCACACCTCTACTCCTTAGGGTAGGCGCACACTACAGACTTTTGATCGGCCGATAGTTTAGTCGGGTTGGGCTGAAAGTGCGCACACCGAGCCAACTAAACAGTTTGGTTGGTGAACAGGGCGCACACTATCCAACAGTCGGCCGACTATTCTCGAACTAGTTTGTCACGGACTGTTGAAGCGGTAACACAATATGAAAATGTTGTCCAGAAAAATTATTGCTCTCATCATACTCCGGAGGAGGATAATCAAGAAGAGATTGCGAGAGCATTGGGTGCATCCCATTCTCAGTGACAGATTATTTAGTGGAAAATTTTACACTATGCATTCCAAATTACTTGATTACCCGAAAAAATTTTTCGCCTATTATCGAATGAGCATTACCAGCTTCAATGAACTTGTCAAGCTAATTGGACCAGCAATAGCGAAGGAGGATACAAATTTAAGACTTTCTATACCTGTGGAGGAGAGATTGAGCGTTACGATAAGGTAAGATAAACCACAAATACTTTTCAACTATTTTTATTAGAATTAATATTACAAAATTCGGAAAATATTTACAAGTCATATATTTGCGATTCATCTGAAAAATTTGAATAATAAGACTGGGCTGTATCGTTGGAGTTGCCAGGTGATGAAATGTTTCGAATGGTTGTCGGTTGCGAAATTGGAAAAGAGTGCTGAACTCTGTTGTACGTACATGTTGGCGGAGACTGAACGCACCTAGCTGATCTTATCTGTTTAAAAACGTTAAGAATACTTATTTTAGCATCAAGTTTTTCTTCTGCGGTTAAACTTTGGAGTGAAGGGACCAGTGACAAAGCGAAGTTCACATCTTCATCAGTATTAGGCTCATTTAATGCCTTTAATAATGCTTCATCCACGTCCGTCTGCTTCGGTACATTAGGTCTCTTTTTCCGCTGACGAATAGGGGTGGGAGTGGATGAACCAGCTTGATCATCATCCTCATCATTTGATAGAAAATTTTCCTCTTCCAGGTTACCTTCAGTAAGTCGGTTTTCCATGCATGGAAGTAAAAATAATAACTGTTCAAAGTAGACATATTTACGCCTTTTATTCGCAGCTTGCCCCGACTTAGTGTTCTTTTGAGCGTTTAATTCGCGACGAAAGCAAGTCCTTAAATTAGCCCATTTTTTTTGCACATCACGACCTGAAAAATATTGAAATTTAATTAATTTTTAATTTTTTACAGATATTGAAATATAATTAATTTTTAATTTTTTACAGATATTGAAATATAATTAATTTTTAATTTTTTACAGATATTGAAATATAATTAATTTTTAATTTTTTACAGATATTGAAATATAATTAATTTTTAATTTTTTACAGATATTGAAATATAATTAATTTTTAATTTTTTACAGATATTGAAATATAATTAATTTTTATTTTTTTACAGATATTGAAATATAATTAATTTTTATTTTTTTACAGATATCTGGCTACAGGAGCTAGTTTCAATACATTATCTTTTGATTATCTGATGGGAGCTTCTACAATACGAAATATTACTAAAACTACATGTGAGCAAATATGGAATATACTTCAACCATTGTATATGTCAACCAAAGAAGAAGGCGACTGGATTAAAATCGCAGACGAATTCTATAGTCGCACAAACTTTCCAAACATCATTGGAGCAATTGATGGCAAACATATACGGATGATACAGCCAGAACATTCCGGTTCATCATATTTTAACTACAAAAAGTTTTTTTCGTGCGTGTTAATGGCTTGGACAGACGCAGATTATAAATTTGTATATATAGACGTTGGTTCTTATGGAACAGCTAGTGATTCGGAAATATTTAAATCATCAGAAATGGGTAAACGGCTGTCCCAAAACCGATTAAATATTCCCTCCGGAAGGCAATTGCCTAATGATAATGTCGGAGATGTTATTCCATTCTCTGTCGTAGGGGATGAAGCGTTTGGACTTGGCAATCATATACTACGTCCTTATGCAAAAAGAAATTTAAACTACACCAAACGAATTTTCAACTATAGACATACAAGAGCTCGACGAATGGTTGAGTGTACTTTTGGGATTCTTGCTAACAAATGGCGTATATTTCACCGACCAATGGATGTCAATATCAATTTTTGTGTCAAAATAATTAAAGCTTGCTGTGTCCTGCATAATTATGTAAGAATCAAAGATGGAATAAATTTCACAGAAACTCTCTACAATTGTCCCATGAATAACTTTACTATAAATGAAGACAACCGAGGAAGAAATAATATGAATAACGTGCGACAGTACATGTCGTCATACTTTATTTCTCCCGGAGGCGCGATTCCGTGTCAATATAACAAAGTGTAATAATTGTAAATAGATAAATAAATAAATAAATAAAAATTCACATAAATACTCTAATATTTTTATTTTTACATTCCTACCTTTGTTTGTTTTCTCCTCAGCGCTAAGCGAATTCCAATCAACAACAACTGCTTCGCAAACTTCCTCCCACAGTTTTTTCTTCATATTCGCGTCGGAGTACTCCTTTAAACTTTTTTTATAAAGCGCAGGTCTTTTCTCGACTTCTTCAATTAAGTTTTCGACGGAACTTTCTATAATCATCAATTGTGATTTGGGCGAAGCCATATTGAATAGAAGCACACGACGCCAAATCACAGAGCGAACTGAACTATCGGCCGACTAAACAATCGTCATGTATGCGCAGGCGTTAATGCGCCAATACTGATTAAACAGTCGGCCGACAGTTGGCCGACAGATTAGTTTGAATGCAATCGAGTAGCCCATCAAACTTTTTTATCGGCCGATACTGAATCGCTGTAGTGTGCGCATATGCATTCCTCTCCATACTGATTAAGAAACCGACCAAACTATCGGCCGATAAAAAGTCTGCAGTCTGCGGGGGCCCTAGTGATGATATCCCGGCCGGATTTATACCGTTTGATTCACGATCGTGAGTAGGAGGGGGAGGTGGGTTCTGAAACACAATGGGTAATTAATTATCTTTAATCGTTTTCGGCCTCAGCGTGAGAATGATTGCATGTCGGCTTGAGCTCGGAAATAATTGCATATTCGATTATTAAATGGAAATGCACTGCCCTCGTCGGAAGGGGGATTGCATGTAATTATAGACTACCGCTCGTAAGAATGAAGATAAGTAAATACCTGTTTCTAATCCGCATGATGAGTCGGGTGGCTGAGGGACTGGGGCGCTGGAACCGGTCTGCCTACCCGCGGATAGGTATATGAGTACTCGTGATTATACGATTTCTTCATAACTTCTAAGCGTATGGAAGGTGAAGCCACCAAAAATTATAATAGTACAACATCATGAATAACAGAGAAACCATTGCACGAGAACTTCACGCACCAGCACGAAAAAAATTCCCCACGAGACATGTTGAGGTAAAAGGAATTCATGACTTGTATCAAGCAGATCTTGTTGAAATGATTCCATTATGCTCGAGCTAACGAAGGATTTAGGTATATTTTGACGGTAATCAACTGTTTCACTAAGTATGCTTATGCGATTCCATTGAAAAACAAACAAGCGACTACTATTGTTAAGGCAATCAAACCAATTCTCAATACAAATGTTATGCGTTACTTACAAACAGATCTGGGGAAAGAGTTTTACAACAGGGAGTTCGAGGAGTGTCTGAAACGGTATGGTATAAAACATTACTCAACCTACAGTGAGAAAAAAGGGACTATAATTGAACGATTTAATCGTTCGCTAAAATCATTAATGTATCAAAAATTTACTGAAATTGGAAATTATAACTGGCTGCGGATATTACCATCTCTTTTGCGTGAGTATAATAACAGAAAGCATCGAACTATTGGAATGAAGCCTAGTGAGGTCAATTCGACTAATGAGGAAGTGGTGATGAGGAATATTCGTAAAAATCGCCAACACTACAATGTAAATGACTCTAAGCGTAGATTCAAAGAGGGGGATAAGGTTAGAATAAGTAAATACAAGAAAGTGTTTGATAAAGGATATTTACCTAATTGGACCAATGAGATCTTTACTGTCCATTCTGTCGAACCAACTCTTCCAGTTACCTACACGTTGAGAGATTATCGTAACAAAATGTTGAAAGGAAAGTTCTATGACAAAGAAATCAAAAGAACCACTGTCGGAGATGTATACCTAGTGGAAAAAATATTAAAGACGAGGGGGACCAAAGTGTATGTAAAATGGTTGGGGTTTGATGGTACCCACAATTCCTGGATTGATAAAAGTGAACTAGTTTGAAACAGCACTTATATAATACACTTGTTTACCTATTTAGCATGCATTATGAGGGTGAAGGTGAAACAAGGAGGACGTGGTATAATAAATCGCTTAATAGACTCGCTCCCAATAGAAATACATCTTCCTGGAGGGTATCAATTTTGCGGACCTGGAACACGCTTTGAGGAGAGACACAATCTAGGACAACGAGGAGTTTCTTATTTAGACAACCTTTGCTATCACCACGATCGTACATATCACAATACAAAGGACGATAAACTACGGTACGACGCTGACAAGAAACTCGAGTGGGGAGCTTGGAATTTGGCTCGAAATAAGCAACTACCTCTTTCTGAACGTACCGCTTCTTGGTTGTAATGAATGCGATGAAATTGAAAACTCACAGAAAACCATCAAAGGGATCGGCCCTCAAATTCCATCACAAAGAGAAAAATGTAAAGAAGACGAAGAAGTTAGCAAAAAATAGACGTTCACGACGTGTTCATGGTGGTTTCCTACCAGCATTGTTGGCTGCCCTCCCATTTCTCTCTGCAGTGGGTAGTCTTGTAGGAGGAGGTGCAGCCGTGGCCAAAACTGTGATTGACGCTAAACGATCTCAGGAGGATTTGAATGAGACGATAAGGCATAACAAGAGAATGGAAGATGAGGCCAGGAAAAAAAATGGGCAAGGACTTTACATCAGACCGTATAGAAGAGACAATGTCATTGGAAAAGGTCGAGGGCTGTATATCAGACCCTACAAACAAACGGGGAAGGGATTACGGATGAAGATTGGATCAAAAAACTAGCCATTGCGCTCCCAAATCGCCCCCTTACTAACATCGATTTGGAGCGCATGTGTAAAAGTGCCAGCATTATAGGGTTTATAGGAGTACGTATGCGAAACGAAGTTCCACGGACTAAGCCTAAGCAAATTGAGTGTTCTATAATAAATATGGCTTCGACTAATGACAGTTCGAATGGAACTCATTGGACAGCATATTGGTTAGACGGAAATAAGGTCCACTATTTTGATAGCTACGGCAGTTTAGAACCACCGATCGAGTGGAAAGTGTATTTTGGTTCACATAGAACTGTTTTGTACAACACTGATAGATTCCAGATGCTAGATGATGTGGAGGAAAGCGTCATTTGTGGTCATTTATGTTTCCTATACCTTTGGGTGATCTCTGAATATTATAAAAAGATGTGGTCTTATTGAAGTTAGTACCACTTTATCAATGGCATCCTTTACAATAACACTCACTGAACGTGGAAAAAGTGAGTTGCGTGCTGATTTTTTTCCTCCCATCCAACTCGAATCAAGCGATTGGGAGGCCGGATTGATATCATTTGACTCCTATTTCTCCATACCAAATCTAATTGAGGGTGTGAATTCCACTTTATATCTGATCGATGATAATGGTGTACCAGTTCATGATGGCAGTGGGAAGTTTTTCGATGCAGTCGAAATTCCTATACTATTTCAAAAAGCACACCCAGGTATTCAAGTTACGATAACGAAGCACCATGCAACAATTAAAACAGACCGAACACTCTTCAACACTAGTGATGACTCTGTATTGATACCTTTGGGGTTCAATAAGGGTAGAGTTTTACACGCTTCATCCACCACCTCTTATGCAGCAGATAGATCACTAAAAAGGACGTGGTCTGCAACGTTAAAGAAACATGTTGATGGAATGGAACTACCATCAGGGAAGCAGCATGCACTATATTCTGGTGTTATATTCAAAGTTCCTACAGGTACATACGAGTTGGCAGACCTACGGCAGCTTTTGAAAATGGAACTGAAAAAACTGGATATAGATTTTGGGATGCAAGTTAACTTGAATACGCAACGCTGTGGTATAAAATGTAGCAAACGCATAGATTTTAATCACGAAGATTCATTTTCAAAACTATTGGGATTCAACTCAGAAGATGACTTACCAAGCGACAAATGGAATTGGTCAGAGGGTATTGTACATGTGTTCAACGTGCTAAACATTGGTGTATCTGTGTCTTGTTGTCAAGGTGACATCCGTAATGGAACACCAACACATGTCATCTATCAGTTCACTCCAAATGTAGCACCCGGTTACAGAATGATAGAAAATCCACAGTCAATAACCTACCATTCAGTAATTGGTGATAAGCTTGAAGAAATCACGGTAAAAATTGTTGATCAAGATGGCAAACTAATCAACTTCGGCGATGAGCTAATATCGATACGACTCCACTTTAGAAGACGCTCACCATAAAAGGAAGGTAATAATTCGATATAAACTATTACCCGTCAGCATGTTGATCTTCAACCATCATCAGCAGCTCCGCAATATAAAGAGGTTGTCCACTCGTAGTAGCACCAGTCCTATCAATACCTTCAACCGAAGTGTAAAGCAACTGACACCGATCAACTATTACTTTCTGAAAGCTTTAGGATATAACGTCAATAACTCTTAACACCACGATGTTGGATGTAGACAGGAAACTAGAATTTGATGAAAGATTGACCAAGCTGGAGTATAGACCTCACGAGCCATTTGCATCAGCTAGATACAACGCATCAGATGAAATCATAATTCCATTTTCCCAACCAGGTGAATATGTACTACCATCTAAAAGCTACTTATATGTAGAAGGTTCACTGTCAAAATATGACCGGTACACCCTCACTCCAAATGCGATCGCTCAGGTTTTTGATGAAATCAAACTAATTGTAAATGGTGAACTGATGGATAAGACAAATTATCCAGGAATAACGTCTACTATGAAGGCATACGCAAGTTTCAGCAAATCGACTGTCAGTGGACTTCATCAAGCCGGTTGCCATCTACTGCTACTGCGGTAAACCCATGTGTAGATTTGGGCAGTGGGACGTTTTCGGCATGTGTACCGTTAAGCACCCTGATGGGGTTTGCTGAAGATTATCACCAAGTTCTGGTAAATGTTCGGATGGAGCTGATACTCAACAGATCAGCATCAGATGCTAACATGATTATACCACGCCTGCCAGTGGCAGCTGGCACCCCCTCGACCGGCCCACCAGACATTTCTATTAAAAAAATGGTATGGTATATCCCATACGTGACACCTTCTGATAGTGAAAAACTGCAGTTACTCTCAATACTTGAAAAAGATGAACCTATAACTATAGGATTTCGAAGTTGGAACTTGGCTATCTATCCAACCCTACCTATGAACAAGGAGTTTTCGTGGGCTTTGAAAACTAGTACTGATTTGGAGAAACCCCGATACGTGATTTTTGGTTTAAAAACTGATGCGCAGAAGAATGTTGATAAAAATTTAACACTCTTCAATCATTGTAAAGTGACAAACTTTCGACTTCATATTGGCTCCCAGGTATTTCCCTACAGCAGAATGAACCTTGATTTCGCTTGTAAACGGGTACCCATTCTGTACCAAATGTATGCTGATTTTCAACGGTCGTACTACTCCAAGGATTGGTCAGAACCCATGTTAACGTATGATGAATTCATAAACCTCGCCCCAATTGTTGTGATTGATTGCAGCCATCAGATAGAATCAAGCACTGGGAACAATGTAGTGGACATTCGCATCGACTTTGAGACTCAGGAAGAAATACCAGCCAACACTAGTGCATACTGTCTCCTGTTGCAGGATTCAGTTGTGACGTACTCACCTCTGGCAGGCATTGTTCATCGTGGAATGTAACTTACTTATAGCGCAAATATATCTAAATGAATAAACAATTTTTTTTTTTCATAATCCCTATTTTAAGCAGATGTAGAAAGGTAATGAAGTTAGTTGGCATAATGCGCTTTCTAAAACAGGGTGTAAAGCTCGAGGTTAGTGACGAGGCTGAGAGGGAAAAAATTGAAGCAGGTATTGATGATCAATCACATTCACCTCACGGATTACTGTTTGGGAAAAATCCTATAAGAGCACTTATTTGTGGTCCGTCAGGCTCTGGAAAGTCATGCACTATCCTTTCTTTGTTATTACATCCAAACGGATTGAGATTTGAAAACGTTTATTTGTTTTCAAGAACGCTGAACCAAGAGAAATATCAATTTTTGAGAAGAGTTTTAGAACCTTTATCACCCGAAATCGGCTTTTACACGTATGGTGCATCGATGGTCGATGGTCAAGTGGAACTTTTGAGACCTGACGCCGTAAAACCGCATTCTATCGTAATATTTGATGATATTATAACGGCAGATTACAAAATTTTGAGGGAATATTTTGCAATGTCACGGCATTTTGCACTTGACATATTTTTTTGTACACATAGTTATGTTTTAGTACCTAAAAATTTGATTAGAATCAATCTCACTATGATTGTACTTTTCAAAATGGATATATTAAATGTACGTCATGTATATGACGATCATATACAAGGGGATATGGATTTTGAAAAATTCAAAACTATGTGCTCAAAATGTTGGTTAGAAAATAACTTTTTATTAGTAGATATGGATAAAGGAATAAATGATGGTCGTTACAGAATGGGATTCGATGTATATAAGTTAAATAACGTGGAATCGAAGTTCACTTTTTAAAAAAACTTTAATTCCAAATTACAACAAATTTATTTAAGTGCTAGAAACAAATACACTCGAAGAAGGGCTGAACAGGACTGCCCGTACAATTCTTTCTAGGCGGCGAGGGTCCGCAGGGCGCTCGCCGGGGTTTTCTACAACATCAGCTATTATTTTTTATTAATCTGCAATCTACATTATATGTAACTCCTCCACCCTTAGATTTTGGCATCACCTGGAAGGTTGATGTCAATACAAGTTTTCTGTTCCCTCAATGGAGAGGAATTTAAATTTTTTGATTTAGAGTTCTTAGCAATATTAAATATAAAATACAGCATAAAAATCAGTAAAACACAATATAGTATAATTGTCCAGCAGCTAGGCACTACAATATGAGAAGTATCGAAAGTTTTGATTCTCTGCATACGATTCAATCTGGCATTGTTGAAATTAACATCCTTCAAATTTATTGTGAAGTCAGGTTCATGATTAAATTCCATGTCTACTTTTACATCTGTGATTATTTTCGGTTGCCCTTCCGAATTGCTTGTTGTAACCAACTGTTCGTTTCGGAAGTAAACTGCATTATTTTCATCATTTATTAAGTAAACTCCATTCAGTAATTTTAATTCGGTTTCTTTATCTTTTCTCAGTTCTATATTTTCGTCTGTTATAAAAGTACCTAAATATTGATTAATTTCTGGAATGTATTCTATTTCATTATCATGTATCTCTAATTTCACATAAACACATTCTTTAGGAGTTTCACCCTGAAGGATTCTCTTTTCGCAAGTACAGTTGTAGCTTGATAGTAAATGGGTGGGACATAGATATGTACTTCCCATTATGCACATTCCTTTTAGAGGTATAATTGTCGAATTATCTCTAGCTTTCAAAAGGTAAGATGTTTCTGGTATAATGGAGGCAAATCCGCCTTCCAGTTGGGTCGGAATAGGCCTTAAATAATATAAGTCAAACTCTCTGGGGTTTGTTAAAGGCAAGGTCAGAAAATAAATGATCTCGTCAGGGTGAACTTTACAATTTACTCTTATCATTGATTCAAGTTCTAACATGTTTTCGTATTTAATTTCTAGGGGTAATTTCCCCACATAGTATTTTTCAATTTTCTTAATTTCTTCGAATAGTTGTTTAGTCGATATTATACTTGGATGGAGGGTTCCCGTCTTACAGAATGTTAACGAATTTTCTATCTCTTGAACTACATGTAACATAAGATTGAACACGATCTGCAAATGGTTGACCAATTCTCTTGCTGTCCCTACTTCCGTTCTGAGAGAGTTGCTTCTAGCTAGATCATTTATTTCAATAATTTTACCATGAATTTCTTTGTGATTAAATTGTATAATTTTAACGTTTTGATTGAATTCATCTATAATTTCACTATTTATTGAGAACTGAGCATCAAGCTGATCCTGTAGTGTGAGTTGGTTATCTTTAATTTGTTCTATCAGACGGTCATATTTTTCCGCATCCGTTGTATCTAGATTTCCTGTGATCGCTTTAATAATACTACCTAGCCCATTAATTAATCCCCTCTTATTTCTAGGATTATGAATGATTGTATTATCTAATTTTTCTTTAATTACCTCAATAGTGTAATTCGTAACTTTAATGTATTCATCTAATTCACTAATTATATTTACATTTTCCCCTAACTTCCTTATTAATTGTTCATTTTTTAGTTTGAGTTTATAAAATTCAGTAACCAGTCTGTCTGTCTTGTAGTAGTGAACGAAAGTGTGTTCAGTCGCAGTCAGTTTGGCAGTTCCCAGTTTGATCGGTAGTATTCCTGGGTTATGGCTTACATCTTTCACGCTTGTGGCCCTTGTGGCTGTAAGCCCGAAGGCCCTGGAACATTGTCCGTAGTGTCAGTTCTTACCGAATCCTCATCTTTCTTCTTTTTAAACTTTTTCTTAGGTCTCTTTACATTTGATAGGTGGATTTTCGTTTTTGTATTATGGTGTCTGGGCTCTATTTCAGCAGTATTTCGTTCGGCATTAACTTCTGTTATTTTTTCTTTAGCATACTTGTTTTTAGTTTTAGCTTGAAGTTGTTTGTTTTTAACATACACCTCCGTTGGTATTTCCGGGAGTTCTTCACGGGATTCGTTTCTACTCGAAATTACTTTTTGCTTCACTATTTGGTTTTTGTTGTGGACCTCCGAATATATGAGTTTGGTTTTTTCTTTGTGTCTTTGAATAAAATTTGAAGTCAGTTTTTGCTCAATATCTATGTCTATTGCTGCTTCATTATCGATGTGACCATTGATTATTTCAAATGGAGTTAATTTAGTCACAGAATGAATACTGTTATTATACGCAATTAGTGCATAGTTGACTTTATTTAAAATGGAATCATTTTCAAACTCTTCCCTATTATTCAAGAGTCTGATATTATGTTCGATAATAGTCGAGTGGAAGCGTTCTATTGGCCCGTTAGAGTCTGGATGCTGTGAGCTAATAAAGTGTATTTTTATTTTGTGAAGCGCTAGTAGTTCTTTCACTAATGTGCTGTTAAGATCGGCTCCATTGTCAGAAATGATTTGAGAAGGTAGCCCATGGTGGGAAAAGTACTTGAGGAGACTGTTTACTACTTCTATGCTTTCTGATGTTTGTACCGGGTATGCCTGAGCGTATCTTGAGAAGGTGTCTATAATGGTCAAGAATTTCGTCTTTTCTAACGTGAATTTGTCTATATGTAGAATTTCAAACGGTTTGGAAGCTGTAGGGGTGATATTATACTTTATCTGTAACGGATTTCTGTCATATTTGCAAACTTGACAGACTTCACATTTATTGATAAATTCCTGAATGGATTTCTTCAAATTTGGCCAAAAGTAGAGTCGTTTGATCTTTTGGTAAGTTTCCTCAATACCTCTATGATTTTGTTTACCCACATGATAGGAAGACATTATTTCTTCAATTTCTGTTTCATCCACTACGTCAATTAGTTTCTCATTAAATTTAGTGAATTTAATTTCCGAGGTTTTGAAATGTTGCATCATGATCCTAGTGAATTTTTCATATATGTCTTTTTCAAAATATATCCCGTACTTTATATTGGGCACGACGTATTCCTTAACGAATTTTACTACTTCTTCCTCCAGGTGATTTTCTGAGAACTCCACTATTATCCTTGTTTTTTGATTGAATAGTTTTATTATTTTTGGTTTCTTTGGGTGGAAGTTGACTGTACTGATTATTATTTGATTGTTAGCATGATTGACGGGTCCGTCACCTATTGGGATCTCTAGGGTGGTATTACTTTCCACGTTGGAGTGAACTGTTTGGCTATCCATTTCTTCCTCGTCCAAGTTTACGAAAATTGATTGATTATCGGTTTCTGCGGGCTGATTTGGTGGGATTGTTAGCAATTCTCTGGTAGATTGACCCTGTTGTTCGGTTGTAGGTGTATTAACAGCCCAATGCCCTTTTACTAGATCTTGTATTATTGCGTCCGCCTCTTCCAATTCATTTACGTTTAGCTGAATCCTGGAAAGTGCATCTGCATTCAAATTACTCGCCCCCTTTTTGTAGCAAATTTCATAGTTATATTCTTCTAATTTAAGTCTCCATCTGAACAGCTTGGAATTCGGTTCCTTTATGGAGAATAACCACTGTAATGGTTTGCGGTCTGAGAATATTTTGAATTTTCTCCCATAAAGATAGGGTCGGAAGTATTTGGTCGCCCACACCACGGCTAGAAGTTCTTTTTCAATTACGGACAGTCGGGTTTCTGTTTCATTTAATGTTCTACTCGCGTATGCTACTGGTAGATCACTGCCGTCATGCATTTGGGAGAGCACTGCACCAATTGCGAAGTTACTTGCGTCTGTGGTTAAGTGGAACTGTTTTTCGAAGTCTGGGTATTTCAAAATGGGTTCGTTCATAAGTAGATTTTTGCTTATTTCAAAAGCGTTTACGTAGTCTGGGTCAGTGGGGTTGATTGTGGCTCCTTTTTTTAGCCGTTTGGTTAGGGGTTTTGTAATTGCCGCGAAGTCTTTAATAAACCGTCTGTAGTAGCCTAGTAGGCCGAGGAACTCTTTAGTAGTTTTAGGGATAGGATAGTTTAAGACTGCTTTGACTTTGTCATTATTAGGTTTGACACCTTCTGGTGTAATTATGTGTCCTAAGAATCCTACTTCCTTCCTCAAAAACTCTGTCTTGTCAAGCTGAATTTTCATATTCGCCTGCCTCAGTCTTTCAAAGATTTCCCTAAGTCGTACTATGTGCTCCTGTAAGCTGGTACTAAAACAAATTATATCATCCATGTAGACCAAACAGTATTCATTTTGGATTCCTCTCAAAATGTTATCCATTACTCTCTGGAATGTTGGAGGTGAGCCTGAAAGTCCAAAAGGCATTCTCAAAAATTGCCAGTGGCCTTGTTCCGTGGAAAATGCTGTTTTTTCAACGCTCCCCGGACTCATTTCTATTTGGTGAAATCCCGAGGCAAGATCTATTGTTGTGAAATATTGGCATTTGCCCAATTTGTCTAGTAGATCAGTGATGTTAGGTAAGGGATATTTGTCTGGAATGGTCTTTTCATTTAGTTTCCTATAATCTACGCAAATCCTGTACTTCTGTTTTCCGGAGGCGTCTATTTTTTTTGGTACTACTATGATGGGTGAGTTCCAAGGAGAGTTCGAGGGCTCTATTATGTTCTGCTCTAACATGTCAGAAATCTGTTTATGTACTTCGTCTTTGTATATTTGAGGGTACCTGTAGGGCTTGGTGTATATCGGTGTCTCGTCAGTGGTCCTAATTTGATGTTTCACTTGATTAGTGAATGTAAGGGGAGTTCCGTCTGAATGAAATATGTCCGCGTAGTTTTCTACTAATTTGGTAATTTCCTGTCTTTCCTCTGAATTTAGGTGGTCTAGTCTCAGTTTTGTCAGGTCCATATCAAATTTTCCGTACGAGTACATGTTCAAATTGTTGCTTTCCGTCGAGTCTACTGTGGTTAAAGTCTCAATGTTGAATTTGCCTACTAATTTTACTTCTACGTCTTTGTCGCTAGGATTTACCATGACACAGTGAGCTACGTGTTCCGTTACTTTCACTATACACTGGGGTATTTCAACGGTCTTGAGTTTAATATAGGGGATTATCCCGTCTCCATTTCGAATGTTATTAATCCTTACTTTAACTTGTTTCATCGTTCTGGCCTCGATTTTGTAGCTTTCGGGATTTTTAATTGAGTGGTAGAGTACCGGAATATTTTTAAAACTTGTTTTCAGGGTATCCCCTGACAAGTCGATATTAGCATTTAATAATTTCAAATTATCCAATCCTAATAGTAAATCAAACTTGTCATGAAATTGAAATACAAAAAATTTTAAATTCAAGTTTCTGTTTCCGAACAACTCTCCACAGGGTACAGTAGTGCTGAATTTTTCTGTGGAAGTGCCGTGAGCGGTTGTGACTTGAAATGGTTCATTTATTAACTTTTTATCAAAATATTTTTGGGCAATTATTGGGTTAACAAAAGATTTAGTACTCGCTGTGTCAATGAGAATTCTTAAATTTAACTTAGGCATAATAATATAAGGTAGTTCATTTTTGTTATTCCCTACATTCATCAGGTTGAATTGGGGAAGGTTGGATGATCCATCTCTAAAAAAGGGTTCTCATCATGCGTATTATCAATATTTTCTATCGTTGGCTCTGACAACTGTTCTGCAATTCTTTCATCTATTATTTCCTCACTTTCCATGTTCCTGTTGTGAAACTGTGGAACCTGGGTTTTAATTGTTTGGACTCCGCTCATCGGAGTTTGTGCGAACTGGTTGTTAGGAGGGCGATAAGTATGCTGCTGAGTTGGAGGTGAGAACGGCTGTTTAGCCGGCGGGAACTTTTGCTGATTTGTCATTTGTCCCGGTATGTTATTACGTTGTGGATCGTGATAAGGAGGACGGTAGTTCGCATTCTGGCCTTGAGGAGGCTTATGGGTAATATATTGCGGGACAGTTCTCTGTTCTGATCTGCTAAAGTTTTGCCTGGATGAGTAAAATTGAAAATCATTTGTCAAGAGGCCATGAGCTGAATCTAGGTCAGCGGGTTTCCTAGACTGTAGGAGGCTTCCTAAAGGCTCTTTGAGTCCTCTTAAGAATACTCTTAAAGCTAGTTGTTGGAAAAAGAAAATCTGTTGTTCTGAATTCGGGACTGCATTGTTCTTTAAATACATCACTGCTAAATTTAAGTGTTTTCTGATTTTTTCGAGATACGCAAAAGCTGATTCATTGTTTTGTTTTAATTCAGTAATTTCTATAGTGATCGTAAAAATATCTCTTTTATCTGCGTAACCTGAAGTTAAAGCGGTTCTGATGTTGTCCCAAGTAGTGCAGTTTGCACTTATAATGAGTTCCGCTGCTTTTCCTTTGATTTTGGCTAGGATTGATCTTATTAGGTACTTATTTTGAAAGTTATTAGGATTAGCTCTGTCATAAAATTGGTTAATTAATTCGTTACAAACTTCAATAAAATTGCCTAATAATTCTGGTTCACCTTTAAATTCTGGGACCATATCTAAATAACATGATTTTAATTCTTGCGCCATGATTCTGCTATCGGTACAGTTACTGAACAAGTCAATTGTTAAATTTGAATAATAATTATCTTCCTGACTTACAGTAGTATGATTGCTGTCCACATGTGAGGGTTTTCGGACGGGTCGCCGAAAGGAGGGTACCTCGGTGGCGGAGCGTTGGCGAGTCTGTCCAACCTCTTCTTCTTCCTTCGACGGCTTCGATGGGTCGGCCGTTTTGGACGCGAATTCGTTCGGTGGTCTCCTTGCGGGTACGGTCTCCGAACTTATTCACGGGATTTCTACCGGGTGGTGCGAGCACGGTCTCCACAGTAGATTTCCGGAGCGTATAATCAAACTGAGTAGGTGGTGCTCACGAGGTGGGTGAGCACGGTCTCCTCTTCAATTTGATTTCGATTTGTCCAGGTGGTCTTCGTCAGGCTTCTTTAGGTGAGGACGGTCTCCAGGTTTTGGTGGTCTTCACAAGAAGCTTTCAAATCGAAGGCGGTCTCCGTAGACGAATCGAAAGTTTCGAAAGATAGCACTTGGATGTAGGTTGCTGCGGCTAAGTGTAGAAACACACAACAAATTGCTCACTTTTGACGTCAAATTGCTTCCGCAGGTCCTACCGACTGCGCCAGTTAAATAACGTGGAATCGAAGTTCACTTTTTAAAAAAACTTTAATTCCAAATTACAACAAATTTATTTAAGTGCTAGAAACAAATACACTCGAAGAAGGGCTGAACAGGACTGCCCGTACAATTCTTTCTAGGCGGCGAGGGTCCGCAGGGGGCTCGCCGGGGTTTTCTACAACATCAGCTATTATTTTTTATTAATCTGCAATCTACATTATATGTAACTTATATATTACCTGAAAGTGGTTGACCTGATAGTTAAAATGAAATTGCAAGAAGCGAAGCATGTCACAAGCCGCCTTGTAAAAGCGCAACAGGCGGTAAGGAAAAAATATAAACTTTTAAAACAGGGGAAAATTGAAACGGATATGTCAATGAACCCATTGAAAGACTTGTTTAAACAGGTTGCTCCTCCTCCTCCCCCTCCCCCGGCCCCTCTTCCTCCCCCTCCCCCGGCCCCTCTTCCTCCCACGAACCATCCACCTGCACCAACCACTACCACCCGCCCTCGCTTATTGATAAAGCGTAAGCGTACTAAACGTCGGAAGATATCTCCTCAACCACCGGTTGTGGATGATGAAGCAAATAATAAAGAAATGGGCGAAGATAGTTTACCACAAACGGAGGGTGATTATATTAAAACGGAAGAGGATGGTTCACAAATTATCTTTTCTAATCCCTCAATTCAAGAACAAAACATGCCATCAACGCCACCAGTTACAAGTACACCAAGAAGGGATACGCTAATTAAAAATGCTTTGAAGGAAGCTAGTAAAACCCCCGAGGGGGAAAGAGAAATTGAGATGCAATTTCGTCAATTTCACTCATTTGCCAGACCTTTCCTGCTCGCTCTAATAACGGGTGATAAGAAGGACTTGAATTTGGATACTACATATGGGCCCAAAGTAAATGCAAACGGTACTCTCAGTTTAGGGAACCGAGAGCTACATCTTGACCGCAACTATATCTACTTGGATGACAAAGTGAAACAACCAATAACTGAAGGATTACTCAATTTACTTTTCCTAAAGGAACCGGATCCTGCTACATACACCGCCATTGATCGCGCAAACTACAGAGATTTGGTTATACACAGTGATGTAGCTCGACAGGGTTATTCAAGATTGAGACCATACAACGTGAGTGGTCACAAGTATAAGTATCTACTGAAGGACTTACTTGCAACTAAAAAGATTGGTGGTGAGGGATTTATTCGGGCAGTAAATGCACGACCACGTTACGTCTACTTTGATGACCCAAATGAATTAGTCGATCGTTTACGGCTGCTGTTTGCGTCAAAACAGGCTGGAAATACATCCCATAACCCTGAAATATTCTCCATAATTGAGGAATTAAAAGAGTTGAACATAATCACTTGATGATCATTAACATGGCAGCTATCAGTAGATTTGGATCTCAACCTAACATATCTTCCCCTCGCTCAACAGAGCCAAACAACTTGCAAGACTTAGTGAGGGAGCTAATTGCAAAAGAATTGGATGTTGCATTAGAAGAATTAATTATAAAAAAGAACATAATCACAGCAAAGCCGAATGTAGTTGATTTCAACGAAAAACGATTGATTAATCTAAAACCAGGGGTAAACGCTTCAGACGCTGTAACACAGGGCTCCCTACCATTCATAAGAAATGATCGAGCACGAACTCTAAATTTTGGATATTACCACCTCATTACCACGGGGGAGCCTAGTTCACCTCAAGATTTAATTACATTGTCATATGCAACTAAACACTTTGAACCTAAGAAGAAAATGACGTCAGGACCTTAAGTACGTGGGAGGGGGAACACTGTTGATTATTATATATGATGAGACAGCGAGGAGGAACTTTCAGTGCGCCATCATGGAATCGTTAATGCTTACCAGCTCATTTGTGATTGACAGTGTGAAAAATTTGCAGGTGGTAGTTGGCCTTTCCGACCTTACTACTACAGTGATTGTGATACGAAAACCTCGCGGTACGCCATTCTACATCTGTGTTGAAGACTGGGAACTGTTTAGTGGCAAGCTGCAGCAGATAGATCGAAAAATGGATGCTACATTTTTTCATGGAACCTATATGTGTGCGACTACAACACCGCAGCAACATATAATTTTGAGTTATTACCCAAGTTGGGTGGATCGTCTATTACATTGCGAGGCTCCTACTATTACATTAAGTGCAAAGACGACATCGAATTTGATGAATTTAGTTCCAAAGATAAACTCAGTTTTGAATAAAATGAGGGATTTTACAGCTGTGAGTGGTGGTAACGGTTTGGTTGTCAACCCTGTGAGCCCCCCTCCACAAGATGAGTTTCACTCGTTCAACGTATCTTTTTATGATCAAGCCAACCAATGAAATATATCAGTACACACAAGCATGGAGGGCAGCGCTCATCCTATTGAGGATTTAATTGAGGGGTTTAGCCATCTGAAAACAGGTGTTCCAGCAGATCTCCTGCAACATGTCAACTTGCCTGGTAAAAACTTTAGTGTCTACGAAGATTTAAACAGATGTATACCGACTAATTCAACTCTCATATCACTCCAATCATCTGGATCCAGTTTTCTACTCATCTTATTTCTCTCACTCCTGCTGATAACGCAGTTAATACAAACTGTAATTTTCATCGTACGTTGTGGTGGTTTTCACAGAAACAGAAGTTGCGAGCCTGGAAACTGCATCCTCAACTCATACTCCTGCAACGTATGATACCACTGGACTTTTAAAGTTGGCTACATTACCCGCTTACCACGAGTATCTACGATATGTTAGTGCAATGGGATTTTATAAAGCCATGGTACGAGTGGATGCACTCATTGACAGCATCTACCGGCTGGAAATTGATAATTTGGGGGCTTACTACAAAGATACTGCGAATGGACTACACTTCAACACATGTACATGGGCATCAAGCGAACTAAATGGGGCTGGTATCGATGTTGTAGGCACATGTGCGTGTGCACGTATTCATTATGCTACTGAACAATGTATTAATTTATTGAACTCTATAGGTTTGAATAAAAACTGATTCAACTGAGTATTCTGTTTTGACTGTTGATTCCCCCATTTAACCAAAACGTTCTAGTTTATAGCCATATAAAGGGTGAGCTTACAAGTTAGACATACACACACCATCCAAGGTACTTGAGCAGTCAACATCTCTCTCACTACAACATGGATGTGTGCGGTTTTAAAAACTCCTACAAAATCTGCGAATCGCAAACTGGTAATATACCATATTCCTCTTCTGAGAATAAAGGAACGCAATCAGCGCGTGAAGCTTTTGATACTGCTACAACACCTCTAGACCTTGAAACATTTGATGGAAGATTAAAGACGTTTAAGCTATGGCCAAAATGTTTACAACACCTTCTTCAAGAACTGTGCAGTGCAGGTTTTCACTACGATGACCAAGTTGGGGATCTAGTGAAGTGCTACAAATGCTGCGGACGAATTTCCGAATGGGATTTGAATGATGACCCCTGGCAAGAACATGCGAGATTCTATCCAGATTGTTCTCATGTACTAAATGTCAAAGGAACCAGATTCATTAAGAATGCATTAGAATTGAATAAATGGTCTTAAACTTACCTACAACTTTTTATTCCCCTTTTCCATTTCTTAACATTAATAGGTAACTAGTTATAGGTAATTAATAATTCGTGTGGGCTCGTATAATCATTTATTAACCTGTTTCTTCAAGTAGCTTTCATTAGCGCAATGGCTCGCGTAGTAGCTTCCCATGTGGCTGGCCCAGGTTCGAATCCCAGCATCGGCCCCACTTTTTTTTTTTTTTGTCCGTCCGTGATAGACGCATATTATCTTTACCAACACTGTCAAACAAGCACAAGGTCAAAAATGACGATGAAAAATGCTTTCTGTGGACTGTTTTGGCCACACTTGTCCCATACATATTACTATTTAGTTCCGTATGCATTCATATGCGATTTCGAAACTGGTACTAGATACAACAAAGCCGAGACCACAATATATTAGCCGGATAAGCCGCGAAAGCTAATTTTTGCCCCTGAAACAATAGCGATGTATCATTGGTGTCGTGCGGGTTTAGTATCACATGTCTTGCAGGGTGGCCCCTGTGCCGGAAGGTACCTATATATTCCCTCTGTCGATCAATTCATCGGGTTTTTATAAAATAAAGCAAATTCATTTAGATGACAATTTATTATTTTACAATAGTAAAAGTTGAAAGAAAATACAATTATAGAAGCTGTGAAACTTCTCATACAGCAAGCTTGCGAGGAAACAACAAAAGTGTACCTAATTATCAGGTAATAAAGTGAAATTGTACAAGGAATCAAACAACTTATCACAAAAAGTAACATAAAAAGATATTTGTGGGGGGGATTACATTGATGAATTATGAGCATAACCATAAGGTCTAGTATTGACACCATTTTCCATAATTATCCGTTTATCATCCATAAAAGTCAAGGACTTTTTACAATTATTTGTAGTATAAACATCGTGTAATTTAGATTCAATTTTTCTGAAATTTGTGTATACATACATCCTTTTTTGTTGCAAGACAATATAAATAATCCTTCAACTCCAATGCCTCAACACCCGTTCTGCTCACTCCTTTAGCTTTTTTTCGTACATCTTCACCAAACTTTAAGGCATATAATTTAGGTCTTAATCCAACAAATTCGTGTATTGGAATTGATCTAGTCTCATCTTTCAGTTTTCCTATAGCCTTCCTATTGTCGGTGGAGTAAAGATAATGTTGCGTGGGATAATCACTAAAATCAAAAAGATAGGACAATGGCTTTAAATCTAGATAAAGATTGTCCGTTTGGATTTCCCATACAAACGAATCAGTATCTTGATAAAATATTTTTAGAGTACCTCCACCAAATGTTGTTAACATGTGATTGTAATGCAAATCATACATGAGGGTTTTTGATAACTCAAGAATAGCAAAACCCACGTAAATTGGTTTGTTAAATACAACCTTCTCATGACCCAATCGAACAGCTATAAGATTCTCGCTGTAAATGGTTCTGTCTTGAAAATTTGGTTTTCTAGCTAATGCAATAAGTTTTTCTTCAGTTGTAACCAATTTTAAATTGACGCGGTTCCGAACACATTCCATTGTTTTACCAAAAACTGCGTTGTTCAGAAATGTGTACAAATCTTTTTCCAACTCACTTGTTGCATGTTTTCTCAACTCAGTATTCATGTTAATATAAGAAGACAACCACTTACTCTGTTTAAATTGTAAAATTCTATTGATTTTAGTCAAAATCAATCCTGCTTTAATCGCCTGCTTCAACACTATAATATGAACTACATAGTTTTTCTTATCTTCCAAATCCAACATAAGTTTCTCAATTTTCGAACCTGGGGGTTTTTTTCGCTCTGGAAGGAAGGGGAAATCGGAATGTGCATCGTGCAAATATGCAGGATAGTGCACATCAACATCTAAAATATATCCATACTCACCACCAGTTTCAATCTCCATTACACTGAAATTTTCAACATTATCCATCCATGTAAACCCACCATATGGTAAGGGTTGACTCATTGCCCATCCATAAAGGTTGTTTACATCCCCATAAAATATATAGGAACTCTCTTTGTGGGGGTCATATGAATGAGGTATGTGGACATTGTTGGCAAGTGCATGGCGTTTGACGCATTGAGTGATTCCTCCACGAATCCCAGACTCAACAAACTGTAACATATCTACATCAGTCAAAATTTGTAGACGAACTTTAGATACTTTCAATGCTGCCTTGAAACTGAGACTGGGCAGCGTAAAAAACCATGCACTGTCCAGTTGAAATCGGTCATAGCAGTGTTTCCTGAACTGTTCAAAAACTTCACAAAGTAATATTATATCGGTCTTTAAATATAGGTGAGTATATTCTTCTATATTTTTAATGTTAAATGTCTTCCACACCTTCAGAGCATGCTCATAGTCCGATTCCTCGATTGCTTTATTGCTTAATTTGTTATAAAATTTATCTCTAGATGGTAAATTTGTTTCTTTCAAAACTGAAAAACTTGTGATATACTGGTAACAGTATACTCCTTTTCGCAACAACAAAGTTCGTAATTTTGAATCTGGAAAAGTCTTTTCCATTTCAGGGAAATGCTTGGAAATTTTAACCAATTTTTCAAGTGAGTATGGTAGAAATCTGTAGGAATCGAGGAACCTGCACCATAATTTACACCCCCGGAACCTGATTGAGAAACTAATGTATTTCTCCTCTGTCTGGGGAATGACACTAATTTCCAAATCAAATAGCCCTAATTTCTTTATTATGAAATGTGCATCGTATCCGCTCAAATTATGAAAAAAAATTGGTACAAAATTCGGTTTCCTTAGTTTTTTTAAATTGCAGTAACTGCAGCATGTAAATCTAAAATGTCCTGTGCCATGATCATGATCAATACATTTTACATTTTCCTTATCAAATTTCTAGCCACATAACTCACAGTATGTTGCTTTCTCATGCTTTAGTTTTTCCTCACTACTCATTATACATTTAATATTGGTTTCATAATGTTTCTCAATTTCTAGCATTAACGTTCTAAGTTTGTTTAAAAAACTCTCAATGCAGTTTTCCATAGAGAAAATAAATGTTTGATCCTCCATCAAGCTGGGATAGTATGACTTTAAATGAAATCCTATACACATTGGTTCATGGCGCTCTTCACGTACAGTTTTAGGGCCTGCACTAACATCCGATCTATCGATCTCAGGTGAGTTTAAAGGTCCTAAAATACACTCTAGATCGGCATAAATCACAAACCCTACCCTCGTCATGAACTGGTAATCGTCAAATTCAACATAAGGCTTGTCAGGAAATTCATACCTGCATGCTTTGAATCTGTTACAAAATACTTCATGTTCATCAAGCCTCTGTTTAGCGGTTTTACCTGTTACTGTAAGACGTGATGCGCGATATGTTTTAAAACAACTTCTGCACATGATAATAGCGTTTCTAGGGTTTTTAGACAGTTGTCTGTTGACAAGGGCATGAAGGTTTGTTATATAACAATAATGTGAGCGTGTGCCATTAACTAGATAGAGTAAATCGATAGTTGGTACTCCCAGATTTGTTTTGTTGGAAACTGCAATGGGGTAAATTTCACAATTTTCATTTAAGGCGTAAAGGTTTATGGCCACATTATTATGTTTCTCGAACCAAGTGACATCTTTAAAACTGGCTGGGAATTCCACCCCATCAAAATTGAATGGGTGATGCAGTCTCTCATAATTATTAACGCGATGTAAATTCGGTGTATTAGTAGTGGTTTTTAGGTGCCAGCTCAAAATTGCATATTTGAAACAAAATTCATCATCATTTTGAACATTTATAACAGCGTGATATTTGTTTAATTGAGCGGGGAGGGGGAAGAAAGAATTTGCTGTTAATGGCACATACTTAGTTATTCTAATTAAAATTCCGTCAACGGATTTCAATGCCCATCCTGACCCTTTCATTTCAAAATTATCAATTTCTGATATAATCCGCTCAAAGGATCTCATCATGTAGTTTTTTATGTCTGATGTTTGTGATAACTCCTCATTTTTAGTTTTAAAATTTGCGTCAATTATTTCTTCGTTTACATCACCTTCCCTCACTTCACCATAAACCTTAATTTTTGAAAATGTACATTCCAAGACAAAATTAACTTTAATATTTTTCCAGTCTGACAGGTAGTCAGTTACAATTCGAGTCAACTTATATTCTGATTCAATTAAAAAACTTTCAGGTAAATTGAACCTGTTGATATTTTGAAAATATACATCTATTGCAGTGTTACCCACTTTAACGTCAATTTTCCCCTCTTCCAATGGCACTGCATGTAACCTTTTTGATTTCTCAGGACCCCATTCTGAGGATGAACGTTTTCGCGAGTTTCCATCATGAACTAATGTACTCGGGCTTGTTGATGGCATTGGAGTGAATACGGAACTTATACAGCTATACCTTAAATATAAAAACCTAGAGCTAAACATTATTGTTAAGATCATAAACAATATAAATTACAATAATAGAGAAGAAAGAATCTAGAATAAATTACAATTATTCTAAATAAGCAGTTAGGTAAAATGTGAATTAGTGAGAAAATGTCAAAGAGCCTTAATAGGAAAGTGGGATCTAACATACTTTACCTATAACTAATCACGGGAAAAAATTCATCCCAACAACCTTCTGTTTTTTAAATTTTTTTATTGAAGGTGATGGTGATGGCGATAAATTGACCTTTTTCAAAATTTCGACAATCAAGTTGCGGTTTATTATTGCATTCTCCTCTGAAAGTATATCCTCGTTAGGAATTAGTTTATCATCATCATCTAGTACGTTAACAATCGTACCATCTCCATTGCGTACATATCCCATCAGGGCTTTATTTTTCACTTTATCAGATGTAATGTAAGACTTGAATGAAATATAGCGCATTTTCAGCGAATTTTGTAAACATATTTTCAAAGCAGAATAGAGCAGAGTCTTTTGGGATGAATTTTCCATTTGTTTTAAGTAAAAATCGTGGTACTCACCTCGAAAGCTTGCTGTAAGAGAAGACCGTGTCGAGTGAATTTACCCTCCTCCTGGAAGAGTTTTTAAACTGTAGCATTCCCCTCCACATTGCTCGAGAAGGTGGGGGGGGGGGGGGGGGCAACTGCGTGTATCGGAAGAGTGGAATTGACTGAGGTCAGCGACTGCAGAATCAGTGAACTAGGCAGGATAATATATATCCACGTTCCTTCCTCTAATTGCATATGAGAAAATCGTAATTTGCATCACCAATATAAGAGAGATATAATTATATTACACGTTTGACGTACCCAGTTTTAAAATTAATTGCATCCAGTACAACGTCTCGAAGATGTGATCCTATCCGATGAGGGGAGTGCATTTCCATTTTATAATAATTCTTATGCGCGCAAGTACATGCCTGAAGGTAGACAGGATGACTCTGGCGCTCTATTCCCGCAGCCATCGGACTGAAATGTCGGCAAAACAACTAACTGCATATGAGAAAATAATAATTTGCATCCGAGAGAGGTACATGTTTGACGTAGGTAACTCGAAGAATATTTTTGAACTAATTGGATGCAATACACTGTCTCAAAGATCTGATAGGTAGGTATCCCATCCCCATTTAATAATACTCGCTTTAAGTGAAGTTCGAGCCATTAGTCACCGCAGGCTCCGCGATTACTTTTAAAAAACACCTATCCATGAGGTGCAGCAGTGCATTTCCATTTAATAATCGAATATGCAATTATTTCCGAGCTCAAGCCGACATGCAATCATTCTCACGCTGAGGCCGAAAACGATTAAAGATAATTAATTACCCATTGTGTTTCAGAACCCACCTCCCCCTCCTACTATCGTGTTGACGAAGCATTTTGGTGCACATGAACGGCTGGAGGTACAATGCTCCGGGTGGTCTCATAAAATTGTTTAGCTCAAGACAAATTTAATAACGTAAAAAAAAACAATACCCTTCAATCAAAAGTTTTCGAGATAAGGCGTTCTGAAAATTTCAACCCCTATTTTGAACCCCTTAGAGATGACTGACAGTAACGTCGAGCTTCGAGGACCAACTAGACCCCGAATGGAACCTATAACCCGAATTTCATCAATTTTTTTTCATGGTAACTAAGAAAAGTGGCCCGTACGGCGTACGGCGGACAGACAGAAATATTTTTGAGGGGGGGTAAGCATTTTTTTTTCTTGCTCGATTCCAATGGTTCATTATTGAAAATAATAAACCAAAATTAGTTTCATGCTCAGTTCCGAAGATTCATTATCTAAAAATAATAAACCAACATGAGAAATCTAAGCATATATGGTTTTTACAATATGCACACTATGTACTGTAAAGCTAGGTACACATGGAGACGCAATTCCGGACGGCAATCCGGCACGGCAACGCATTTGCCGGAATTTTTGCCACAGAGGCGTTCACATGGCAGCGGAATCATAACAAAATGCAATCGCAAAAAACAAACAATTGCTCGAACTCAAAACCGCAAAATCAACCACATAATGTCGAATTTAAATATGGCTGAACAACCAAACAAGAGAGTTGTGCGTAGTAACCTCTGCGCAGATACGGCAACGGATCCGACAGCGGAATATATCTGGAGATTTTGATATAGTATCCAAGGCACAGGTTGCAATAGTCCATTTTGCGTTGGCCAATAGAATAAATTGCAGAACGCATAGCCGTGCCGGACTTGCGTCTCCATGTGAACCTAGCTTAAGAATGAAGAAGACTTGTTAACATAGCAACACAATAATTTTGGTTTTTTATTATCAATATTCAACCTTTGGAATCGAGCATGCGAAACATTTTTTTAACACCCCTACCCCACTGGAAATTCGATGGTTTCCGTTTCAAGGTATGTAGAATCCGAAAATGGAATTAAAAAAATTCTGTCCTTCCGCCGTACGCTGTACTTCTCCACTTTTCCTAGTTACCATGAACCAAAATTAATGAAATTTGGTTTTTAGGCCTCATTTGGGGTGCAGTTAGTCCGCAAATCCGGCGTTACTGCCATTCATCTGGGGTGAAAAATAGGGGGTTGAAACTTTCAGAACGCCGTAGCTCAAAATCTTTCAATAGAAGGGGTTTTTTTCACGTACTTATCCAAATTGATCTCAAACTAAAGAATCTTGTGAGACCACCTGGATCATTGCACGAACAGCCGATCCTTTGAACCGAAAGCTTCGTCAACATGATCATGAATCAAACGGTACAAATCCGGCCCAGATATCATTGCTAGAGAACACCTGATTATAATCACGCATGGCTGCATGAAATCGAATTGGTTTTGTGATTTTATTCCAATTGAAGAATGACTGCTCTTTTGGATTTTGTTAATAGGTACCTACTACTTTTGTAACTTGACCAAACGCTTTCATGAATAAGAACAAATAATAATTAGCGATTGAGTTACTGAATCCCCCGCATTTTTGTTGTTTTGAAACTGTAATTCCCGGGCTGGTTCCAGTAATCGGTTTTGGGTTTTCCTGGGGGGAGGGGGGGGGGGTGCTCGAGGGTAGGTATTGACCACAGAAAACAGTGATCTACGCCAAAGAGAAATCTATAGGTAAATAATAAACAGTTGTTTAATAATTTGCAGCGTTTTTCGATTATCCCATCCCCCTTCCATAAACACTGAAAACAATAAGGAACTAGGGTCATTCAGGAGCTAGTACCCTGCCTTCTGAGGGGCGTTCCAAAAAAAACGTATCGAATGGAGCATTGAAATGAGTAGAAAACAGTAGGTACCCTAGTAATTTTAGACGGTAGTCCGACCATGGAAGAACTTGACCCTGATGTGGCTGGGCGAAATATACACCACTATCCACCAAAAGTAGTACTCAAGCTAGAAAGGCAAGGCTTTATTAGAAATTATGCTTACTCATACAGTACTTATCTAGGTGGTGTACACAAATCATCCGTGGGTATCCTCTTGACAGAGCTGTGAAGCAACACTATCTCTGTTGTGTAGAGTTGAGAGAAAGAATGCCATCCAGCTCCTCGTCATCACGTAGATCCTCATCATTCAAGCCATGCCGAGTCCCTCCCTCGGCCGTCAGAATCATTCAAAATCTTCGTTTATTTATATTATTATTATTCATTTTCTTCCCTTTTGTTTTATTATTCTATGAATAATACACCTATGTATTCACTCAACAACTAAAAGTTGCAATACCCCTTAGATAGCCCCACAGCAACTGAGCAAAGTTATGGAAATGTACGTTTTCTCCTATAGGCGTATTACGTGACGAAAATCGAAGTATATGACCTATCATGAATATCGAAAATCGAACTGTTGAAGGACACATCTGTTCGTATTTGGCGCCAGAAATTATGTTTTGCTGGTTTGCCTAACTTGCTCCTTCATGTTGCCGCCTTCGGTTTTTGTTATGGAACCGATCCATGATAGTTCATACAGATGAGATGAGATCCATGCGAGTTTTCCCCCGATATTAACGTCTTGCTATTTTTCCACTAATTAAAAATCTTCTTTAAAACACTCAGAGGCTATTTTCATCTCTTCCTCGAACAGGTTATGGGCCCAGGAAGGTAATTGAGTCTCAATAAAACACAATTAAAACAATAAAATTGTTAAAAAAGTGAAAAGTGTTGATAAAGTGTGGACTGCAACATGGCATCATCCTCGGCCTTTAGTGACATCAATGGCGTTGAAAAATTGGTGAACAACACGTCGTATCCCGCCTGGAAACTACAAACAACGGTAATATTTAAATCATTGCAAGCTTATCAAATAGTTATGGGTGAGGTGAAGGTTCCAGATGACAGCAAAGAAAAGGCAGTTTGGCTGAAAAGAGATGCCGATGCTCAACGGGTGATAGTGACGACGATTGATAAAAAGCTGCTAAATCTACTCTTAAATTGTGTCTCATCTTACGAAATGTACTCAAAACTATGTTCGTTGTTTGAAGGTGAAAACGAAAATAAAATTCAAGAGTTATATCAGGATTTCTTCACATTTAAATATAATAAAGGCCAGGATATGACCAGCTTCATTGGTGAGATGGATAATTTAGTATACAAATTGAGAGCCCTTAAACAAAATATATCCGATGAAATGTTGATGTCTCGTTTGATGGTGGCTTTACCTGATTATTTGAAGAGTTCGGGGTTCCCATCAGCTTGGGACTCAACTCCTACCGCTGATAAGACACTAGACAGATTAAAAGTTCGTCTGATTAAAGAAGAATTCAGACATAAAAACCAAGACGTTGAAGTTCCAGTCGCGTTCAAAACGTCTAGCAGTAATTTTTACAACAGTAAGAAAAATAAAAATGAAAGTTCTTCGCGCCCAAATAACAGCAAATCTGACGGTAAATCGCGCACTGTTCAATGTTGGTCATGCAAAGGACCGCATTACCAGAGAAACTGCCCTGATAATAGTGAATCCAATAAAAATCCTTGTGGATACTGTAAAAAGACCAATCATACTGATTCTCAGTGTTTTTTCCGCCCCAAAAATCGGGAAAATGTCAAAAATAAAGTCTCATATTTGACGTGCACTAAAAATGAAGAGACTTCTTCTGATGCTTTCGTAGTTGACTCAGCGTGTTCTTTTCACATGATAAAAGACATGCATTTGTTCTCGAATTTGAAGGAAAATTGTGCTGTTGTAGGAACAGCTAAAAATAACGAAGTTTTGACTGCTGCAGGTACAGGAACAGTTGAAACTGATGATTTCATTCTAAAAGAAGCCCTATACGTTCCTGATTTGTGTACCAATCTGATATCTGTTGCTGAAATAACAAAAACGCTGCAAATCCCTGCACAACGGTTTATTATTTTGTATAGAATACCCTTCCGCTACAGATCACAGCTCTATGTATAGATAACCCGTCTATATAATATAATATGTACTATTCTATACATATAATGTAGATCGCAGACCCTCCGTAGGTTAGTACCTAACCCCGTACTCGTTACTAGGTACCTACCTAAATCACGAGTTAAATGTTGCTAAAATAATTCTGCCGATGACAAACAGTACCTAACAAAAAGAAACACACATAATGAAGTTCTGAAAAGAAATTGTTGATGAGGAGTGAAAAAAGTTGCGAAAGTACCTACCAACAAACTCCAGCCCCTTCTACGTAGATGGTATAATGAACCGTTGTGTAATAATTTACCGTTGAGTAATGATTTACCGTAGTAATAATTTACCCATCAATAATACTTCAACGTTTGTTCAAGTTTCACTACCTACCAACAAACTCCAAAAGTGCCATCATTTTTCAAATTAAATAATATCACAGAACAACCAACTCGACTTCATACTCCGCCAATATAATCAGGTGATCCCTATCAATGATTTCATCTCCGCCAAATTTCCTATTGTGGGCGCGTCTCTGGTTACGAGATTTGGTTTGAATTGTATACAATTTCATTCACACTGGAGTCGAAAATGCCTGTCGGTGCAAACTTCGGGGCCTTACTGTGAACGAACGGCTGGACGTACGACGCTCCGGATGGTCTTAAAAAACTCGCAAGTTCAAGAACTATTTAAAACCGTAAAAATATTCACGTAAAAAAAATGGTATAGGCGTTTTGAAAATTTCAACCCCTATTTTGAACCCCTTAGAGATGACTGACAGTAACGTCGAGCTTCGAGGACCAACTAGACGCCGAACGGAACCTATAACCCGAATTTCATCAATTTTCTTTCATGGTAACTAAGAAAAGTGGCCCGTACGGCGTACGGTGTACGGCGTACGGCGTACGGCGGACAGACAGAAATATTTTTATTGCAGTTTTGGATTCTACATACCTCGAAACGTAAACCATCAAATTTTGAGGGGGGGTAAGAATTTTTTTTTTCATGCTCGATTCCAATGGTTCATTATTGAAAATAATAAACCAAAATGACGGAGTTGTCTCATTCACTAAAGATAGAGTTCAAATTAAAAAAGGGAATAAAATTACTCTTCAAGGTGAAAGGCTCGAAAATGGCCTTTACCGAATAAAATCATCAAACGACACGTCTACTGCAAATATTAAGGCCCTGGTGACAAGAACCACTTCAGCTTTGGAAATGCACAGGAAGTTGGGACATCCTGGTGCTTCATCAATGAAGAAAACAGTAAAATTAGTTCACGGCATGAAGTTGACAGATAAAGAGATCGATTCCATGCCAGCTGTATGCGAAATTTGTTTTAAAGCAAAGCAAACTCGACTGCCTTTCAGCACAGTTTGGCAGAGAGCTGAGAGACCACTTCAGCTGCTCCACTCGGATCTCCTAGGACCATTTGGCACAGAAACATGGGATGGTAAGCGATATATATTGACCATTCTCGACGACTTCACTCACTATGTGACTGTCTATCTTTTGGCAACTAAAAATGAAACATTTGAATACATAAAATCGTATGTGCTGCATAGTGAGGCAGATAAAAACCTTAAAGTTGCAACAATCCGTTGTGACAATGGTACAGAATATACAAACGATAAAATGCGAAAATGGTGCAAAAATAAAGGAATTGAACTAGATCTTACAGTTCCAGGGACTCCGCAGTTGAATGGAAAAAGTGAACGACTTGGAAGAACCATAATGAACAAAGCTAGAGCACTGCTGATGGTCTCGGACCTAAATGATGAAATGTGGGGTGAAGCAGCTTTTGTCGCTGCATACTTGGTCAACAGAAGCTATTCTGAAACTGTTGATGTCACCCCATCTGAAAAATGTACCGGAAGAAAACCAGACATGTCTCGCGTTCATCGTTTTGGGTGCTGGGCCTATGCTAAGAAGACTGGACACCTAAAAAAGCTAGACTCACGTACCGATAAATTGATTTTCGTTGGTTATGCTCCAAATGGCTTCCGACTCTGGGATGCTGCACATCGTCGAATCGTCCATGCAAGAGACGTCGTATTTCATGAAGATGATACTCCTTCAGATGATGGCCAGAACGTCCAGGAAACCATACCTTTGTGGGAAACAAGAACCAGCGAAGGTGAAGATAATAATGAGGATGATACCCTGAGTGAATCTGAAGAGTCTGATGACAGCACAACTGAAATAAACTCTGAAAATCTGGAAAATGGTCAAGCTATGGATGACCATGATAACAACGAAGATGACAGACCTCGAAGGACTACTAGAGCTCCTTCTAGATTTGACGGATTTGTCATGCTATCCTACAAAGAAGCTATAACAAACCCAGATAGTGACAAGTGGAAAGTCGCATTGGAAGAAGAAAAGAATTCATTAGCTGCAATTAAAACATGGGAATTTGTTGACGAAAAGATGGCATTTGGAAAAGAAGTTCTATCCAATCGATGGGTTTTTCGTGTGAAGGACGACAACTACACCTATAAAGCTAGATTAGTTGTGCGTGGATGTGAACAAGGAGATCACGTCGACCTGGAAGAAATCTACAGCCCAGTGGTGAGTTCCGACTCACTGAGGATAATGTTTTCTATTGCTGCATCTGAAAATCGTCACATAATAAAATTCGATATTAAAACTGCTTTTCTCTACGGAAAACTGAAGAAAGAAATTTTCATGAAAGTACCAGAAGGCTACAACAAACCTGGAAAAGTCTGCAGATTAATAAAAGCACTGTATGGATTGAAAGAAGCACCTGCAATCTGGAATGGATGTTTCACCGAAGTTTTGAAGAACAAAGGATTTCAACCAATAAAATCTGATAGATGCTTGTTCAAAAATAAAAATATTTCAATTATTATTGGTATCTACGTCGACGATGGACTTGCAATAGGAAATGACCTAGTTGAACTTCGTGACGTCGTCAACGAATTGAAGAAAGAATTCGCCCTAAAATCCGAAGAAAATCCCTCCACGTTCCTTGGGATGGACATAAGTCGTGATGCTTCAGGAATAACACTATCACAGGAAAATTATGTCAATGGAATTCTTCAAAAATTCGGAATGAACAATGCCAAGCCTGTAAAACCACCTGCTATCAATGAAGACTTGAGAGCTAGATCTTTGAAGAAAATAATGTACCCCTTCAGAGAAGCTGTGGGTAGCTTGCTCCACCTCTCTACAAAAACTCGAGCTGACATCGCCCAAGCTGTGAACCAAGCGAGCAGACATATTGAAAACTACTCCCAAGATGATGTTAATGCCTTAAAAAGAATCTTCAGATACTTAGCTGGTACAAGTTCAAGAGGAATAAAATTCGCTGCTGATAAAGATCTGCAAGCTGTGATTGCATTTACTGACTCTGATTATGCTGGTGACACTGAAAGCAGAAGAAGCACAACTGGTTACATCGTCATGTACGGTGGTGGACCAATCACCTGGTGCTCCAAAAGACAACCAAACGTGACATTGTCTTCAACAGAAGCAGAATACGTCGCTGCCGCCGACTGTTGCAAAGCAGTAACCTACCTAAGAAGCTTGATTGAAGAACTTGTCGGAGAACGAGTAAGTGTACAGCTTAACATAGACAATCAGAGCTCAATCAATTTAATAAAAACTGGTGTAGTGTATAGACGAAGTAAACATATTGATGTTCGTTATCATTATATTCATGAAACATACTCAAATGGTGAACTTGATGTAATATAATTGTCCAACTGAAACTCAAAGAGCGGATATATTTACAAAACCTCTTGGTTCTGTAAAATTTGAAGAGCATTGTAAATTTATTATGCAATGAAAACTATTTTATAATCTTTGAAATGGCTGTTTAAATAAGACTGATTTAAAATAATGCTTCAATATCTTTGATTTGTTTTAACAAGATATTTTGAGACTGATGTTATTCTTGTCTATAAAACTTACATGTTTATAAGGTTTTTCTTTAATTGAAATTTTGTATTGTGATATACATTTCGAGTTATTTTTAATCAGGAGTAGTTGGTGAATTGAATGGCGGACTTATGATGGTGAAAGCTTTTATTATATGCGTTCGCATTGAGTGCATAAGAACTACTGTTGCCCTATTTGCCAGTCTACAACCCTCGTAAAAAGAAAGGTGGTGGGGACGTCTTCCCCTACTTCTCCACTTTTGCCCTCTTCCGGGTCTTCAGGGTAGGTAAGGGATGTTGATGTCCGGATTGGTACGATTACCGATACGGCTATCCTGACGTTTCACGGTCCCACGTGAAAAAAAAGAGTTATAAAAGTAGATGGTGGCCAGAACAGTGAATGTACGCGTAACAAAATACCATGGCGGAACAGTATGAGTGCAAGTCGAACAATGGCCCTGCTAGTCCTACCTAAGAGGGTTGATTCAGTACCTAATAGCCACCTATGAGAGAAAACCTTAGGCCCCGTCCGTTAAGCATTAGGTAATCAATCAATCAAAGCAAAAGGTATTGCGGACGTGAAAAAGGGACCTAGGATGAAAAACTCTCGGGCAAACCTAAAGCTGGCGCAAGTTCAAAGAATAACATGGTAAAAGGAATGAATGAACAACGTAGGAGTTATTGAGCGAAACGTAAAATTAGCAGAGCATAATGGAAACATGAAAACAGAATGAAAAACGAAAGAAATAGCAAAATACAAATGCAAATACAAATACAAATACAAACTCAAATATGAAAATTTACAAACTCAAATATTACATGGCTACAATGAAATGGTGACAACAATGTTGTACAATAGTAATGATAGGGATGTTTACAATGCAAATGATAGGAATAGCCTACGTAATAGCAAGGAAAGACATTCATAGTGTTCACAATGGCCAATGTGATAGTAACTAGAAGGTACAGCAGATATGCATAGTTACGTTCGGCAAATGGTATCAAGAGTACCGGAAATATTTGCAAATTGACAAGTGATCGCGTCACGTGTCAGCGCGATCCAGTGGAGTGGCTAGCGGATGGTTTTTGTCGGTCTGAAACATACAAAGAGATTAGAGACAGCAAAATGATGAGGGGTCAGAGGCCCCAACAGGTGGATCGGATACATGTGGTGGCCTTGAAGGTGCAGGTGTTTTGGCGGACGTGAGTTGTATGACGTAGTACGATGGGCGAGAAAAGGACTTTGGTTTATGGTTTTAGAAAGTCGAATATGCGATCAAAGGGTGGTCGCCGACCAACAGCAAGACCGTACATGAAACGGATAAGCGATGGCTCCAACCTACGCAGTTTTTCCCAACATCGTGTCGTATGAAAGATGTTTATTCTGAGCACCACTCGGCTGTCCTGATAAAATTTACGAGAGGAGCTTAGAGACGTGAGGAAAGAAATGTTTCTACCTGAAATTGGGGGTAAGAGGCCTAGGTACTCTGCTCCTGGGGCGGTAGGAAGTTACTGTCTGGGTTCTAAAATAAATCGTTCGTTTTCTATTTTCCTGAGTTTTACCGATACGGAATTTGGAAAGTATGCAATGAATAGTTGAGCAGCAATCTGGTCCTATTATAAATATTGTTGAGTGGTCGAATTTCAAACATCGTGCGAAGGACGACCCATTGATGAATGATTTGTCAAACTGTGTTCGATTTGCGTTCAAACTCAGATCGTTACGTATTGAAATCGGATGGGGGAATGCCCGGACTCGAAGTCATGGGAACTATAATGTGATCGAAGAGACCCTCCTCTTTGATCATAATAAATTGATTTTTTTTTTTTTTTTTTTTTTTTTTCGTCCCGGACTCGTGGTCATGGGTGTAAATGTGACCGTAGAGATTTTTCTCCTTGATCATAATATAGAAGGCTTCAAATACGATCCTACCGGCATCGAACCCTACAATGTCTGATCCGGCGTAGATCATATTGTTTTGCCACCGCCAAGGAGTTGATGCAGAAGGGATACCTACCCAACTAACATCACTCGGACCAACGGCACCTATAGACGTCATCTGTACATAGAGATCGCCAAAAACGTGGGATGGCTCACCCGTCGCCAGGCATAAAGTAGCGGCACTAGCACAATAGCCCGTTGCGATAGGAGGGTTGATGTCGTATGCATCCAACAACAACCATTAGCCGGCGTTATCCGACCTCACACGCACGTGATGAGTTCAATTATGATGTGAAAGATTTCAAGGATAAATGGAATGGATGGTGAATTATGATGGTGAAAGCTTTTATTATATGCGTTCGCATTGAGTGCATAAGAACTACTGTTGCCCTATTTGCCAGTCTACAACCCTCGTAAAAAGAAAGGTGGTGGGGACGTCTTCCCCTACTTCTCCACTTTTGCCCTCTTCCGGGTCTTCAGGGTAGGTAAGGGATGTTGATGTCCGGATTGGTACGATTACCGATACGGCTATCCTGACGTTTCACGGTCCCACGTGAAAAAAAAGAGTTATAAAAGTAGATGGTGGCCAGAACAGTGAATGTACGCGTAACACCATTTTTTCATTTTCTGATTCGGATTCTGATTCGTTCAGGAGCTGAGGTAATAATTCAATGTCTTGATTAATTTTGCGAACCCTGTCATGGGAATATTTGACTTGTCTTTTCGTCGTGAGATTTTCGAGTAAGTACCGGTCGTTGGGTAAAACTTCGACGACTCGGTACATGCCTTTATATTTAGGACTGGTTTTCTGGGACGTTCTTGGCTCTACCTGACGAACACATAGATCGTTCAAGTGTAAGGAGTTTACGGGTGCCTTTGTTCCTACAAAACGTCGAAGTTCGTATTCGACATTGCGGTCAATATTCCGCTTCGCTTCATGACGAATATCTGATAAGTTCGTACGGGTCGGGGGGCACAAATTTTCATCGATTGTTAGCATGCCAGGAATGTGGGGTTTTCTACCAATGAGTAGTTCCATAGGGGACGCGCCAGTGACTCTATTGGATGTACCATTCAAAATTAATTGTACTTGGGGCGCTAGTTGTCTAACTGTTTGTTGTTTTATGCATTGTGCGACGGTAACTAGGTTGGTGATGCTAGCCATGTATCGTTCGACTTGAGCATTGGCTCTAGATGCACCTGTCGCGATCGGATGCGTTTGAATATGGTTCTTTGTACAATAGTCTATAAAAACACCTGCCGTAAAATTGGTTCCTTGGTCAAATACTAGACGACTCGGCGGACCAAAGAGATTAACTAATTCTGATAATGCATTTATGGCAGATTTTGCCGTCAAGGACCTGGTGTGGTGCAGCATAACGTATTTCGTAAAGGCACATATTTGAACAATATAATAATCTGGGGGTCCATTTGGTCCACTCAGCCTTCCTGTAACATCGATGTGTACCGTATGGAACGGAACATCGCACTTTGGTATTGGGTGAAGATTCAATTGTTGTTTGCCTGATGGGCCTTTGGCAAGTTTACAAGTAATGCAATTTTCAATATATTTTTTCACGAACTTGTTCATGTGGGGAAACCAGAATTTTTCTAGAATTTTATCCATTGTTTTCGGGAGGCCTAAGTGTAAAATAGCTTCGTGTACCGAATTAGTTACGACCCACCGATAAGCCCTTGGAATTATAGGGGCCTTGAGGCTTTTCTTATTATGTTGAAATTTTCGGAATAAGATACCTTCATTTAATTCGTATGTATTTGCTAAGTCAGGAGTTAACGTGTTATTCTCAATTTGCTCTATAATGAATTTAATTTCCGTATCTTGTTGTTGGGCGACTAACAACCAATCCCCCGTTAATTCAATTAAGTTTACCTTCTTTTCCATATGTTTCTTATGTTCCGTGTCGGTAATGAAGGGAAGGTATGATTCTATGACTTTATAATTGCCGGCTGAGTGCGTGGGAGGATAATCATCGAATGATGTTTCGAATATATCCACTTCAGAAGGAACTCCCACCGGGTATCTTGACAGGAAATCGACTGTTTGCATTTTTGAACCAGGTCGATATTGTATGGCGAAAACAAATGTTTGTAAATAAGCCCACCAACGGTGGACTCGAGTGTTCAAATTCTGTTTAACGTAAGAAGCTTGAAATGATTTACAGTCAGTAACCAACGTGAAATCCGTATACAGTAGGTATTGTTCCCAAGCTTTAAAACATTTCACCGCGGCTAGAGTTTCTAGCTCGTAACTGTGATATTTTGCCTCCGCAGGTGTGGTCCGCTTACTAAAATAACCTACTACTTTTCGTCTGCCCTCCACAATATTAAAAAGTATCGCCCCATATCCAATTGAACTAGCGTCAGCCCAAACCTCTACTGGATATTCGGGATCAAAGATGGTCAAGACCGGTTCGCTCGTCAGTATTTGAATTAGGTTTTGCCTGATTTCCTCGTGTCGGGGTGTCCATTGGTAATTACATTTTATTGACGTTAATTCGTACAGCGGGGCACAAATCTGAGCAAAATTTTGTACGAAATCACGAAAATAGGAGCAAAGACCTAGAAACGATTTGAGTGCAGTACGATCTTTAGGTGGGGTTAATTCGGTTAAAGCTTTTATTTGTTCATTGTGTGGACGTATTTCACCGTTTTGGATATGGTATCCTAGGTATACTGTGGAATTTTTCAAAAAACTGCACTTGTCGGGATTAAGAGAAAATCCGGCTTCCGCTAATACCCTGAGCACCTGTTCAAGACGAGCAAATCCCTCTTCTTTATTCTTACTAATTATCAATAAATCGTCCATATAAGCTAGACAAAAGGTATTTGATAGTTCGCCTAGGGCGTTGGTGATCGCCCTCTGATAACAACAAGGTGCATTTTTTACACCGAACGGCATGCGACGATATTGGTAGTGACCGTCTGGGGTTGAGAATGCTAACATTTCGCGCGTGTCCCGATTTGTCGGAATCGCATAAAATCCACTGGCACAGTCTAATGACGTAAAATATGTTTGACCAGCTAGTCTGGCAATTTGATCTCGGATTAACGGGATAGGATAACGTTCTGGTATCGTATTAGCATTTAACTCGCGAAAGTCCGTACAAAGTCTTAATTTTCCATTTTTCTTAGGTACTAATAGAATAGGGGATGAATGAGGACTAGATGACGGCTCTATAATTCCTGCATCCAGTAGCTCCTTGATATATTCACGTACGGCACCCCGATCGCGCGGGTGTAAGGGGTACGGACGTCTATATATTATTTTTTGAGGGTCACGCAATTTTATACTAAATTCTGCGGTATTCACATAGCGTCTTGGTAATCCGCGAGTGAAATTATCGGAATAACATTTTAGGATTGCTCTGAGTCTATTTTGGTCCTGATTATCATGCAAGTCGGTATCTAACTTTTCAAGGTCAGGGTTAAATATTTCACTTTTGAGGTCACCAGAGGTTGAACCTTGAATGATGCAAGGCCTACCCAAGGTTCCTTCCGTTGCTGAAACTGACTCTACTTGTAGGTCGACAATAGGATTATTACATGGTATGGGCCAAATTTCGGACTGTATTGAATTATCTATCGATTCAGTAGGCTTCTCTGTGGAATTATTTTTTCGCTTCAAATATTTTGAGATCCAATCTTTTGTTTGTACTACATCGTTTTCTACTTTATGTACTTCGTAGTGATCGAGTAAAACATTAATAGAAATACCTGCCGCCAAAATATCACGGCCTAATAGAATATCGTTTTGCATGACACCTTCCGGAACTAAGTAAAATGTTACGGGAATATCAATGTTATCGATGGAAACAATAACTGAAAGTTGGTCTTCAACCATAATTTTGTTACCACCTATTCCCTTTAGGTATACGGGATTTTTGAATTTTTGTCCAGAAAATTGGGATAAAAGATTCTCTGAGAGCAGAGAGGTTTCAGAACCGCTATCAAAAATATACGGAAAATTCCTACCTTGGTGTTGAAGTTTACCAATTGGGTTCACTGAGCATGTGTTCACCCGCCTCTCCTGTGGTTTGTTGAAGGTTGTGCCAGGTTTGTCCCCGTTTTGGGTAATCCTCTTCGGATTATCGCGACAATACGCCCAGTCATGATTATCTTTCTTGCAGTGGTGACAGTATCTTTTTTGGAACCGTCGATTTCCGGTGTTGGAGTTGGTAGACGAACCTGAAGTCGACTGATGTTGTTCCTGTTGATTTGGGGCGTACCACTTGAATCTTTTAACATTGTCCTGTCCCTGAGACCCGTTGAACGACCTTTTCCGATTGTCAACGAACGGACGTTGGTTTTGGTGATGTCCTCGGGCCTGATTTTGGATTCCGAATTTTGGCTTTGCGGCTTTGGCAGCTCTCATTATCTTCATTAGTTCGACCTCTGTCACGTTCTCGCTTGTGTAGGCCCATTTGCGAACTTCAAGATCTGCTCGTGCCGCCATCGCCGTAGCAAGTAGGAGTGCACATTCCTCTCCCGACTTCCCTCTAAAGGCGGCTCGCAATTTTGTGAACTGTTCCGTTACTTGCTTAATAAAGTCGTCCTCCTTAATGAATACCGTGATCGCCCGGTGGACTGTGGCTGCGGGGGTATCCATGGCGCAATACTTATTTGTAAACATCTCCCTAAATTTGGGCCATGTTAAGGTATTGTCCAGGATTTCCGACAACCACTCTGAGGCAGTTCCTCTGAAACTCCCTGTAAGGGCGATGGCTAGTTCCGAAGCGCGAGGGGTACGCTCGGACATGATCAAATCCGTTGTTTTCAGCCACGTCATTGGATTTGCTCTTGCCTCATCGAATTCGGGAAACGTTAATTTGCTGTCAGTTCGTGGTGGAAGGCGATCCAATATCGCACCCAATAACTGTTGTTGAACTCCGACAGCTTGTGACAAGGGAACTTGCGGTTCATTCTCGTCATTTCGAGCGGGTACCTGTTCTTCAGCCATGTGAATTTCTTCTTCATCCATCTCGCGGGAATGCGCGGATTCTTCCGACCCCGTGATGATAACGGATACGCGACTTACTAGCGTTGACCGGTTGAAAGTTTGAAAGAGAAGGGGTTGAAAAGGAACTAACCGGGAAAACACAAGCACAAACAAAAATTAATTGCGTGAGCGCGGAAGATAATCCCACTTCTGATTTCGAGTTATTTTTAATCAGGAGTAGTTGGTGAATTGAATGGCGGACTTATGATGGTGAAAGCTTTTATTATATGCGTTCGCATTGAGTGCATAAGAACTACTGTTGCCCTATTTGCCAGTCTACAACCCTCGTAAAAAGAAAGGTGGTGGGGACGTCTTCCCCTACTTCTCCACTTTTGCCCTCTTCCGGGTCTTCAGGGTAGGTAAGGGATGTTGATGTCCGGATTGGTACGATTACCGATATACATTTACATTTGAAAAGTTCCATATTCAGTTATCTTAAGTTTGATTTATTATTTGAGTAATTTGTTTAAAAACATTTTAAATGGTTATTTTTACTTAAAAGTTGGTGCAATTATGTTTTTAAAAATTAGGAGAGGGTGTTGAAGGACACATCCGTTCGTATTTGGCACCAGATATTATGTTTTGCTGGTTTGCCTAACTTGCTCCTTCACGTTGCCGCCTTCGGTTTTTGTTATGGAACCGATCCATGATAGTTCATACAGATGAGATGAAATCCATGCGAGTTTTCCCCCGATATTAACGTCTTGCTATTTTTCTACTAATTAAAAATCTTCTTTAAAACACTCAGAGGCTATTTTCATCTCTTCCTCGAACACGAACAAAAGCCCTTCCTACAGAATTTTTTCTTATTTGGTTTAATTGATAAACTTATCAAATATCTCAAATTTTAAACCCATTTTAACTGGACAAATTTTCAAAATGCCATGAAATTTTCTGATAAAATTCCAAAATTTCAAAAGAAGTCCCTCCTAGCATTCCCCCAGTTGAATAGATCCCCGCAGAGTTTCAAAATTACAAAATTACAACGCGGAGCAAACGGACAAAGTTTCTATTGTGAGTATGTGCATACAACTTCAGGGCAGTATGTATCTAGTATCCATGTGTCATCCAGACGAGAGCTGACCTAGGGCCTATGATTACAATTCCAGGTTTCGCCAAAATGATCCTTCATATTGCCAAACAAAATAATACAAACATCTTGCCCCCGAGTGAATCCCTAGTTTGATTCCCAGCCGCTAGCGGTTTGTGGCGCTGCATTCGTCCTCAGCTGCATAGAAGGAATAGAAAGTTGATACGAAACGGTCTGGACCGCGGTGGTCCTCGCAAGGAGCACCGTTCTATACCATTGTTTTACTAACCATTCCAAGCCTATTCATTTCTTCGTTTAGTAGCCGTTCTCCCGCTTCGAGTGATGCCCCGCTAATTTTCAAACTAACTACAGTAAAACGACTTCTTTTATAATGTTATGTAAAGTACAACTTCTTTAAAAATCCACTGTCAACCAGGTAACTGCTTCTGTCATGTACTTGCATTGAAGGCGCATGCCTTCTGTACACTGCTACTTTTGAATAAATGAATACTTACTTGTATAATAATATCTTAATGAGCAAATGATTAAGGAATGCATTAGATGATAATAATGTCCTTTATCAAAAGTTTATTATTCACCAATCAAAGACATTTCAAAATTTGTTTTCTGCTGGTTACAGTGGTCTATTTTGTTTAACAGATATCGGTATAAAATGAAGCCACGACGATATCTGATCTTGAGAAGACGATACATAATTGCGAGTTTTGAAAAAATCTAGAAGACAGCACTTTTTGAGCGCAAAAAGACGCTAAACTGTTAAAAAATTGCTAAAAACCACGAAAAAGACAAACTCCATCCTTTAGGCATCATATTAATAATAATTATGAACTTAACTACTATAAGTTCCCAAAGCTGGATGGAACTGTTACTATTTTGAAAATGAAGTTACATTATTAAAACACTATTAATATGCAGTACAACAGCATACTAGGTATCCCTTCTAAACGTTATAGTTATCTTGAGGGGGGGGGGGGGGGATTAAAAATGAAATGAGAAGAAATTAGGTAATACAATTTCAAGAATAGAACGTTTTGTATTAATTTACAAAATAGGTACCTAATTATGAAGTCACAGCGTGACTACATTGTGTTAAGTTTAGATTCATATTAAATTTGAAAACATTAAAATAATTTTAAAATTAGTTTGAAACCTTCTCAATTTTTAAAGACTCAAATCTAGGAAATGGTTTTCATAAAAGCATGAGGCATATTCAATAAATGCAAGTTTATTGCCAAATCCGGCTAGGTATATACCTACATGTTTGTGTGCGTAGGGAAAAAATATGAAAAACTACTACTAAACAACTAGCTAAGTACCTAAATGGAACTCTGTTATATAAACAAACTAAATAGGTACATATTTCAATGAACAGAACATTAAGTAACACAACACATTACAACAACGTAACACATTATAAAATCACAGAACGACTAACTTGCGGTATAAACAAAAACAATGAAACAATTATTTTCTTTTGAGAGATTCGAAGGTGCAAGTAAAAACGACTTTAGGGTTACGGAGGGGCGTTCGCGATCGCAAATGGTAACGTTTCATAACCATGCCAAACTATGCTACGATTATACGAAGTCCGCAAAGCACAATGGTAATACAAGAAGGTTTTATCCACTGCAATATGAATAGAAAACAACTATAACCTATAAATTAATATTACGGACTAGGACGAGATAACAAGAAGTGGTACGACAGCTGGTGGTAACAAGAATCTGACAGTGAGCAGGAACGGTGAACAGAAGAATGGTGGCGCGGAAACAGCCGAACTTGCGAGGACCACTACTGTCCCGACCCGTTCGTAAAGTTGATAGCAGAAACGACAAGGCACCAATAAACAGGCGCGGATCCAAGGGGGGGGGGGGGGGGGGGGGTCACAGGGGTCATTACCCCCCCCCCCCCCCCCGAATCAGCCTGCATTTCAAAAAGCAGAGCTGAACGAATTGTTCACAAACCCGAAAACAAAAAAAAAACAAAACGGAAACGAACCCAGTTTTTGTGAAATCAAAAACCAGAAACAAACCTCGCCACTAATTACTGTAATTTCTAATTACACAAACGGTAGACAGTGTTAAAAAAACTGAAAACAAAAAATAACTATAAAAAATCTAAAAAGATTCGATCAAAAATGTCAAAATTAGTCGAATATAATCGTACACTTGGTCCTACCAATGTTACTTTATATACAATTATGTCAATAAATTTACCTTGGTGTATCCGCCAAATTACACCTTGTTTATTTCTTCTTATTTTTGTTAATTATTATCTTGTTTTTGTTTCGTTCTCGTTTTCTTTCTTGCCAAATTCAGTAAAAACGATACTGAATTCACTGAGATCAACAACAGATTGTTGTGGTTTCAATGTTTTGATTTGCAAACTCTGAAGTTAGCTACGCTGCCATAAAATGCGCCAATTTGTTTGAAAACACGTTAGGACACTTTTTTAGAAGAAAATTGAAAATAAATCAAGCGAGGCGGTAGCCGAGCGATGCCAAGCATGAACCCGCGCCCGGCTGCCCCAGAGCCTAAAATAACTGAGCGAAGAATCGGGCCAACTTTGGCCCCCTCCCGGGCCTTCCCCGTTATTTCTATATTTTATTCGCGCGTATATTATTTTGTGGGGAAAACACCCTGAGTCGCCTGACACCAAATTCGAAGCGGTAGGTGTTTCGAAAACCTGCGAAAAATAGGGCTCAAAATACGTGTTTGGTGACTTTCTTCCCATTTTTTTTTTCCACCCATTCTTTGTCACGCCACTTCAACCCTTTTACCGCGACCGATGTTTATGAAATTTGGTATGTAGATCAGGTTTGGCGTGGTGAAGTGCCTTTTGGGAGTTGTAACCGTTTTCGCGGAAGCAAAGGGGTGGTTCCGGGGGAGGGGGCTTGCTTTTAGCGAATTTTCAAAGAAAATGAAGCTATTGCAATGGCTTCGAAATTTAAATAATATAAATTTTTGGAAATTTTCTTCATAGAAATCCGTTTCAGACCATTCTAAAACGATTCCTGAAATTTAACACTTTTTTATATGTATATATATATATATATGTGTCACTCCAGACGATAACTCTCGATAGAATTGAGATAAACAGCTCAAATTTGCACAAAAAATCTATCTTGGCAATCGAAAGGCTAAGTTCGAAGATGGGCGAAATTGGCCTACTCTAAGGAGGGTTTTGGCGCATTTAAAGTGCGCAAAAATTACCCAAAAATCCCCAAAATGTTATTTTCTAACAAGTGACCCCTCATTTTAAAGGTTTTTGCACGCTGAACACGATGGTGAAATCGGATTTTAGATATCTAAATCCGTTCTTAAATTAGAGCATTTAAAGTGCGCAAAAATTACCCAAAACTAGGATAATCTTTAAACTCTTACCCCCCCCCCCCCACCCCCTTAGAGTGGTCAGATTGAAAAATGTGAGAAGTATTAATTGAAGACGAGAGTTCGAAGCAAAAAAGGGGGAGGCAAACGATTAGTACAACTCCTTGAATTTCCCATTTGACATATAATTGTTATGATACCTTCATAGATAGACAAGTACCGGCCCACGTATTACTAGAAGGAAGACGAAAGAAAAAATCTATTTCAAATTATTCAATTTAGGTACTAACAGTAGGAGGAAGAAGGTTAGGTAGGTATCTTATCAATTTATTATCAGTATCATACGAATATTTGATATTCAAAGGTTGGTAGGTACTTAACATGATAAAAACCATGATCATACCCACCTAGTACCCCCCCAGTAACCATGATCTACCTACCTAGTAGAGCAAATCTTGAACTGGTTTTAGATACCAGGCCTGAAATCGTAGTCAAGAGGAAAGGCCATTCAGAAGGAACAAGGAATCTACTCATAACAGTTTATAATTATTACGTAGGTAATTATATGAAATTAATACCTACGTACAAAATGATTGTGTAAAGAGTTCGTAGCAGTTAATAACAAATTATAACCACATGGATAAATTAGAAATCAAGGTAATAAAAAAATATTAGTAACAGGGGCATCTAGTAGGAATATACCTAATAATTATGTTCCAAAGCTACCAATAGGTACTGACCTTCTTTTGAAAAAATCACAATATTGGTAATTACCTACCGATCATGTGATTTTTTTTAACAATAAATTAACTAAATTTATGTATTATAAGGAACCTACTTAATACAATATTTTCCGTTGCCTACCTACTAGTTTTCTTGAGCTGACGGGAATTTAAAAAGGCATTCCTTCTTTGTGTTTCTGCATGGCGGCGGCATCCAAGCTTCCTTTTCTCTTTCATTCACTCGATCGCCTGATCCCGTTCTATGCAAACGCTTTCACTAGCCCGAAAAAACTCTATTACATCATACTTTTTTGTGTTTGAATTGTTCACATTGCAGTTCAAATTTGTAGATCAATCAAGAGAACCCACATGTTCTTCCAAGTGATCCTTCCAGAAACCACATCCTTCCTTCATAGTTTATTTCAAGATTGAGCCTGCATGAAAAACAACCTGCACTTGAAGCACTCATGATTTTCTATAACAACTCCTTTACCTACTGCACTCTCTTGAGTAGGTAAGTCAAAAGTCCTAACTACCCTATCCTACCTAATATGAACCCACAGCGATCAAATAAATAAGCACTTAGCACAATTACGTAATAAACAAACGGTAGAATCAGGATGGACAAAACGTACAAATTAAAATAAATACGAAGAGAATATACATAGAAAACCAAATTTTAGACCGAAGTTTTCCTTTATTCAAAACCATAGCCATTAATTCGAATATTTCTTTGAAAATTCGCTCATTAAGTCATGCTGCATGACTGGTTTTTTTTTTTTTTCCACCCATTCTTTGTCACGCCACTTCTACCGTTTCCCCTCGACCGATGTTTATGAAATTTGGTATGTAGATCAGGTTTGGCGTGGTGAAGTGCCTTTTGGGAGTTGTAACCGTTTTCGCGGAAGCAAAGGGGTGGTTCCGGGGGAGGGGGCTTGCTTTTTTTCCACCCATTCTTTGTCACGCCACTTCTACCGTTTCCCCTCGACCGATGTTTATGAAATTTGGTATGTAGATCAGGTTTGGCGTGGTGAAGTACCTTTTGGGAGTTGTAACCGTTTTCGCACAAGCAAAGGGGGGGTTCCGGGGGATGGGGGCTTGTTTGTTCCACCCATTCTTTGTCACGCCACTTATATACCCTCTTCCCTAGACCAATCTTTATGAAATTTAGTACCGATCCAAATCATGTTAATGCGTGAAGTGGTTTCGGGTGTTTCCATCAAAACGAAAATTAAAAACTGTAACGCCGAAGTGACATGGCGAATAACGGGAGGTCTACCCTTTTCAATGTGAAGTGTCAAGCATTTTTAGCATTGCTTGTGTGAGAATATCGTCGTTGCACCACATTGATTCAGGCTTCGGATCAGATATTGTTGCACCACATTCATTCAGGCTTCGGATATTGTTGCGCCACATTGAACCACATTGATTTCAGCTTCGAAACTTACTTGCGACCTTTCAAAATTTGTGATATCTCCTAAAAAAAACACTCCCTGTAAAAAAAGATGCCAAGCTACAAAAGGTGTGATATCCAGGTTGTGCCAAGCACTGTGCCTAATAATCTTCCGTCCACATCCGACAGTTCATTTTCGACGTTAATTTTGAGGTATAGACTAGACTTAGCTAACAGGGTGAGGAGTGATTTAATCTTTAGGAAGTGTGCTGCTTGGCCGGTCTAGTTACTGATCTATTCAGTTCCTACACGAAGGATTCGAAGCCATCAAAATTAATGATTCAAATTCTACGTGCCTACTAATCTTCCGTCCACATCCGACAGTTCATTTTTGACGTTAATTTTGAGGTGAGGAGTGAGTTAATCTTTAGGAAGTGTGCTGCCTGTCTGTCTACGACATATCAGGCACATAGCATGTGAATCATTAATTTTAATGGCTTCGTACGTTAAGGTATTGAAATTATGTATTTTTTGTGTAATCAGTTATTATTTTCTTGCAACTCACTGGTACCTACCTACCTACCAAAGAATCCTCATCTTGCTTACCGATCTGCTTATCTGAGATCCTATCTTTATGCTGTTAAGTTTCACTAGTCAGCTTCTCATGTTCTGGTAATTCTTTGAATGTTTATTGGCAGGGGCGGATCCAGAATTTTTTTCCGGAGGGGGTCACAGGGTAGAACAATATAAAATATAACAAAAAATAACAAAATAACCAAACGAACAATACAAACCGAATTTTCAACCTTATGCCTAAACTCGTCCAATTTGTCTACTTACAAAATTAATTGTATTTATTTATAAAATTCATTGTTTATCTAAAAAATATTTTTCAATATCTATTAATTATTTAACTGATAAATGTATCCTAAAAAAACACTCCCTGTAAAAAAAGATGCCAAGCTACAAAAGGTGTGATATCCAGGTTGTGCCAAGCACTGTGCCTAATAATCTTCCGTCCACATCCGACAGTTCATTTTCGACGTTAATTTTGAGGTATAGACTAGACTTAGCTAACAGGGTGAGGAGTGAGTTAATCTTTAGGAAGTGTGCTGCTTGGCCGGTCTAGTTACTGATCTATTCAGTTCCTACACGAAGGATTCGAAGCCATCAAAATTAATGATTCACATGCTATGTGCCTTGTGATGAATTTAGAATTTGGTTCATCACGGTGGCGTGAGGAAAAGACGCAGGCGGCGGATATCCACCGATCATCTACGACTTTTTAAAGGGGAGATAGAGGTGAGTGTAGGAATTTGCCCAGGCGGCGGTAATCCACCGACATCTAGGTTCTTTTGAGAGAGGAGGTGTTGTCTAGGCGGCGGTAGTCCACCGATCATCTAGACAGAGAGGAGAAGGTTTTCCCAGGCGGCGGTAATCCACCGATCATCTGGGAGGAGGAGCAAGGTAGAGGAGAGAAGAGAGAGAGAGCTAGTTAGAGGAAGTGTCGAATGAGGCTAAAGCCCCAGGATCCAGGGTTTTATAGGAACTGGAGGCCTCTCCCTCCAACTCCCTGTTGGGAGTTGGTGGTGGGGCCCCAGGTTGTGTCCCTGGGTTCTGTGGCTTGTCTCCCCACTCAGTTGTTTATTGACGGAAACTAAGTTTGGCATAAGAATATTGGTGAGAGCTTAAAGTTACTAGTGGAGTGTTCCCGGGAGGGACTCAAGACAGAGGTCCCCCCAGTTCGAACCAAGATTCGTGGAGCTGAAGACGCAAGGTGACAGGGGCTGAGGGCCAAGGCAAACAAAAGTGGTGCTGAAGGCAGGGCAAGAGGTATATGAGGGGCTGAAGGCAAAAGGTGACAAAGGCTGAGGGCCACGGCAACAGGATGAGTGCTGAGGGCGTCATTCTTAAATCTAGGTGATAGCGAACTTAAAATTAGGAGTATGTACAGAAGTGGTGATAAGTAGAGTATTTACAGAAGTGGTAATAAGTAGGTGAGTATGTACATGAGTAGGTGAGTATAGGGGAGTATTGACATAAGTAGTTGAGTACATAAGTAGTGGGGTACAGATGATTAGTTACATAAGTAGTGGGGTACAGATGATTAGTTACATAAGTAGGTGAGTACATAAGTAGTTGGGTACAGATGAGTATTTACATAAGGAGGCGAGTATTTACAAAGGCTTATTTTCATAGGTTGTAGTTGGTGATGTACAAATGTTTGCCAGCTTAGGTAAGTGAGATACAATTAGTGAGAATAAGATATGTACAATTGTTAGTGAGTAAGATTAGGTATAGGTATAGGGGGTATTTACAGTATGTGATGATAGTGATAGTATTTACAAGGCTATTTACAAAGTTGTACTTATAGTATTTACAAAGTATTTACAAGGTCGTGGGGGTACAATATGAGGGTGCGGAAGTCCGCCGTTCCCTGGGTGTGGATAGGATGTGGTGTGTGGATGGGTGTAGGTGTGGTTTAGGTGAAGTGTGGGGGCGCCTCGGCTATGCGGTGGCGGTGATGGGGCGGCCGCGGCGGGGCTGTGAGGGGCGGTACAGTGCGTGTGGATAAATGAGACACAAGCACTGTCCCGCGATCTCAAGGCCCCGCCGTGATTGCTCGTAGCGGGGCGGGTTACTGGGCCGCCGGGACGCGGGGAATTCGGGGACGCTCCCTCCGTCCGTTTCGCCGCCCGGGCCGTTTTGTCCCGGCGGGAACTATTGGGGATATCCCCGGTGGTGTTGGGGAGGTAGGGGGTGTTCGGGGTTTGCTGATTTCGGGGGGTGGTGGGGGAGACTGCATGTTGGGGGGGTCGAAAATTGAAATTTGGGGGGCGGAAAATTGGGGTTGAAATTCGGGAGGCGGGGGGTTGTTTTGGATGGGGGGGTTGTGAGTGACAGGGGGGGGTTTGATTTGAATGGGGGGTGGGGGGGGGCATGAGTTCCGCGAGGCGGAACTCGCGGAGGATGGAGGACATTAAGGGGTCGATGGGGACGTAGGGAGGGTGTACCCCGGTGGCTTGTGCTGCGCGAAATTCGCGCAGTATCCGCCACTGGGGGTACTTCCACCGCCGGGGCCGGGGAGGTAATCCGGTAATCCGTGGCGGAGAATATACAAGCGGTGATGGGGGCCCGGGCGAAGGGGGTAGGGGGGATAGCGGGTCCGGGACGAAAACGTCCCGGAGTATGGCCGCCATTTCCGGATCCGAATCGAAATCTGGAATCGGCGACGGAGGTGACAGGTGCATTTGGGAGAGGTGCGACATGACGAACGGACGGCGGGAGACTGATAGGGGTTGTTGGGTGAGGGAGCACAGGGGCGGGCTTGCACCTGGCTAACGGGACAGTGTGGGGTTTCCCGTCAATTAACAGGGTCGCGGTGGTTGGTGTTGTGCGGATGACTTGAAAGGGCCCGGCATAAAGGGGTTGAAAAGTTTTATGCATGCCGGGCTCTTTCAAGTACATGTGAGTGGCGGTGTAAAATCTTTTGGGGTAAGTGGTGTCGTTTGTCGGTGTTGAAGTGCGGAGCGGTTCCCTGTTAATTGACGGAGTGTTGTGTGGAGTGAAAATGTCGGCTGGTAAACGGAGGGGGTCTTTAAAGGCGTGTTGTGCGGGACTTGTGTTGTCTGAAGGACGGGCGGAAGTACGGAGGCTTAGTAAGACGTAGGGGAGGGTTTTGGTCCATGAGGGGGATGTGGCTGATGTGGAGATAGCTTGTTTCAGGACCGAGTGCCACCGCTCTATTTTCCCGTTGGATTGGGGGTGATAGGGAGTGGTGCGGATTTTTTGAATCCCGAGGGAACGTAGTAGGTCGGTGAAGTGGGCTGACTCAAACTGCCTCCCCTGATCGACCGTGAGTGTCCGCGGACAACCGTAGCGGCTGATCCATTGGTTTAGGAAGGCCGCGGCGACGGCGTCCACGGTAATGTGGGCGAGTGGGATGCACTCAACCCAATTGGTTGCACGGTCGATCATGGTGAGGCAGTACCTCTTCCCCTCGGAGGGGGGAAGGGGGCCGACCAGATCTACATGAACGTGTTCCCACGGGAGGGAGTCGGGGATGGGTTGAGGAGGTACATGGGGGTGAGCCGAGACCTTAAATTGCTGGCACTTCTGGCACCCTAGAACCCAGGTACGGATATCTGTGTTCATGTGGGGCCAGAAGTACCGCGTCTTGATCAGATCTCGGCTCGCCCGGATGCCGGGATGGTGGAGGGAGTGATAGTGGAGGAACAACTGCCGCCTCAGCTCCGGTGGAACGTAAGGGCGCGGTGAATCGGCCGTTACGTCGCACCAGAGGTTGAGGGGAGGCAGTTGTTCCAATTTGGAGGCGGAAATGAGATTTGAGAGGGCGGGGTCGGAATTTGGAAGTTGTTTGGATTTTAGGATTTGTGGGGAGGGGAAAGGCAGTAACTCCTCCACCGGCGCGGGAGTGGGACGGGACAGCGCGTCCGCCACGCAGTTGTCGGCCCCCGGCAGGTAGCGAATATCGGACGTAAATTGTCCGATAAATTCGAGCTGCCGGAGGCGACGCGGGGAGGCGGATTTGCGGTTTTGGAGGAGAGCGTGTGTTAGGGGTTTATGGTCAGTAATGACAGAGAACTGCCTGCCCTCCACGAAGTCACGGAAGTGTTTGATGGCTTCGTGGATGGCGAGGAGTTCTCTGTCGAAGGTTGAGTAATTTTTTTGGGTGGGGGATAGAGTTTTAGAAAAGAAACCGAGGGGTTGGGGGGTGGCGCCGGTGTGCTGGTGGAGCACTGCCCCGATGGCCCAGTCGGACGCATCGGTTGTGATGGAGAGGGGAGCGTGTGGGTCGGGATGGGCCAATAGAGCGGCGTCTACCAGGTCCTGTTTGCAAATTTGGAAGGATGTTGTAAGTTCGGGGGTCCAGGGAATGGGGCGGTTATCGTTTTTCTTGGCGGGTTGGGGGATGGCGTGTATGAGTGGTTGTTGATGTTGTGCTGCGTGTTTGATGTGTCTACGATAAAAATTCAACATACCCAGGAATCGGCGGAGTTCCGTCACGGTACGGGGTTGGGGGAAAATCCATAATAGCGTGGACCTTATCTGGGAGGGGCTTGATTCCGTCGGAGGAGACTTGGTGGCCGAGGCAGCGGACTGAGGGTTGGGCGAGGATGCATTTTTCCGTGTTGATCTGGAGGCCTTCGGCGGAGAATATGTCGAGAATCTGTTTGAGGTGGTCGAGGTGTTCCTGCGGGTTTCGGGAGGCGATCAGGATGTCATCCAAGAAGCAGAATACAAATGGAAGGCCTCGTAGGATGTTATCCATATAACGTTGCCACGTTTGGGCAGCGTTCCTGAGGCCGAAACCCATCTTAACGTACTCAAACAGGTCGAAGGGTGTGATAATCGCAGTTTTTGGAATATCGGGGGGGTGTATGTTTATGTGGTGGAAGGCCCTAGAGATGTCGAGGGTAGAAAATACGGTGGTGCCGTGCAGGTGGGAGGAAAAGTCCCGAAGGTGGGGGACATTGTAAAGGTCCGGCGTCGTTTTGGAGTTTAAGCGGCGGTAATCGCCGCAGGGGCGGATATCCCCATTGGGCTTCTGCACTATGTGGAGTGGTGAAGCCCAAGGGGATTTTGAGGGGCGGATGATGCCGTCCTTGATAAACTTGTCGAAGTGTTGGCGGGCCTGGGAGAGTTGCAGGGGGTGGAGGCGTCGGGCTTTGGCGGAAATTGGGGGTCCGGTGGTTTCAATGAAGTGCCGAATTGTGGAGATGTGTGCTGAGGGATGGCGCTGGGGTTGGTAGTGTTGAAGGAGGGCTTCGAATTTGGTCGGTGGGCGGTCAATTGTATGTACGTAGCCGGGGATCGGTTTGCTGGTGGAGGGGTCGATCAGGCGCGCGTTTTTGACGTCGACCTGGAGGCCGAAATATGCCAGGAAATCGGCCTCCAGGATCGCCTTCTCCACGTCCGCCACGGTGAATTCCCACTCGTACGCGAGTCCGCTCATGTAGATTGATGAGCGGTACGTCCCGTACGAGGGGATGGTGGTACCGTTGGCGGCGTAGAGAAGCTGTCGATAACAGCGCGCCTGACGCCGGAGAATGGAGTTGGGAAAGATGGAGAGCGCCGCCCCTGTGTCGATGAGGAACGGGATGCTGGTCTTGCCGCATTTCAAAAATAGGCGTTGGTGGGTTGGGACGGAGTGGGGTAAAATTGCGGAGGCTGTGGCGGGGGGGGTGTCTGGGCGGTAGCAGGGGTGGTGGAGGTGAGGGTTGGTGGTGGCTGTGGTGGTTGATCCCCTGCGAACGAGACGCGGTTTGACATTTTGCCGTTCCGGGGTGGGGGAACGGTAGTTGGCGGGGGGAGGGGGTTGGCGGCGCCGTGAGGCGTGGTCGGCAGGTTGGTGGCCTTGGCGGCAGGCGTGGAGGGGCCGTTCCGGGGTGGGAGAACGGTAGTTGGTAGGAGAAGAGGTTGGGCGGCGCCGTGAGGTGCGGCCGGCAGGTTGGTGGCCCTGGTGGCGGGCGTGGAGGGGCCGTTCCCGGGTGGGGGAACGGTTGGTGGTGGGGTGAGTGTTTTGGCGGCGCTGCTAGGCGTGGTGGGGAGGTTGGCGGCCGTGGCGGCGGCGTAGGAGGGGTAGCGTCGTTTGGAGGTGGTGGTGTGAATTCGGGCCGGGGGTGGGGGGGGGGGGGGGTTGGTGGGGGTCCCCCCTGTGTTGGCGAGGAGGGGGGCCCGCCGGATTTACCGGCGGGCGTCCGTGTTTCCCTGCTTGGAGGGGAAGGAGCAGGGGGGTTGGCACTTGCGGGCCTCCCCACCGAAGTTTACATCGTAGAAACACCGGTGGGGGGGGGGTCCGCGGGGAGGTACTCCGTCTTGGAGGGGCGAGGCGTGGTGGAGGGGGTCGCAGTGGCCGGCGATCTCCCCCTACGTTGTTCCCGAGGAGGGGTGGGGCGGCGGTCGGGTGAACGCTGGCGCCGGCGGTCGGTGGAGGGGGTTTGGCGGCGCTCGATGGAGAGGGGTCGGCGCCTGTCGAGGGAGGGGGGCCGGCTGCGTTCCCGTGACGTCGTGCGGTCTCGCCGCGGTGTTGAGGTGCGGGGTGTGTGGACCTCGCTGACGCTGGTGGCTGCAGCGAGGTCGTGGACAGTGTCGGCGAGGCGCAGCAGGGGCTCATCCGGGCCGTCTAGGTGGCTGGCGAGCGCCATCTGTATGGGGTGGGGGAGAGCCCGCAGCCAGAAGGTCCGCGCGATGTCGGCCGTCATTATCCCCTGCAGTTGATGACGCAGACGGCGGTAGAGGTGGGAGGGCTTGAGGTCGCCGAGGTGCTGTGGCTGCGAGAGCGCGGCGACTCGTGCGATTTTGGACGGCTGGTAGAGGGTTATGAGGCGGCTGCGGAGGTCGTCGTACGCAGCGGCGGCGTCGGGGGAGATGTCCGACGTCTGGAGGAGGATGTCGTAGGGTAGCAGGGAGATGATGCGGGAGTAGCGAGTTTTCTGGCTGCGGATGTTGGCGGCCGAAAACGCAGCGTCAACCTGAAAAAACCACAGAGCGGGGTCGTGTGAGTAGAACGGGGGAAGTGACAAGGGAAAGGACGCAGAGGCCGTCATGACGTCGGCGGCGGTTGATGCGGCGGAGCCGGGCGGTGAGAGGGTGGTGAAGGGGTTGTCGGCAGTGGCCGCTGCGTCCGTTGTCGGGGCGGCGGGCGGCTGCAGCGTGGCTGGCCGGAGGAGTGATGGCGAGTTCGGGTCCATAGCTGAGGTCTGAAATTTGAAAATTCAAATTTAAAGTTCAATTTCGAAAATCGCAAAAATTGGGAGCGGAGGTGTGTGTGGCTGAGCGGAGAGGTGAGAGCTGCGTGATCGCCGAGCGGTGGAGGGTGGGCCAAAATTGCGAAATTGAAACTGACTGTTTACTGAATTTGAAAGTAAAAATGGGGATACCGAACTGTACGTGACTGGGGTCGACACATTAGGTGGGAAGGAAAAAGAAGGTTGGGTGAACGTCGGGTTCACCACTGTGATGAATTTAGAATTTGGTTCATCACGGTGGCGTGAGGAAAAGACGCAGGCGGCGGATATCCACCGATCATCTACGACTTTTTAAAGGGGAGATAGAGGTGAGTGTAGGAATTTGCCCAGGCGGCGGTAATCCACCGACATCTAGGTTCTTTTGAGAGAGGAGGTGTTGTCTAGGCGGCGGTAGTCCACCGATCATCTAGACAGAGAGGAGAAGGTTTTCCCAGGCGGCGGTAATCCACCGATCATCTGGGAGGAGGAGCAAGGTAGAGGAGAGAAGAGAGAGAGAGCTAGTTAGAGGAAGTGTCGAATGAGGCTAAAGCCCCAGGATCCAGGGTTTTATAGGAACTGGAGGCCTCTCCCTCCAACTCCCTGTTGGGAGTTGGTGGTGGGGCCCCAGGTTGTGTCCCTGGGTTCTGTGGCTTGTCTCCCCACTCAGTTGTTTATTGACAGAAACTAAGTTTGGTATAAGAATATTGGTGAGAGCTTAAAGTTACTAGTGGAGTGTTCCCGGGAGGGACTCACGACATGCCTGATATGTCGTAGACAGACAAGCAGCACACTTCCTAAAGATTAACTCACTCCTCACCTCAAAATTAACGTCGAAAATGAACTGTCGGATGTGGACGGAAGATTAGTAGGCACGTAGAATTTGAATCATTAATTTTGATGGCTTCGAATCCTTCGTGTAGGAACTGAATAGATCAGTAACTAGACCGGCCAAGCAGCACACTTCCTAAAGATTAACTCACTCGTGCGATTTTGGACGGCTGGTAGAGGGTTATGAGGCGGCTGCGGAGGTCGTCGTACGCAGCGGCGGCGTCGGGGGAGATGTCCGACGTCTGGAGGAGGATGTCGTAGGGTAGCAGGGAGATGATGCGGGAGTAGCGAGTTTTCTGGCTGCGGATGTTGGCGGCCGAAAACGCAGCGTCAACCTGAAAAAACCACAGAGCGGGGTCGTGTGAGTAGAACGGGGGAAGTGACAAGGGAAAGGACGCAGAGGCCGTCATGACGTCGGCGGCGGTTGATGCGGCGGAGCCGGGCGGTGAGAGGGTGGTGAAGGGGTTGTCGGCAGTGGCCGCTGCGTCCGTTGTCGGGGCGGCGGGCGGCTGCAGCGTGGCTGGCCGGAGGAGTGATGGCGAGTTCGGGTCCATAGCTGAGGTCTGAAATTTGAAAATTCAAATTTAAAGTTCAATTTCGAAAATCGCAAAAATTGGGAGCGGAGGTGTGTGTGGCTGAGCGGAGAGGTGAGAGCTGCGTGATCGCCGAGCGGTGGAGGGTGGGCCAAAATTGCGAAATTGAAACTGACTGTTTACTGAATTTGAAAGTAAAAATGGGGATACCGAACTGTACGTGACTGGGGTCGACACATTAGGTGGGAAGGAAAAAGAAGGTTGGGTGAACGTCGGGTTCACCACTGTGATGAATTTAGAATTTGGTTCATCACGGTGGCGTGAGGAAAAGACGCAGGCGGCGGATATCCACCGATCATCTACGACTTTTTAAAGGGGAGATAGAGGTGAGTGTAGGAATTTGCCCAGGCGGCGGTAATCCACCGACATCTAGGTTCTTTTGAGAGAGGAGGTGTTGTCTAGGCGGCGGTAGTCCACCGATCATCTAGACAGAGAGGAGAAGGTTTTCCCAGGCGGCGGTAATCCACCGATCATCTGGGAGGAGGAGCAAGGTAGAGGAGAGAAGAGAGAGAGAGCTAGTTAGAGGAAGTGTCGAATGAGGCTAAAGCCCCAGGATCCAGGGTTTTATAGGAACTGGAGGCCTCTCCCTCCAACTCCCTGTTGGGAGTTGGTGGTGGGGCCCCAGGTTGTGTCCCTGGGTTCTGTGGCTTGTCTCCCCACTCAGTTGTTTATTGACAGAAACTAAGTTTGGTATAAGAATATTGGTGAGAGCTTAAAGTTACTAGTGGAGTGTTCCCGGGAGGGACTCACGACATGCCTGATATGTCGTAGACAGACAAGCAGCACACTTCCTAAAGATTAACTCACTCCTCACCTCAAAATTAACGTCGAAAATGAACTGTCGGATGTGGACGGAAGATTAGTAGGCACGTAGAATTTGAATCATTAATTTTGATGGCTTCGAATCCTTCGTGTAGGAACTGAATAGATCAGTAACTAGACCGGCCAAGCAGCACACTTCCTAAAGATTAACTCACTCCTCACCCTGTTAGCTAAGTCTAGTCTATACCTCAAAATTAACGTCGAAAATGAACTGTCGGATGTGGACGGAAGATTATTAGGCACAGTGCTTGGCACAACCTGGATATCACACCTTTTGTAGCTTGGCATCTTTTTTTACAGGGAGTGTTTTTTTAGGATACATTTATCAGTTAAATAATTAATAGATATTGAAAAATATTTTTTAGATAAACAATGAATTTTATAAATAAATACAATTAATTTTGTAAGTAGACAAATTGGACGAGTTTAGGCATAAGGTTGAAAATTCGGTTTGTATTGTTCGTTTGGTTATTTTGTTATTTTTTGTTATATTTTATATTGTTCTACCCTGTGACCCCCTCCGGAAAAAAATTCTGGATCCGCCCCTGCCAATAAACATTCAAAGAATTACCAGAACATGAGAAGCTGACTAGTGAAACTTAACAGCATAAAGATAGGATCTCAGATAAGCAGATCGGTAAGCAAGATGAGGATTCTTTGGTAGGTAGGTAGGTACCAGTGAGTTGCAAGAAAATAATAACTGATTACACAAAAAATACATAATTTCAATACCTTAACGTACCTTCCTCAGGACATTCTTCTTCTTTACAAGGAGCAAATTCCTTGTAATAAAAGTACAAAAAGCATTACTAGTAAGTACCTACCTTCCAAAAGTCCTTTTTACTTTATTGTGGTCAACGTCTTCATTGGTACCTACCACATCTCTATCTGGCTATGGGATTTCAAAAATAAGAGATAAAAAAGCGGGGATTTTAAAATAGAGGGGAATGCGGCTGCAGCGGCTATGGGATTTCAAAAATAGGAGAGAAAAGTGCGGGGATTTCAAAATACGAGGGACGACTGCAGCGCCACAAACCGCTAGCGGCTGGGAATCAAATTAGGGATTCACTCGGGGGCTAGACGTTTGTCAAAATAATGGATGAGTTCGAAGATGAGCAATTTTAAAAAATTCTAAGGAGGACAACGTTACGTTTTTAGGGGAGAAATTCGGTAAAAACTCCGAATAAATATAAAGTCATCGAAAGTGGTGTGAAAGGGTGATTAAAGTCAGAAAAATGTAATTTCAGTTATTGGTTTATTATTTTCAATAATGAACCATTGGAATCGAGCATGAAAAAAAAAATTCTTACCCCCCCTCAAAATTTGACGGTTTACGTTTCAAGGTATGTAGAATCCAAAACTGCAATAAAAATATTTCTGTCTTTCCGCCGTACGCCGTACGCCGTACGGGCCACTTTTCTTAGTTACCATGAAAAAAAATTGATGAAATTCGGGTTATAGGTTCCGTTCGGCGTCTAGTTGGTCCTCGAAGCTCGACGTTACTGTGAGTCATCTCTAAGGGGTTCAAAATAGGGGTTGAAATTTTCAAAACGCCTATACCATTTTTTTACGTAAATATTTTTACGGTTTTAAATAGTTCTTGAACTTGCGAGTTTTTTAAGACCATCCGGAGCATCGTACGTCCAGCCGTTCGTTCACAGTAAGGCCCCGAAGTTTGCACCGACAGGCATTTTCGACTCCAGTGTGAATGAAATTGTATACAATTCAAACCAAATCTCGTAACCAGAGACGCGCCCACAATAGGAATTTGTGAATATGGCCAATCATTGGTAGGGATCACCTGATTATATTGGCGGAGTATGAAGTCGAGTTGGTTGTTCTGTGATATTATTTAATTTGAAAAATGATGGCTCTATTGGAGTTTGTTGGTAGGTAGTGAAACTTGAACAAACGTTGAAGTATTATTGATGGGTAAATTATTACTACGGTAAATCATTACTCAACGGTAAATTATTACACAACGGTTCATTATACCATCTACGTAGAAGGGGCTGGAGTTTGTTGGTAGGTACTTTTGCAACTTTTTTCACTCCTCATCAACAATTTCTTTTCAGAACTTCATTATGTGTGTTTCTTTTTGTTAGGTACTGTTTGTCATCGGCAGAATTATTTTAGCAACATTTAACTCGTGATTTAGGTAGGTACCTAGTAACGAGTACGGGGTTAGGTACTAACCTACGGAGGGTCTGCGATCTACATAATATGTGTAGAATAGTACATATCATATTATATAGACGGGTTATCTATACATAGAGCTGTGATCTGTAACAGAAGGGTATTCTATACAAAATAATAAACCGTTGTGCAGGGATTTGCAGCGTTTTTTTCTTACAGAATAGGGGTCAAATGAGGATTTTTTGGGGTCAAAAATTGGTATTAAGGGCAAAAATTAATACCACCTGACGTAGGATATTCATGATAGAAATATTGGGATTATTTCGATGATGAAAAAAAAAATTTCTCAAAAATGAGTGCGTCAGTTTTGTTTTTATAAGGGGTACAAAGTCGGTAAAAATTGCTAAAATCACGAAAAAAACTAGGTATACAATTTTATGAAAAGTGGAATGATTTCTCGCTATATATCATCTTTTTACACTATTATTACACTAAAATTTCTTTGAAAATTCGCTCTTATAGCCATGCTGCATGACGACTCTTTTGGTTTATTATTTTCAATAATGAACCTTTGGAATCGAGCATGGAAAAAAAAAATGCGTTGCCGTAGGGGGCGTCTAGCCGCCAGTGGTTTGTGTTCATGACGGTACGTTTATTGTCAAATGAAATGTGGGGTACACCCCCAGACCCCCGGATTATAACAGTTTAGAGGTTTAGATCAAGGATCAAAGCAAGGAAACATGGAACATGTTTTTCGAATAGGTACATGATAACAGAGGATATGGAGATATGTAGAAAAACGTCTGCCAATTCGAATAGGCACTATAGCTTCCTCACTTGAATCACATGAACGTATAAACTAGTTGGGTAGGTCGTTATGATACGGGACCATCTGCAATCCAACCCGCGTGTACCCTCAAAATTTCATCTCTCTACGACTATTTTTGGCGCAGTTATAGAAGCGTTATAAGGAAACGGTCAACATTTCATGTTAGCGCATGCGGAGAGGGAAATTACAGTAAGATTCCAATGAAGTTCGTACGGAACCATCGATGTATTATACTGATCGACCCTCCAAATGTGAACTCATTTCAACTATAATTAAGGTAGTTATGGGCACTCCAAGTATTTCACGTTTGCGCATGCGCAGACTAAACGATTTTCATGATTTTGAAACGGAACCATCTCCCGGATCTCGGGCGATCCAACCCACGTATACCCTCAGAATTTCAGCTCTCTACGACTATTTATCGCGTAGTTAGAAACGTTACAAAGAAATGGTCAACATTTCATGTTCGCGCATGCGTAGATCAAAGTTACATTACCATTCCAATGAAATTGATTTGGAACTACCAAAGTATTATTCCTGACCGACCCTCCAAGTTAGAATAATTGATTTCAACGATATTTAGAGTAGGTAGTTATGGGTGTTCCAATTATTTCACGTTTGCCCATGCGCAGACGAAAGTTACGGTACTTTATCAATGATTTTGGTATGGGACCATCTGTGACTCAACCCGCAACCACCCTCGAAATTTCAGCCCACTTCGACCATTATTTCGGGTAGTTATGGGTGTTGCAAGGAATTACCACAGACAGAAAGACACGGAACCAAATAATGTTCCTCGATGTCTGAAACGGAAAATGGTATTTGGAAATTTTCATTTTGGAGGACATGAACTTTTTTTTACTCAATCACGAATCCAAGGCTTCCCTGCCTTCGGAAGTGAGTTAGCAAAAAAACGTCGTGGGATTTCCGAACCTCGGACCAGCGACCTAACGCAATGTCACGTAATACACGTCCTCAGCTGCCTTGGGCGTTTTTCGGGCAGGTAGAACCCCCTGGCAGTTTTCGGCGGAGTGGGGTCTGGCCATGCTCTCCTCGGAGTTGGGTGGCAGGAGTGGGGTAGAGGGAGGAATGTGCGGGCGACGAGGAGGGGAGCGCAGTTCCCCTGGACTGGACGCGGACGTATTCGAGCCTGGTTTACTCCCGTAAAAACATGCTCCATGTTAAAAAATGTTTAACCCCGCCTCAAAATTTGATGGTTTCCGTTTCAAGGTATGCAGAATCCGAAAATGCAATAAAAAATTTCTGTCTTTCAGCCGTACGCCGTCCGTTGCGCGCCGTACGCCGAAGTTCGCACTTTTCTTAGTTACCATGAACCAAAATTGACGAAATCCGGTTTATAGGTCCCATTTGGGGTCTAGTTGGTCCTCGAAGCTCGGCGTTATTGTCAGTCATCCCTAAGGGGTGAAAAATAGGGGTCGAAATCTCCAGGACGCCGTTATCTCGAATTTTTTACGGTTTTAAATACTTCTCGAACTTGGGAGATTTTTAAGACCACCTGGAGCATCGTAGGTCCAGCCGTTGGTTCACAGTAAGACCCAGAAGTATGCACCGACAGGCTTTTTCAACAGGAGGGTGAATGAAATCGTATATATTCCGCCCAGATATCGTCACTAAGGACGCGGCAACAACCGGAAATTGGCCCGAGATAATCATTGCTAGGGAGCACCTGATTATATTCACGGAGTATCAAGTCGAGTTGGTTCTGTGATATTATTTCATTTACAAGAGCTGCGCCGACTGCGTCAGCTGTCCTGAGCTACGTCAGTTCAACCCGGAGCTGCACCTACTACAAGAGCTGCGCCGACTGCGTCAGCTGTCCTGAGCTACGTCAGTTCAACCCGGAGCTGCACTGACCACAGGAAGGTCCTCGCATCAATGGATGGAAGGTTGGAGGGGAGTGTCGGAAAGGCCCCATCCATCATCATGATCGTGACGTCATACTACAAAGGCAACTCTACATGATTATTATGCAAAACATCTGCATCCTAAGAATGAGGATCGCTGATGTTCTTCACTTCCTTCAGCTCCGTCGACCGCAATATACGCTCCTCGCCTAAAATTGTTTTTGCCAAAGTACCACAGTGTCAAATCAACCTTTTCATATATTATTATATAATTCGACTGACTACAATCCGGAGGTATGTTGAATAAATCTCATATTAATATTACGATTTTACGACGTTCATTTATCTAGATAGCCCGACATTTATAGGAAACTTTAATTCCGTGGCCGGCTCCAGTGCTCGATTTAGGACTTTCCTGAGGGGAGCTCGAGGGTATTGACCACAGAAAACAGTGATCTACGCGGAAGGGGCATCTATACAGGTAAATAATAAACCTTTGGGTAATAATTTGCAGCGTTTTCCTCCCAGTAGTTTGAGTGGACGTTAATCTGCTGATATGGTCATGGTTTATAAAACAACCCCAGGTCTTCTTCCCCTGAGCCTTGATCTCAGGCATTAGCCCAACCTTCCCCGACACCCATAGGGCGGTTCGAGGCTCCACTTACCGAGCTCCACCTTAGCGCCCCCTGCTTCACTTCCCTTTCATCGCTATCCCTTACAAATGACAGCACTCCTGCTGGCACTTTGAATCCTTTAGGCCTCTTCCTTCCCATAACTGCCTCCTTCCTCGCCATAGCCACCCGTTCCCCCATAGCCCGGTTCTATCCGTCTAAATCTTTTCTCCAGCAGATTTTTCCCTTGGTGGGGGGGGGGGGGGGGAGTGGAAGGAAAAGTGTGCACCCCCTTTTCTCTCTTCACATTTGTTATATTCCCCTCCGTTTTCCCTTTAAAAAAAGGGGAGAGATCCCGGAGATCGTTCTCCCTGCCGGGTGCCGCGCATCGTTACTCAATTTTTAGCGGCTCCTTTTTTCCAGGTAGGAGAATGCGGTGTTTTAACAGAGCTTTCCCCGGCCCCTAAATATATTTTTAGCAATTTAGCGTCTCAACACGGAAGTCGCTTGCACCTGCTGGCCAACAACCCGTGTCAATGTCTCGCAAGTCTTCCATTTCCTACAGATATCCATTTGTCGTTACAGTTCTGCAGCTCCCCTACCCCCTTTACCGCTCCACCATACCTGCCTAGACCCCTGGACCTATTATTGCCTATTTGCGAATTTTCGTTGGTGACAATTGCAGAAGAAAATACGCTGTTTCAATCGGCCCAAAATATTTAGTAAATGAGAGGTTTTGGTTTATTATTCTGTGAATAATACACCTATGTATTCGCTCAGCAAAAAATTTTTATAAAACCCCCTCAAAATTTTTTCTTTTCCGTTTCAAGGTGCGTAGATTCCAAAAACGCTGCAAAGTCCTTGTCACATGGGTTTATTATTCTATTGGACATACCTACAGAAACGTTGGCTGTTTATTTATTGTTTCTTTCATATAAAATAATTTAAATAGCTATTTCTGGTGGTTTCCACCAATTTTGGCCCCCAAAACACGAATTAGGTACGCTCCTTTTTTTTTTCAAATTATCTTTGATCATTGATAGTACCATTTAATCGTCTTGAACCACCTCTTGATACTTTTTCTAGTGTTATTCTACAAATTGATGGTGATTTCAGACGATTTTCCAGGTTTTTGACTTATACAAAATCAATTTTGGGAGCTGAACATCTGGTACAACCTCAATTTTCCACTCTTTGGTCAAAATCGACTTCATATTCGGTCTTCTCGTCCCCAAAAACATGAAAAACGATACCTCAAAAGCTCATTTTACCAACATGTTGCTAAAACGCAAAAAGTACCTTTTTTACACACATTTTCACTCATAACACCCCTGGGTATATTCCGATCGGGCTGAAAAGTTTCGGGACACAAATAGGGCCCAAATGGAGCATGTGTGCGAAAGAGCGAATTTTTTAGACCAAAAATGAAGCCTGTACACGTGATACGGCGGACGGCGTACGGCGGACGGACATTGCATTTTTTGAATCTACGCTCCTTGAAACGGAAAAGAAAAAATTTTGAGGGGGTGTTATGAAAATTTTTTGCTGAGCGAATACATGGGTGTATTATTCACAGAATAATAAACCAAAATGCAATGTCCGTCCACCGTCCGCCGTACGCCGTACGCCGTCCCCCGTCCGCCGTATCACGTGTACAGGCTTCATTTTCGGTCTAAAAAAAATCGTTCTTTCGCACACATGCTCCATTTGGGTTCTAGTTGTGTCCCCAAACTTTTCAGCCCGATCGGAATATACCCAGGGGTGTTATGAGTCAGATCAGTGGTAGTGGCATTTAATGGTCTTGATTCACCTGTTTACCCTTTTTCCAATGTTATTGTACACATTTATGGTGATTTCAGACAGTTTTCCAGGTTTTTGACTCATAAAAAACCAATTTTGGGAGCTGAACCTTTGGTAAAACCTCAATTTCCGCGTCTTCGGTCAAAATCGACTTCATATTCGGTCTTCTCGTTATCAAAAACATGGAAAAAGATACCTCAAAAGGTCATGTTACTAACATGTTGTTAAAACGCAAAAAGTACCTATTTTTATACACATTTTCACTCATAACTCCCCTGGATATATTCCGATCGGGCTGAAAAGTTTCGGGACACAACTAGGGCCCAAATGGAGCATGTGTGATACGGCATGTGATACGGCGTACGGCGGACGGACATTGCATTTTTGGAATCTACGCACCTTGAAACGGAAAAGAAAAAATTTTCAGGGGGTGTTATAAAAATTTTTTGCTGAGCGAATACATAGGTGTATTATTCACAGAATAATAAACCAAAATGCAATGTCCGTCCGCCGTACGCCGTCCGCCTTATCACGTGTACTACAGGCTTCATTTTTGGTCTAAAAAATTCTTTCTTTCGCACACATGCTCCATTTGGGCCCTATTTGTGTCCCGAAACTTTTCAGCCCGATCGGAATATACCTAGGGGTGTTATGAGTGAAAATGTGTGTAAAAATAGGTACTTTTTGCGTTTTAGCAACATGTTAGTAAAATGAGCTTTTGAGGTATCGTTTTTCATGTTTTTGGTGACGGGAAGACCGAATATGAAGTCGATTTTGACCAAAGAGTGGAAAATTGAGGTTGTACCAGATGTTCAGCTCCCAAAATTGATTTTTTATAAGTCAAAAACCTGGAAAATCGTCTGAAATCACCATCAATTTGTAGAATAACACTAGAAAAAGTATCAAGAGGTGGATCAAGACGATTAAATGGTACTATCAATGATCAAAGATAATTTGAAAAAAAAAGGAGCGTACCTAATTCGTGTTTTGGGGGCCAAAATTGGTGGAAACTATTTAAATTATTTTATATGAAAGAAACAATAAATAAACAGCCAACGTTTCTGTAGGTATGTCCAACAGAATAATAAACCCATGTGACAAGGACTTTGCAGCGTTTTGGTTTATTATTCTGTGAATAATACACCTATGTATTCGCTCAGCAAAAAATTTTTATAAAACCCCCTCAAAATTTTTTCTTTTCCGTTTCAAGGTGCGTAGATTCCAAAAACGCTGCAAAGTCCTTGTCACATGGGTTTATTATTCTATTGGACATACCTACAGAAACGTTGGCTGTTTATTTATTGTTTCTTTCATATAAAATAATTTAAATAGCTATTTCTGATGGTTTCCACCAATTTTGGCCCCTAAAACACGAATTAGGTACGCTCCTTTTTTTTTTCAAATTATCTTTGATCATTGATAGTACCATTTAATCGTCTTGAACCACCTCTTGATACTTTTTCTAGTGTTATTCTACAAATTGATGGTGATTTCAGACGATTTTCCAGGTTTTTGACTTATACAAAAGCAATTTTGGGAGCTGAACATCTGGTACAACCTCAATTTTCTATTCTTTGGTTAAAATCGTCTTCATATTCGGTCTTCCCGTCCCCAAAAACATGAAAAACGATACCTTAAAAGCTCATGTTACTAACATGTTGCTAAAACGCAAAAAGTACCTATTTTTACACACATTTTCACTCATAACACCCCTGGGTATATTCCGATCGGGCTGAAAAGTTTGGGGACACAACTAGAACCCAAATGGAGCATGTGTGCGAAAGAACGATTTTTTTAGACCGAAAATGAAGCCTGTACACGTGATACGGCGGACGGGGGACGGCGTACGGCGTACGGCGGACGGTGGACGGACATTGCATTTTGGTTTATTATTCTGTGAATAATACACCCATGTATTCGCTCAGCAAAAAATTTTCATAACACCCCCTCAAAATTTTTTCTTTTCCGTTTCAAGGAGCGTAGATTCAAAAAATGACCGAAAATGAAGCCTGTACACGTGATACGGCGGACGGGGGACGGCGTACGGCGGACGGTGGACGGACATTGCATTTTGGTTTATTATTCTGTGAATAATACACCCATGTATTCGCTCAGCAAAAAATTTTCATAACACCCCCTCAAAATTTTTTCTTTTCCGTTTCAAGGAGCGTAGATTCAAAAAATGCAATGTCCGTCCGCCGTACGCCGTCCGCCGTATCACGTGTACAGGCTTCATTTTTGGTCTAAAAAATTCGCTCTTTCGCACACATGCTCCATTTGGGCCCTATTTGTGTCCCGAAACTTTTCAGCCCGATCGGAATATACCCAGGGGTGTTATGAGTGAAAATGTGTGTAAAAAAGGTACTTTTTGCGTTTTAGCAACATGTTGGTAAAATGAGCTTTTAAGGTATCGTTTTTCATGTTTTTGGGGACGGGAAGACCGAATATGAAGACGATTTTAACCAAAGAATAGAAAATTGAGGTTCTGCCAGATGTTCAGCTCCCGAAATTGCTTTTTTATGAGTCAAAAACCTGGGAAATCGTCTGAAATCACCATCAATTTGTAGAATAACACTGGAAAAAGTGTCAACAGGTGGATCAAGACGATTAAACGTACTATCGATGATCAGAGATAATTTATTTATTTAAAAAAACAGAAAAAAGGCGTACTTTATTCGTGTTTTGGTGGCCAAAATTGGTGGAAACCACCAGAGATAGCTATTTCAATTGTTCTTTATGAAAGAAACAATAAATAAACAGCCAACATCTCTGTAGGTATGTCCAATGGAATAATAAACCCATGTGACAAGGACTTTGCAGCGTTTTTGGTTTATTATTCTGTGAATAATACACCTATGTATTCGCTCAGCAAAAAATTTTTATAACACCCCCTCAAACTTTTTTCTTTTCCGTTTCAAGGTGCATAGATTCCAGAAATGCAATGTCCGTCCGCCGTACGCCGTCCGCCGTCCGCCGTCCGCCGTCCGCCGTCCGCCGTATCACGTGTACAGGCTTCATTTTCGGTCTAAAAAAATCGTTCTTTCGCACAAACGCTCCATTTGGGCCCTAGTTGTGTCCCGAAACTTTTCAGCCCGATCGGAATATACCCAGGGGTGTTATGAGTGAAAATGTGTGTAAAAATAGGTACTTTTTACGTTTTAGCAACATATTGGTAACATGAGCTTCTGAGATATCGTTTTCTATGTTTTTGGGGACGAGAAGACCGAATATGAAGTCGATTTTGACCAAAGAGTGGAAAATTGAGTTCTACCAAATGTTCAGCTCCCAGAATTGATTTTTTATGAGTGAAAAACCTGGGAAATCGTCTGAAATCACCATCAGTTTGTATAATAACACTGGAAAAAGTGTCAAGACGTGGTTCAGGACGATTAAATGGCACTACCAATGATCAATGATAGTTAAAAAAAAAAGAAAAAAAAAGAGCGTACCTAATTTGTGTTTTGGGGGCCAAAATTAATGGAAACCATCAGAAGTAGCTATTTCGATTATTACGCATGAAAGAAACAATTAATGAACAGCCAACCTTTCTGTAGGTATGTCCAATAGAATAATAAACCCATGTGACAAGGACTTTGCAGCGTTTTTCAACTTAGCACTACCAAATGTTCAGCTCCCAAAATTGATTTTTTATTAGTGAAAAACCTGGGAAATCGTCTGAAATCATCACCAGTTCGTATAATAACACTGGAAAAAGTGTCAACACGTGGACAAAGACGATTAAATGGCACTACCAATGATCAAAGATAGAAAAAAAAGGAGCGTACCTAATCTGCGTTTTAGGGGCCAAAATTTGTGGAAACCACCAGAAATAGCTATTTCGATTTTTACGCTTGAAAGAAGCAATAAATGAACAGCCAACTTTTCTGTAAGTATGTCCAATAGAATAATAAAACCATGTGACAAGGACGTTTCAGCGTTTTTTTGTTTATTATTATGTGAATAATACACCTATGAATTCGCTCAGCAAAAAATTTTTATAACACCTCCTAAAATTTTTTCATTTTCCGTTTCAAGGTGCGTAGATTCCAAAAATGCAATGTCCGTCCGCCGTACGCCTTATCACGTGTACTGGCCTCATTTTCGGTCTAAAAAATTCGTTTTTTCGCACACATGCTCCATTTGGGCCCTAGTTGTGTCCCGAAACTTTGCAGCCCGATTGGAATATACCCAGGGGTTATGAGTGAAAATGTGTGTAAAAATAGGTACTTTTTGCATTTTAGCAACATGTTAGTAACATGAGCTTCTGAGATATCGTTTTCCATGTTTTGGGGACGAGAAGACCGAATATGAAGTCGATTTTGACCAAAGACTGGAAAATTGAGTTCTACCAGATGTTCAGCTCCCAAAATTGATTTTTTATTAGTGAAAAACCTGTGAAATCGTCTGAAATCATCATCAGTTTGTATAATAACACTGGAAAAAGTGTCAACACGTGGACAAAGACGATTAAATGGCACTACCAATGATCAAAGATAATTTTAAAAAAACAAAAAAAAAACACGCTGCAAATCCCCGCACAACGGTTTATTATTTTGTACAGAATACCCTTCTGTTACAGATCACAGGTCTCCGTATAGATAACCCTTCTATATAATATGTACTATTCTACACATGTTATGTAGATTGCGGACCCTCAGTAGGTTAGTACCTAACCCTGTACTCGTTACTAGGTACCTACCTAAACCGTTGTGTAATAATTTACCTGTATAGGTTCCCCTTCTATGGAGATAGAATAATGAACCGTTGTGTAATAATTTGCCCATCAATAATACTTCAACGGTTGTTCAAGTTGCAAAAGTACCTATCAACAAAATCCAGCCCCTTCTGGGTAGATGAGCCGTTGTGTAATAATTTACCGTTGTGTAATAATTTACCGTTGTGTAATAATTTACCGCGGTGTCATAATTTACCGTTGTGTAATAATTTGCCATTGTTTAATAATTTACCCATCAATAATACTTGTTCAAGTTTCACAAGTACCTACCAACAAAATCCAATAGTCCATCACTTATCAAATGAAATAATATCGCAGAACAAACAACTCGACTTCATACAGCCATCCTTGATTATAATCAGATGCTCCGTAGTTATGATATATTTGGGTCGGAGTTATACCGTTTGATTCACGATCGTGTTGACGAAGCTTTTTGGTGCTCATGAACGGCTGGACGTACGATGCTCCGGGTGGTCGTGGTCTCAAAAAATTGTTTAGCTCAAGACAAATTTAATAACGTAAAAAAAACCATACCATTCTATCGAAAGTTTTCGAGCGACGGCGTTCTGAAAATTTCAACCCCTATTTTCGAGCCACAGTAGCAGTGGCCCAGTGACAGTAACGTCGAGCTTCGAAGACCAACTAGACCCCGAACGGAACCTATAATCCGAATTTCATCAATTTTGTTTTATGGTAACTAAGAAAAGTGGCCCGTACGGCGTACGGCGGACAGACAGAAATATTTTTATTGCAGTTTTGGATTCTACATACCTTGAAACGAAAACCATCAAATATGGAGGGGTGGGGGGGGGGGGGGGGGTAAGAATTTTTTTTTTCAAAGTGAGAGCAGACGGATCGATTTAGATGAGCAACGAACAAATTCGATTCTTGAGGGTCAGGCTCTTGGAGGTTTTGGAGGATCTTGGAGGTTTTAACTGCTGTTCTTCAGCATCTACAAATTAATAAATGATTTCATAAGTAATTTTGAAGTTTCGGTTTTGTTCTAAGTTACATTAAAATCAGTGGCGTAGCCAGGGGGGGGGGGGGGGGGTCATAACCCCCCCCCCCCCCCCCACATTGGCTCTAAAAACTTCATCACAAATTAAAATTAAATCTTAAAAATGATAGCAATCACAAAAGTCCCATACAAAACCAACAATAACAGGTCAAACGGTAAATCAAACTAATTAAACAGTTAAATAATATTACGTTTACTTTATTACTAACGATCTGTCCCAAAAATTTGATCCACTCTTTTTGACAAAAATGCTTATCGAAATAGTCCTTCACCGTCACCATCCCACTTCAGGTGAATAATATTGATTTTAGCCCTCAATACCAATTGTTGACCCCCAAAAATCCAAATTAGACCCCTATTCTGTGTGAAAAACAAATGAAATGGTATTTTCCGGTCTTCACTCATCCATCCATATCACAGTGATTTTATACATCAATTTTAGCCGTTTTTAACAAGTTTGACCTCTAAAAACTCAAATTTGACTCCCTCCGAATTGTTAAAAATTGCTCATCATTTTTTTAGGCAAGAAGAAAATTTTGGCGAAATTTAGAATTTTTATCACGTACCCAAGGTCAGATATCGTCCGGAGTGACACATAAATAAATATGTCGTGAGTCCCTCCCGGGAACACTCCTATCATATTAAGTTCTCACCAATATCCAAACGCCAAACTAAAGCTCCGTAAATAAAGATATGAGTGGGGACAGGCGACAGAACCCAGGGTTACTCAACCTGGGGCCCCACTACCAGCTCCCAGCAAGGAGCTGGAGGGAGAGGCCCCCAAGTACTATAAAACCCCGGATCCTGGCGCTCAAGCTTCATTCGACACTTCCTCTAACCAGCTCTCTCTTCTCTCTCTTACCTTACCTCCCAGATGATCGGTTGAATACAGCCGCCTGGGAATTTCACCTCCTCTCTCCTCTCTCCTCCTCCTCCTTGTCTAGATGATCGGTTGAATACAGCCGCCTAGACAAGGGACCTCTCCTTTCCTCTCCTTCACCTAGATGAACGGTTGACTACAGCCGCCTAGGTGAAATTCCCTCATCCACCTCTCTCTCCTCCAAAGTCGTAGATGTTCGGTTGATTACAGCCGCCTGCGACTTTTCCTCACCTTCCTTCCACACCACCTCTCTCTCCTCCAAAAGTCGTAGATGTTCGGTTGACTACAGCCGCCTGCGACTTTTCCTCCTTTTCTCTCCTTTACCTAAATTTACTCACTCACCTTCCTTCCACGCCACCGTGATGAGAATTTTAAATTCATCACAGTGGTGAACCCGACGTTCACTCAACCTTCTTCCTTCCCACCTTCCCACCTCATGTGTCGCCCCAGTCAAATAGTTCGGTGTCCCAAATTTTAAATTCAAAATTTCAACCAGTCAGTGTAAATTCGCAATTCTTGGCCCAAACCTCACCGCTCAACTCTCAACTCAACGCACCACCGCTCCCGCCGATTGCGAATTTCAAAATTCAAAACCAAGTCAAATTTTTGAATTTTAGTTACAGAAATGGACCCGAACTCACCGACGCCGCCGCTCTTGCGACCAGCCACACTGCAGCCGCCCGCCGCTGCGACATCCGACGCATTGGCCGACAACCCTTTCTCCACGCTCTCCCCGCCGACCTCTGCGTCATCGGACGCCGCCGCCGCCGCCGCCGCCGCCGCTACGGCCGCAGCCGCCGCCAACGTCATGACGGCGTCCGCTGCGTTCCCTCTGTCGCTACCCCCCTTCTACACGCACGACCCGGCGCTTTGGTTTTTCCAAGTAGACGCAGCGTTTTCGGCCGCCAACATCCGCAGCCAGAAAACTCGATATTCTCGGATCATTTCGTTACTGCCCTACGAGATCCTGCTGCAGACCTCTGATATCTCCCCCGACGCCGCCGCTGCGTACGACGACCTCCGCAGCCGCCTCATCAACACCTACCAGCCGTCGAAAATCGCCCGAGTCGCCGCCCTCTCCCAACCTCAACACCTCGGCGACCAGAAGCCCTCACACCTCTACCGGCGGCTGCGACACCAGCTGCAGGGGATTATGACCGCCGACATCGCACGCACGTTCTGGTTACGTGCCCTTCCCCACCCCATCCAGATGGCCCTGGCCAGCCATCTCGACGGTCCCGACGAGCCCCTCCTGCGCCTCGCGGACACCGTGCATGACTTAGCCGCCGCGGCCGCCGTCAGTGAGGTGCGTACGCCACGTCACCCCCCGCCTTTCCGGGACCGCACAAAATCCCGGGAACGCGGCCGGGCACCATCCCTCGACGGCCGTCGACCACTTTCGGCGGATCGCCGACGCGACTCGTCCGCCGACCGCCGCCGCCAGCGCTCACCCGAGCGCCGCGACGCATCCCCTCCCCGCCAGCGCAGAGGCCGATCCCCAGCGGCTGCGCGCGCGTCCAACTCAGCCCGCCCCACCAACCCCGCCTACCTACCTGCGGACCACCCCAACCGTTGTTTCTATCACGTAAACTTCGGTGGGGAGGCCCGCAAGTGCCAACCCCCCTGCTCCTTCGCCCCTAAGCAGGGAAACGCAGACGCCCGCCGGTGAATCCGGCGGGCCCCCCTCCTCGCCAACACGGGGGGGACCATGCACATACCCCCCCCGCCCGCATTCACACAGCCACCACCGCCAAGCCACGCTACCCCTCCTACGCCGCCGCCACGGCTGCCAACCTCCCGGCCGCGCCTGCAGCGCCGCCGAATCCCTCACCCCACCACAAACGGAACAAACCGCCCGCCACCAGGGCAACCAACCTTCCGGCCGCCACTCACGCCGCCGCTCCCGTTCCCCCACCCCGGAACGCCCCCTCCATGCCCGTCAACAGGGCAGACAACCTCCCGGCCGCCACTCACGCCGCCGCATCCGTTCCCCCACCCCGGAACGGCCCCTCCATGCCCGTCAACAGGGCAGACAACCTCCCGGCCGCCACTCACACCGCCGCATCCGTTCCCCCACCACGGAACGGAACCTCCACGCCCGCCTCCAGGGCACAACCCCCTCCAACCACCACACAGCCCACCACTACCGTTCCCCCTCCCCGGAACAAGGCGAAACCCCCTCCTACCAAACTGGCCTGCCCCCCTGCAGACTCCGCCGTTCCCCCCCTCCGGAACGACAAGAAACCGCCTCGCGTCTCCTTCGCGGCGGACCAGCCAACACCGACCAACGTACCCACCTCCGCAATTGTGCCCAACGCCCTCCCGACCCACCAGCGACTTTTCCTGCGCTGCAGGAAAACCAATGTGCCTTTCTTGGTGGACACAGGGGCGGCGCTATCAATATTTCCCAACAACATCCTCCGTCGTCAGGCGCGCTGCTACCGGCAGCTTCTCTACGCCGCCAACGGTACCACCATCCCCTCGTACGGGACGTACCGCTCCTCTGTTCATATGAGCGGGCTCGCGTACGAGTGGGAGTTCACCGTGGCGGACGTGGAGAAGGCGATCCTGGGGGCCGATTTTCTCGCATATTTCGGTCTCCAGGTCGACGTCCGGAACGCGCGCCTGATTGACCCCGCCACAAAAACACCCATACCCGGATTCATACATGCCATCAACCACCCCCCTACGCAATTTGAACGCCTCCTCCTCAACTACCGCCCCCAGCGCCGCCCCTCTGCCCACATCTCCACCATTCAACACCACATCGAGACTTCCGGCCCCCCCATCACAGCGAAAGCCCGACGACTCCACCCCCTGCAACTATCTAAAGCCCGGCAACATTTTAATAAACTCATAGCCGACGGCATCGTCCGCCCCTCAAAATCCCCTTGGGCTTCTCCTCTCCACATCGTGCAGAAGCCCAATGGGGATATCCGCCCCTGCGGGGACTACCGGCGGCTAAATTCGAAAACCACGCCGGACCTTTATAATGTTCCCCACCTACGGGACTTCTCGTCGCACCTCCATGGCGCTAATATCTTCTCTACCCTCGACATTTCACGGGCATTCCACCACATCAACATTCACCCCCCCGATGTCCAGAAAACCGCCATCATTACCCCGTTCGGACTTTTCGAGTATGTTAAGATGGGCTTCGGGTTAAGGAACGCTGCACAAACTTGGCAGCGCTATATGGACAGCATCCTGCGAGGCCTACCGTTCGTCTTTTGCTTCCTCGACGACGTCCTGGTGGCCTCCAGGACGCCGGAAGAACACCTCAGCCATCTCCAACAGATCCTTGACATCTTCTCCTCCGAAGGCCTCTTGGTTAACACAGACAAGTGCGTTCTCGGCCAACCCTCCGTCCGCTGCCTCGGCCACCACGTTTCATCCGAGGGCATCAAACCCCTCGCAGACAAAGTCCACGCCATTAGTGACTTCCCGCAACCCCGCACCGTGACGGAACTCCGCCGCTTCCTGGGTATGTTAAACTTTTACCGCAGACACATCAAACACGCAGCACAACATCAACAACCACTCATACACGCCATTCCCCAACCCTCCAAAAAAAATGACAACCGCCCCATTACCTGGACCCCCCAACTCATCTCCTCCTTCAAAATTTGCAAACAGGACCTAGTAGACGCCGCTCTATTGGCCCATCCCGATCCTCACGCCCCACTATCCATCACCACCGATGCGTCCGACTGGGCCATCGGGGCAGTGCTCCATCAGCACACCGGCGCCACCCCCCAACCCCTAGGCTTCTTTTCCAAAACGCTATCCCCCACCCAAAAAAATTACTCCACGTTCGACAGAGAACTCCTCGCCATCCACGAAGCCATCAAGCACTTTCGTGACTTCGTGGAGGGCAGGCAGTTCTCTGTCGTCACTGATCATAAGCCCCTGACCCACGCCCTCCTACAGAATCGCAAATCCGCCTCCCCGCGTCGCCTCCGGCAACTCGAGTTTATCGGGCAATTTACGTCCGATATCCGATACTTGCCGGGGGCCGACAACTGCGTGGCGGACGCGCTATCCCGACCCACCCCTACCCCCGCGCCGGTGGCGGAGTTACTGCCTTTCCCTTCACCACAAATCCTAAAATCAAAGCAAACTCCACATTCCGACCCCGCCCTCTCCAATCTCATTTCCGCCTCCAAATTGGAACAGCTGCCGCCCCTCGACCTCTGGTGTGACGTAACGGCCGATACGCCGCGCCCTTACGTCCCACCGGAACTGAGGCGGCAGTTGTTCCTCCACTATCACTCCCTTCACCATCCTGGCATTCGGGCTAGCCGGGACCTTATCAAGACGCGGTACTTCTGGCCCCACATGAACACAGATATTCGTAACTGGGTTCTGGGGTGCCAGAAGTGCCAGCGGTTTAAGGTCTCGGCCCACCCCCATGTCCCGCCTCAAACCATTCCCGACTCCCTGCCGTGGGAACACGTTCATCTGGATTTAGTGGGCCCCCTTCCCCCATCCGAGGGGAAAAAATACTGCCTCACGATGATCGACCGTGCCACCAACTGGGTGGAATGCATTCCACTCTCAAACATCACCGCGGACACCGTCGCGACGGCTTTCCTCTCTCAATGGGTTAGCCGTTACGGTTGTCCGCGAACAGTCACGGTCGATCAAGGGAGGCAGTTTGAGTCCGCCCACTTTTCCGATTTACTACGTTCCCTCGGCATCCACAAAATCCACACTACCCCATACCATCCCCAATCCAACGGGAAAATAGAGCGGTGGCACTCGGTCCTGAAACAGGCCATTTCTACTTCAACAAATTCCCCTTCCTGGACCAAATCCCTCCCCTACATTTTACTCAGCCTACGCACTTCAGCCCGTCCTTCAGACCAAACCAGCCCCGCACAAAACGCATTTAAAGACCCGTTACGTCTACCAGCCGACATTTTCACCCCAAATCACACGCCGTCTATTAACAGGGAACCGCTACACTCAACAACACCGACAAACGACACCACTTATCCCAAACGATTTTTCACCACCACACACATGTACCTGAAAGAGCCCGGCATCCATAAAACTTTCCAACCACTTTATGCCGGGCCCTTTCAAGTCATTCGCACAACACACACCACCGCGACCCTGTTAATTGACGGCAAACCACATACAGTCCCGTTAGCCAGGTGTAAACCCGCACCTGTGCTAACCCAACCCACAGACACTATCAGTCTCCCACCGTCCGTTCGCGATGTCGCACCTCTTCCCAATGCACCAGTCACCTCCGTCGCCGTTTCCGGATTTCGATTCGGATCCGGAAATGGCGGCGATTCTCCGGGACGTTTTCGTCCCGGACCCGCTCTCCCCCCTACCCCCTTCGCCCGGGCCGACTACACCGCTTCTTTTCGTCCCGCCACGGATCACCGGACTACCTCCCCGGCCCCGGCGATGGAAGTACCCCCAGTGGAAAATACTGCGCGAATTTCGCACAGCGCAGGCCACGGGGGTACACCCTCCCTACTCCCCCACAGATCCCCTAATGTCCTCCATCCTTCGCGAGTTCCACCTCGCGGAACTCATGCCCCCACCGCCCCCCGTTCAAATTTGCTTGCCCCCTATAAATTTCAAGCCCCCACCCCCCGTTCAAATCACCAACCCCCCCGAAATTGTCACCCCACCAAGTTTACCGCCCCCCCCGTTTTCGATTTTCGACCCCCCCGTATCAACTTCACCCCCTCCAACACCCCCTCCCCCCCCTCCATCGCCGGGGATATCCACGATAGTCTCCGCCGGGACGAAACGGCCCGGGCGGCGAAACGGACGGAGGGAGCGTCCCCATGTTCCCCTCGTCCCGACGGCCAAACCCCCCGCCCCGCTATGAGCAATCACGGCGGGGCCTTGAGATTCCGGGACAGTGCAAGTGTCTTTTTCATCCACTCGCACTGTACCGGAACTCGGAGCTCCGCCGTGCCCGCCTCGCCACGAGCTCGGAGCAACCGCCACCCCCACACAATACACTCACGCACACACTATCACTCGACACACCCAACACACACCCAGGAATCGGCGGATTCCCGTCACCCCGTTCCGCCTTGTTCCCCGAATTTGCACAAAGGTTGTAAATATTGTACATATTGTAAATATCATGTTTGTATATATTGTTCATCCGCCTCATCTCGCCCTTGCCGCTCGCTTTCACATTGTAAATATCGTTATTGTAAATCTTGTTCACCCTCCTCATCTCGCCCTTGCCGCTCACTTTCACCTTGTAAATATTGTTCATCCTCCTCATCTCGCCCTTGCCGATCACTTCCCTAAATGCCACATGTTTAGGGATCCTGACCACTGCTGTATATACTCTCACCATCTCATCCTATTTCTTCTACCTTATATTCTACCTTATATTACCTACCTTATGTTCTACCTACTTATGTTCTACCTTATGTTACCTACCCTATGTTCTACCTACTTATCATATACCTACTTATAATCTACCATGTTACTACTAGTTTTTAAGGACCGCCTTCAGCTCAACCTCTGTTTGCATCGGCCCTCAGCCCCTGTCACTTTGCGCCTTCAGCTCCTCCTCTTGTTTGCCGTAGCCCTCAGCTCCTGTCATTTTGCGCCTTCAGCGACCACCTCTTGTTTGCCGTAGCCCTCAGCTCCTGTCATCTTGCGCCTTCAGCACCAATATTGGTTCAAACTGGGGGGACCTCTGTCGTGAGTCCCTCCCGGGAACACTCCTATCATATTAAGTTCTCACCAATATCCAAACGCCAAACTAAAGCTCCGTAAATAAAGATATGAGTGGGGACAGGCGACAGAACCCAGGGTTACTCAACCTGGGGCCCCACTACCAGCTCCCAGCAAGGAGCTGGAGGGAGAGGCCCCCAAGTACTATAAAACCCCGGATCCTGGCGCTCAAGCTTCATTCGACACTTCCTCTAACCAGCTCTCTCTTCTCTCTCTTACCTTACCTCCCAGATGATCGGTTGAATACAGCCGCCTGGGAATTTCACCTCCTCTCTCCTCTCTCCTCCTCCTCCTTGTCTAGATGATCGGTTGAATACAGCCGCCTAGACAAGGGACCTCTCCTTTCCTCTCCTTCACCTAGATGAACGGTTGACTACAGCCGCCTAGGTGAAATTCCCTCATCCACCTCTCTCTCCTCCAAAGTCGTAGATGTTCGGTTGATTACAGCCGCCTGCGACTTTTCCTCACCTTCCTTCCACACCACCTCTCTCTCCTCCAAAAGTCGTAGATGTTCGGTTGACTACAGCCGCCTGCGACTTTTCCTCCTTTTCTCTCCTTTACCTAAATTTACTCACTCACCTTCCTTCCACGCCACCGTGATGAGAATTTTAAATTCATCACAAAATATATATACGTATACAGTTCTGTTAAAATCTAGAGATGAAGTCAGGATGCTCTGAAACGGATTTGCCTATAACATAATTTCAAAACGTTATTTTCTGAAAATTTTGGACTCATTGCAATAGCTTCATTCCTTGAAAATTCGCGAACATTGTTGCCAAATAAATGTTGTTTTTCATCAATTTATCTTACCTAACGTTACCTGTAACATTTAGTGCTTTGTTAAATTTAATTTAAATTCAGCTTTATTTGTAATGTCAAACCTTATTAACGAATTTTAAAAGATAATGAAGCTATTGCTATGGGTAACGTTTTCAGAACATGAATTTTTGAAATATTTTTATAGGCAAATCCGTTTCAGAGCATCCTTAGTTCATCCCTAGATGTTAACAAAAATTTATATATTATGTATAGGTATATATTTACGTGCCACTCCAGATGATATCCGTCCTTGGGTACACGATAAAAATTCCAAAGTTCTCCAAACCGTTTGTGTTGCCAAACAGAAGGATGAGTTCGAAGATGAGAAATTTTCAAAAATTCTAAGGGAGCAAATTGGAGTTTTTAGGGGTCAAAAGTCGGTAAAAACGGCTAAAATTGCAAATAATTTATATAAAATCACTGGAAGTGGTATGGAAGGGTGAGTGAAGACAGAATAATACCATTTCGGTTGCTTTTCACACACAGTAAGGGTCAGATTTTGATTTGGGGGTAAAAATTGGTATTCATGGCTAAAATTAATATCAATTCACCTGACGTTGTGTGGTATGATTAATCACGACGGACGGACTGTTTCGATGATCAAACTATTTTTCTCAAAAACAAGTGGGTCAAATTTGACTTTATTAGGGTCAAACATCGGTAAAAATGGCTAAAATTACGAAAAATTATATAATTTTAAGAAAAGTGGTATGGTTTCCCGCTATATCATCTTTTTACACAATAGCAGGAATATTTCTGTGAAAATTCGCTCTTATAGCCATGCTGCATGACAGGAAGATCTTTTTTTCGACTTCCGATAACCCCCCCCCCCCCCCCATTTAAAGATCCAGGCTACGCCACTGTTTAAAATAATATAACAATAAATAAGTAATCTGGAATTTTTGCTTGTATTCAACTACTTCTTCGTTTGTTCTGGAAAATCGTGCGTGTCAAAAATGCTCGAGCCTCTTCAAGGCGTGCTTCTTCGTCCCATTCTTGCGAGCACAGCCTTTCCCCTGCGTACTCAAGCAAGATACCACTAGCAGATCGTAAGAGATCCGGTATTAATGGTTTGATTGACAATCAACCTCATTCCTAAATTTTATTAATCATGCTAGGTATCGTACTTAATTTAATTGACTGTGAATGACTTATATATGACTGTGAATACTATGGACTTTCCTAGTCTTAGCTCTAATGGCACAACACTACATCGCGTCAAAATCATACAATTATTTTCGAGACTGAGTTGTTAGTGCCTTACCTAGACTTAGGTCATAGGTAGGTACCTCTCTTTTTTATTGTTCTTTGTTTTATGGACAATTTTTTTCTAAATGCATGTACAGTACTATGAAGACTGAAGGCACGTTTTGGTTTATTATTTTCAATTATGAACCATTGGAATCAAGCAAGAAAAAAAAAATTTTTACCCCCCCCTCAAAATTTGATGGTTTACGTTTCAAGGTATTTACAATCCAAAACTAAATATTTCTGTCTGTCCGCCGTACGCCGTACGGACCACTTTTCTTAGTTACTTACCATGAAAGAAAATTGATGAAATTCGGGTTATAGGTTCTGTTCGGGGTCTAGTTGGTCCTCGAAGCTCGACGTTACTGTCACTCATCTCTGGGTTCAAAATAGGGGTTGAAATTTTCAGAAAGCCGTATCTCGAAAACTTTCGATTGAAGGGTATTGTTTTTTTTACATTATTAAATTTGTCGTGAGCTAAACAATTTTTTGAGACCACCCGGAGCATTGTACGTCCAGCCGTTCGTGTGCACCAAAAAGCTTCGTCAACACGATCGTGAATCAAACGGTATAACTCCGGCCCAAATATCATAACTACGGAGCATCTGATTATAATCATGGATGGCTGTATGAAGTCGAGTTGTTTGTTCTGCGATATTATTTCATTTGGCAAGTGATGGACTATTGGATTTTGTTGGTAGGTACTTCTGAATCTTGAACAAACGTTGAAGTATTATTGATGGGTAAATTATTGAACAATGGCAAATTATTACACAACGGTAAATTATTACACAACGGTAAATTATTACACAACGGCTCATCTACCCAGAAGGGGCTGGATTTTGTTGATAGGTACTTTTGCAACTTGAACAACCGTTGAAGTATTATTGTTGGGTAAATTATTACACAACGGTAAATTATTACACCACGGTAAATTATTACACAACGGTAAATTATTACACAACGGCTCATCTACCAAGAAGGGGCTGGATTTTGTTGGTAGGTACTTTTGCAACTTGAACAACCGTTGAAGTATTATTGATGGGCAAATTATTACACAACGGTTCATTATTCTATCTCCGTAGAATGGGAACCTATACAGGTAAATTATTATACAACGGTTTAGGTAGGTACCTAGTAACGAGTACGGGGTTAGGTAGGTACTAACCTACGGAGGGTGTAGAATAGTACATATGTTATAGAGAAGGGTTATCTATACAGAGAGCTGTGATCTGTAACAGAAGGGTATTCTATACAAACTATACAAAATAATAAACCGTTGTGCAGGGATTTGCAGCGTTTTTTAAATAGAGGTTTATTTTTATACTGTGTTGCGTTCTCTGGTTCCTTAAAATAATGATTTAAATTAAGAACAATAGACTGACTAGAAAAATTTTAACACTGATTGCCTCTCAAAAGTGCCTTATTATTTTAAGTACTGTGATCTAACGGTTAATCATTCCTTTTATTAAAATCTTGCTGTTAACAGTTTTTGTTCATTCACACTCTTTTTTCAATTCAAAAAAGAAAAAGTGTCGTTCTGCAGTAGCTAATTAAAATACAATTTACTGGAAATTTTTGACAATTCTGGCAAGAAAAGTGACACATCGACGAAATTCTGGTCGAACAATCAATTCCTAACGACGTTTAACAAAACAATGTGATATCTGTTTTCTGAATAGTTTCTTCCATACAATCAGTTGGAATGGCTATCCCAACTAGCTGCATGTGGACGTAATCATCATTATTGTGTCACTGATTTCGGTTTTTTGGCTTTCCTGAAAAGTGAGGTTTTCTAAGTGTCACTTTTCTTGCCGGGGTGCGACTTCTTAGAATCCTAAAAATTTAATCCACTCTCAAATTCAAACCAAAACTTCAAGAATAAAGTACTTATGCAATTATTTATTATTTTGTAGATGCTGAAGAGCAGTAGTTAAAACCTCCAAGATTTTTGCATGAGCCTCAAGAATCTAAGTTGTTCGTTGCTCATCTAAATCGAGCCGTCTGCTCTCATTTTGAGCGTTCAGTAGCTCAACCTCCAAGCTCCGTAGCTTCAAGCTCGTTTCCCATGTCTTGTTTTTTTGACAAGTAGGTATTGAGCGATGTAGTTATTCGTACCAGCTCTTTTCCTTCTAATGGGACGTACGTTTTGTGGTGGAGTAGCTCGGAGTGATCCTACAACGACTGGTGTTGGGGTGAGGTCGTGTGGGGCCTGGAGCGGCAAGGGGCCTCCTGTGATGGGAGATGCAGAAGCCATTTCAGATGGTACTTCAGAGGCAGGAGTTGTTGGGGTGCTCTGCTGAGAGGAAAGGGGTCCCGTGTTACCCTCAACTTCATCTGTCAACCACAACTGACAATCATCAGTGACAGAGCATTCGATGCGCGTTGAGGGCACCTCCTGGAAAATAGAAATGAAATATTAACAATAAGCAGGTACCTACGTAACAAAATATAATTCAGCACCTAAACATCTATAACTCGTGCTACATAATTTTTTTAACAGCTGTCAATTGAAAATCTTTGTTACTTTACGAAGTGGTTCGACTGACATCCAAATGGGTGGTTTTAGCAGGACCAGTGCAGGAGGTGTTATAAATTATTGTGGTTGTATAAGCAATGAATTTTCATCCACTAACAGTTTTAACCTATAATAACTTGTCTTTACAAATGTTTAAGAAGTACTATGGCGACCATATTGGACTTGAAAGAAACGGGAATGTTAGTTTTACCACCGATGCATGGATGCTATACTATATCCATAGTGTAGTGTCTGTGGTCTTCATGTGAGCCAATGCCATCTTCATATTGCAATAGCGCGTACGTTCATTTTTTTATTTATTTTTTTAACAAATACATGTGCATATTGTTGTACCATTGAGCCCCAAAGAGTGAGTAGAACCACCCTAGTTGAGTTTAGATCAAACACAGAGCAGTCAAATAATATTGTTGCTTTACTCACCTGAATACCTGTCCAGTGGCTCACACAAGCGCCATCCCTCGTTTGTCGCCCCACACGATGAGTGCAGTCCTTCTTTCCGGTCTTCTTCGTCAGATGTTGGTATGAGCACTTCAACTCCCCGATTTGTTGCAATAAAACCTCTTGTAAACTTGGAGTTTTCCCGAAGCAAAGATTTCCTCATCCTCCTTTTTTTAACATTTCCAAGGGGTAATTGACCCGCTCCCTGATGTATTTGTCAGTGGCTTGTTAGTTCGTCCAGAACTGTGTTTAGGAGAATGACTATTTTTGACCAAAATTTAACATAAATTTAAGGCTGAAACTACATGGTATATACAGTTTTGTGTTCAACTGCTTTTTCTATCTGTGTGCTTTTAACATTTACTTGATGGAGTTTTTGGTATGTACTGATGGTTACATTGAGATGTATTTTGTAACTCACTGATTCTTCAAGTCGGGCCCAAGCAATGTTCACCGCTAAACACGGTGATGGGGGATAAATGAAGCAAAAAAATGATAAAATGTTGATATATTAGAATTACATTACACAATTATTCATAGCCACCGCAAGTATTCCTCTAAAGTAGGGGGATTTGTATTAAAGTACCTACATTGTGGTTTGACTACTGTAGAGGCACGTGTGACAGTTGGACAGTAGTACTGCTACTTTATCCACCCCTTCTACATCTTGCAACTGGATCTTGTGATTTTTGCAAAAATCGACAAATGCAAAATAGCGAACAACTTTTCCAAATCCCCACTCCACAGCTTGGCGAACCACAGACATGGACGCATTGAAAGCAGCAGCAGCCAGTTCCTCCCTTCGAGCAGCGGAGTTGGGGACGATGACCATGCACATCAGAGAGGGGATATGCCGGATCTCCGTACAGTACATATCTGCTATGTGGAAAAACACATACTTCCCTCAGCTGTTCCAAGATGTTCGATCGCCTCAAAATTGCTGTAATCAAAAACAAAGTTACTTGTAGAAGATACAGTAAATAGTTGAATCGTCGTTAGAACCTCAATTCTTCAATTTATGGTCAAAGTTATTCCCAATGGGAGAGTTTCAAATACTTATGGTGGAAACCAGAGCAGCTGCCCAACCAAGAAATTACTTGTATGAGGGCTTCATAGATCCAAATCATAGATACACCACTCATGGATGAGCATCTCTCATCTGTAATACGGGATTTGTGTTTCTGGGGATAGCAATGCTGATGCAAACTGAACAATCTCAGCTTAAACCCAAGTTCGGCTAAACCGTGGATCAAAAACGTTGGTGAAACTGTCAAAGCTCTGAACCACAGATCAAATTTGAATCCAGTTTTTATTGATACCAGGTTTAAGCTGCGTTGGTGAAACCGGCCCTATGGGACACACACAAACTATGGCTATTCATGATTATTGTTACTTCCATGTCTAATAACTGGAATAGCTAGGTGCTACGATGGTTTTCGCCAATTTGAGCACAAAAGCTTGAGTTAGGCTCCTAATTCCAGGAAATTATCTTCGATCACTGAAACTGTCACAGACTATTGTCTTGATTACCTTTTTTTTTGTATTGACGAATACTGCCTCCAGTGTTATACAAATTTATGGTGATTTCAGCCATTAAACCCGGAGTTTTTACCCATGAAAATTAAATTTTCTGGGGTGAAACTTCGCTGAACCTCAGTTCTTCACGCTTCGGTCAAAACCAACTTTATACTTTCGTCTGTCTCCCACAAGAAAAAAGGAAAACGATACCTCACAAGCCCAAGTTCACAGAAACCTCGAAAATGCATAATTCTGCACCCATAAAACCCTGGGGTGTATTCCGATGGGGTCGTCGACCTTCGGTGCACAACTAGGCCCCAATTGGAGCCTGTGAATTAAAGAAAGAATTTTGACAAAAATTTAGGGTAGGTAGATATCCATGCTACGACGGATGCACACCTCATTTTTGGAATCTACGCACCTTTTAACGTAAAGTGGCGATGTTCGAGGGGGGTGTTGAAAAAAATTTCCGAGCCGAATACAAAGGTGTATTATTATTCAGAGAATATGCCAAAAGGGGCATGGACTTTTTTCTCATTAAAATCACTCATCGCGAATGATTTAGTCCGTGTGATAAAAAGGGGTCTGAACTCTAGGGATATCTTCCTATTTTCATGGTAGGTTCGTAATAAAAGTGTCAAGAGATTTACTTGATGAGCGATAAGATACATAGCCCAAGTAACGTCGGAACTTTTTCCGGATTAGGTCGGAACTACAAACTACCAACATCAAGTTTGGCAGAATGAAGCCAGGATTTTGGCGGGTGATGACATCACTCGGTTGCTAGGTACATACGCTTTGCTGTACCTAGGTACTACCTATGCTGTACCTACAAAGTACAACATAGATAATACATCTAACATTGTATTACATGACTAGTTAGGTAAATAGGTGCATATCGGTAGGTACATATTCTCAAAAACTTACACTAATTCTGAATAATACTGCAGGCCTTGTTCATTGAGCCAGGGCAGATTACGCAGGTCGTACAGCAGGTGACCTTTGTTGCTTAGTACCATGTTTGTGATAAGCTTTGCCACTACTGACAAGTACGGCCCTGACATACCAAAGATCGTCTCCATGTCGGAGAGTCTACTCGGGTATGTCAGTCTCCGTTGCATTATGCACAAACCGGTCAACCCAGGTAGCCTGTATCTCCCTGAGGAAGAGAGAAAGCATTATGTTAATTAGTGTACGTTAAACAGTTAAAGCATAATGAACTAAACAGGATCATCTGTAGGGCACTCGCTTCAGCAGACATCCTCTCAGCTTTGGAGCCCAGCAATCTGAGCCGTGATGACGGAAAGCGCCCGGATGGTGTTACCCTTGCACCTTGGTCTAGGGGCCAACGCCTTTTGTGGGACGTCACCTGTGTGGATACCTTGGCGCCTACCAACTTTACTTGCCTAGAACTTCAACGACAGCAGGGACGGCGGCTGAATTGGCTTGTATGAAAAAACGCGACAAGTATTCTCGGCTAATAGCTTCCAACTTCACCTTTAGGGGTCTCGCCTTCGAGACCCTTGGCCCATGGTGTGCGGAGGCTAAGGTATTCGTCGCAGAGGTGGGGACCATGCTGAACGCAAAATCAGGGGACGCCCGGGCCAAGGCCTTCCTCGTGCAGCGTATTTCCCTTGCTATCCAGCGAGGGAATGCTGCAAGTGTGCGGGGCACCTCTCCTCAAGCCTTTGGCATTGATGGACTCGAAGAAATTCACAGTCTGTAAACTTGGGAATGAAGGAATCCTCCGTGCCTCCCGATTTAATCCTTCACTCATCCCACAAATAAACCAAAATTTTAGTTAAAAAAAAAAAATAAAATAAAATAAATAAATAACAACGTATATATATAAGTATAAATAATGGGAACAAAAATAATGCAAAGGAACAATAGAATGTTATATCACCTGGAAGTACGACTTCCCTCGGTATGCCCAACAGGTTCTGAAGAACAGGCAGATGCTCCCTGTTGAACCGGAACATCAACCTCAAATCTTCATCCGACAGCGATGACAGTTGGAACATTCCATACCGTTCACGGCGCAACTGAGGAGAATTACGAGGTACACTCGTAATTGCCAAGTAGGCGTCGAGCGCTTCGTCCATCTCCTCTTCGTCTATCACGCCCTCGTTATAATGACGAAGAAAGCTCTCTAGTTCCTCATTCATGGAGAAAAAATGAAAAACTCGAGTGTGCGAGAACTACGGCGTAAAGAACAAGCGGAAATCAAACACTGCACAGACACAACGGTCAGATGTCAGAATGTGGTGTGTGGGTTTCTCTGGTTTTATTTCTTGTATCCGGCTTCCAATGCATGAAGAGGACGACAGAAGAGGCAGGTAGTGTTATACAGACGTAAGGTTACATTACTTTCCGTCATCGCAACACGACGAAAGCTGACACCGTGAGATCCCGGTATTTTTCGTCGTCACGGTTCGTCAAATACGCATGCACAGCACTGCTTTGCATGCTTTCGTTTCGTTGCAAAAACTCTCTATTATTTTGTACAGAATACCCTTCAGTTACAGATCACAGGTCTCCCTATAGATAACCCTTCTATATAATATTGTAATAAACCCTTAAACGAGGATCTCTATCTCTATCCCTACTATATTATAAAAACAGATCTCTGTCTGTGTGTCTGTCTGTCCTTCTATGCACGGCCAAACGGCTCGACGGATATCGACCAAATTTGGCACGAATACCCAGTAGGCTCCCAAGTTGTGCAACGTCGCATTTTTAATTCCCTCACCATAGCGGAACTATGGTCGACCATGGTCAACTTCGTTATTTGATCGGTAACCCCTATTTTTTATCGCCTATTCGTAATCTACGTGAAATTCTATGTACGATCGACCCTTCGGACTACCCCCGCGGTCGACCATAGCGCGTCCATGGGCCCCTCCATGGTCGAATCCCGAATTGCTTTTCACGGCCGAACGGCTCGACGGATATCGACCAAATTTGGCACCAATATCCGGTAGCCTCCCAAGTTGAACGTAGGCGCATTTTTGATTCCCTGACCATAGCGGAAATATGGTCGACCATGGTCAACTCCTGAATGGCTTGACGGATATCGACCAAATTTGGCACGAATATCCAGTAGGCTCCCAAGTTGTGCAACGTCGCATTTTTAATTCCCTGACCATAGCGGAACTAAGGTCGACCATGGTCAACTCCTGAATGGCTTGACGGATATCGACCAAATTTGGCACGAATATCCAGTAGGCTCCCAAGTTGTGCAACGTCGCATTTTTAATTCCCTGACCATAGCGGAACTATGGTCGACCATGGTCAACTCCTGAATGGCTTGACGGATATCGACCAAATTTGGCACGAATATCCAGTAGGCTCCCAAGTTGTGCAACGTCGCATTTTTAATTCCCTCACCATAGCGGAACTATGGTCGACCATGGTCAACTTCGTTAATTGAAATGGCAACCCCTATTTTTTATCGCGTATTCGTAATCTACGTGAAATTCTATCTACGATCGACCCTTCGGACTACCCCCGCGGTCGACCATAGCGCATCCATGGGCCCCTCCATGGTCGAATCCCGAATTGCTCAACGGATATCGACCAAATTTGGCACGAATATCCAGTAGGCTCCCAATTTGTGCAACGTCGCATTTTTAATTCCCTCGCCATAGCGGAACTATGGTCGACCATGGTCAACTCCTGAATGGCTTGACGGATATCGACCAAATTTGGCACGAATATCCAGTAGGCTCCCAAGTTGTGCTACGTCGCATTTTTAATTCCCTCACCATAGCGGAACTATGGTCGACCATGGTCAACTTCGTTAATTGAAATGGTAACCCCTATTTTTTATCGCGTATTCGTAATCTAAGTGAAATTCTATCTACGATCGACCCTTCGGACTACCCCCGCGGTCGACCATAGCGCATCCATGGGCCCCTCCATGGTCGAATCCCGAATTGCTCAACGGATATCGACCAAATTTGGCACCAATATCCGGTAGCCTCCCAAGTTGAACGTAGGCACATTTTAAATTCCCTGACCATAGCGGAAATATGGTCGACCATGGTCAACTCCTGAATGGCTTGACGGATTTTGATAAAATTGGGCACAAATACCCGGTAGGCTATGTGATTTTTCCGTCGTTTGTTGGTTCCACGATACTGCGTACAGCGAATCTCGGATAGCGAGCGAAGCGAGCGGTCAGGCTAGTATATTATAAAAACGAATCTCTGTGAGTCTGTCTGTCTGTCTGTCTTCCCACGGCCTAACGGCTCGAGGGATATCGACCAAATTTGGCACGAATATCCAGTAGGCTCCCAAGTTGTGCAACGTCGCATTTTTAATTCCCTGATCATAGCGGAACTATGGTCGACCATGGTCAACTCCTGAATGGCTTGACGGATATCGACCAAATTTGGCAGGAATATCCAGTAGGCTCCCAAGTTGAACGTAGGCGCATTTTTAATTCCCTGACCATAGCGGAACTATGGTCGACCATGGTCAACTTCGTTAATTGAGATGGTAACCCCTATTTTTTATCGCGTATTCGTAATCTACCTGAAATTCTATCTACGATCGACCCTTCGGACTACCCCCGCGGTCGACCATAGCGCATCCATGGGCCCCTCCATGGTCGAATCCCGAATTGCTCAACGGATATCGACCAAATTTGGCACGAATATCCAGTAGGCCCCCAAGTTGTGCAACGTCGCATTTTTAATTCCCTAACCATAGCGGAACTATGGTCGACCATGGTCAACTTCGTTAATTGAATTGGCAACCCCTATTTTTTATCGCGTATTCGTAATCTACCTGAAATTCTATCTACGATCGACCCTTCGGACTACCCCCGCGGTCGACCATAGCGCATCCATGGGCCCCTCCATGGTCGAATCCCGAATTGCTCAACGGATATCGACCAAATTTGGCACGAATATCCAGTAGGCTCCCAATTTGTGCAACGTCGCATTTTTAATTCCCTCACCATAGCGGAACTATGGTCGACCATGGTCAACTCCTGAATGGCTTGACGGATTTTGATAAAATTGGGCACAAATACCCGGTAGGCTATGTGATTTTTCCGTCGTTTGTTGGTTCCACGATACTGCGTACAGCGAATCTCGGATAGCGAGCGAAGCGAGCGGTCAGGCTAGTATATTATAAAAACGAATCTCTGTGAGTCTGTCTGTCTGTCTGTCTTCCCACGGCCTAACGGCTCGACGGATATCGACCAAATTTGGCACGAATATCCAGTAGGCTGCCAAGTTGTGCAACGTCGCATTTTTAATTCCCTGACCATAGCGGAACTATGGTCGACCATGGTCAACTCCTGAATGGCTTGACGGGTATCAACCAAATTTGGCACGAATATCCAGTAGGCTCCCAAGTTGTGCAACGTCGCATTTTTAATTCCCTGACCATAGCGGAACTATGGTCGACCATGGTCAACTCCTGAATGGCTTGACGGATATCGACCAAATTTGGCACGAATATCCAGTAGGCTCCCAAGTTGTGCAACGTCGCATTTTTAATTCCCTGACCATAGCGGAACTATGGTCGACCATGGTCAACTTCGTTAATTGAAATGGTAACCCCTATTTTTTATCGCGTATTCGTAATCTACGTGAAATTCTATCTACGATCGACCCTTCGGACTACCCCCGCGGTCGACCACAGCGCATCCATGGGCCCCTCCATGGTCGAATCCCGAATTGCTCAACGGATATCGACCAAATTTGGCACGAATATCCAGTAAGTAGGCTCCCAAGTTGTGCAACGTCGCATTTTTAATTCCCTGACCATAGCGGAACTATGGTCGACCATGGTCAACTTCGTTAATTGAAATGGTAACCCCTATTTTTTATCGCGTATTCGTAATCTACGTGAAATTCTATCTACGATCGACCCTTCGGACTACCCCCGCGGTCGACCATAGCGCATCCATGGGCCCCTCCATGGTCGAATCCCGAATTGCTCAACGGATATCGACAGAATTTGGCACGAATATCCAGTAGCCTCCCAAGTTGAACGTAGGCACATTTTAAATTCCCTGACCATAGCGGAAATATGGTCGACCATGGTCAACTCCTGAATGGCTTGACGGATTTTGATAAAATTGGGCACAAATACCCGGTAGGCTATGTGATTTTTCCGTCGTTTGTTGGTTCCACGATACTGCGTACAGCGAACCTCGGATAGCGAGCGAAGCGAGCGGTCAGGCTAGTATATTATAAAAACGAATCTCTGTGAGTCTGTCTGTCTGTCTGTCTTCCCACGGCCTAACGGCTCGAGGGATATCGACCAAATTTGGCACGAATATCCAGTAGGCTCCCAAGTTGTGCAACGTCGCATTTTTAATTCCCTGATCATAGCGGAACTATGGTCGACCATGGTCAACTCCTGAATGGCTTGACGGATATCGACCAAATTTGGCAGGAATATCCAGTAGGCTCCCAAGTTGAACGTAGGCGCATTTTTAATTCCCTGACCATAGCGGAACTATGGTCGACCATGGTCAACTTCGTTAATTGAGATGGTAACCCCTATTTTTTATCGCGTATTCGTAATCTACGTGAAATTCTATCTACGATCGACCCTTCGGACTACCCCCGCGGTCGACCATAGCGCATCCATGGGCCCCTCCATGGTCGAATCCCGAATTGCTCAACGGATATCGACCAAATTTGGCACGAATATCCAGTAGGCCCCCAAGTTGTGCAACGTCGCATTTTTAATTCCCTAACCATAGCGGAACTATGGTCGACCATGGTCAACTTCGTTAATTGAATTGGCAACCCCTATTTTTTATCGCGTATTCGTAATCTACCTGAAATTCTATCTACGATCGACCCTTCGGACTACCCCCGCGGTCGACCATAGCGCATCCATGGGCCCCTCCATGGTCGAATCCCGAATTGCTCAACGGATATCGACCAAATTTGGCACGAATATCCAGTAGGCTCCCAATTTGTGCAACGTCGCATTTTTAATTCCCTCACCATAGCGGAACTATGGTCGACCATGGTCAACTCCTGAATGGCTTGACGGATTTTGATAAAATTGGGCACAAATACCCGGTAGGCTATGTGATTTTTCCGTCGTTTGTTGGTTCCACGATACTGCGTACAGCGAATCTCGGATAGCGAGCGAAGCGAGCGGTCAGGCTAGTATATTATAAAAACGAATCTCTGTGAGTCTGTCTGTCTGTCTGTCTTCCCACGGCCTAACGGCTCGACGGATATCGACCAAATTTGGCACGAATATCCAGTAGGCTGCCAAGTTGTGCAACGTCGCATTTTTAATTCCCTGACCATAGCGGAACTATGGTCGACCATGGTCAACTCCTGAATGGCTTGACGGGTATCAACCAAATTTGGCACGAATATCCAGTAGGCTCCCAAGTTGTGCAACGTCGCATTTTTAATTCCCTGACCATAGCGGAACTATGGTCGACCATGGTCAACTCCTGAATGGCTTGACGGATATCGACCAAATTTGGCACGAATATCCAGTAGGCTCCCAAGTTGTGCAACGTCGCATTTTTAATTCCCTGACCATAGCGGAACTATGGTCGACCATGGTCAACTTCGTTAATTGAAATGGTAACCCCTATTTTTTATCGCGTATTCGTAATCTACGTGAAATTCTATCTACGATCGACCCTTCGGACTACCCCCGCGGTCGACCACAGCGCATCCATGGGCCCCTCCATGGTCGAATCCCGAATTGCTCAACGGATATCGACCAAATTTGGCACGAATATCCAGTAAGTAGGCTCCCAAGTTGTGCAACGTCGCATTTTTAATTCCCTCACCATAGCGGAACTATGGTCGACCATGGTCAACTTCGTTAATTGAAATGGTAACCCCTATTTTTTATCGCGTATTCGTAATCTACGTGAAATTCTATCTACGATCGACCCTTCGGACTACCCCCGCGGTCGACCATAGCGCATCCATGGGCCCCTCCATGGTCGAATCCCGAATTGCTCAACGGATATCGACAGAATTTGGCACGAATATCCAGTAGGCTCCCAAGTTGTGCAACGTCGCATTTTTAATTCCCTGACCATAGCGGAACTATGGTCGACCATGGTCAACTTCGTTAATTGAAATGGTAACCCCTATTTTTTATCGCGTATTCGTAATCTACGTGAAATTCTATCTACGATCGACCCATCGGACTACCCCCGCGGTCGACCATAGCGCATCCATGGGCCCCTCCATGGTCGAATCCCGAATTGCTCAACGGATATCGACCAAATTTGGCACGAATATCCAGTAGGCTCCCAAGTTGTGCAACGTCGCATTTTTAATTCCCTCACCATAGCGGAACTATGGTCGACCATGGTCAACTTCGTTAATTGAAATGGTAACCCCTATTTTTTATCGCGTATTCGTAATCTACGTGAAATTCTATCTACGATCGACCCTTCGGACTACCCCCGCGGTCGACCATAGTGCATCCATGGGCCCCTCCATGGTCGAATCCCGAATTGCTCAACGGATATCGACCAAATTTGGCACGAATATCCAGTAGGCCCCCAAGTTGTGCAACGTCGCATTTTTAATTCCCTGACCATAGCGGAACTATGGTCGACCATGGTCAACTACGTTAATTGAAATGGTTACCCCTATTTTTTATCGCGTATTCGTAATCTACGTGAAATTCTATCTACGATCGACCCTTCGGACTACCCCCGCGGTCGACCATAGCGCATCCATGGGCCCCTCCATGGTCGAATCCCGAATTGCTCAACGGATATCGACCAAATTTGGCACCCATATCCGGTAGCCTCCCAAGTTGAACGTAGGCGCATTTTTAATTCCCTGACCATAGCGGAAATATGGTCGACCATGGTCAACTCCTGAATGGCTTGACGGATTTTGATAAAATTGGGCACAAATACCCGGTAGGCTATGGGATTTTTCCGTCGTTTGTTGGTTCCACGATACTGCGTACCACGAATCTCGGATAGCGAGCGAAGCGAGCGGTCAGGCTAGTAATCTATAAGCACAAGACTTAGTCGATAGCAAAAACATGAACCACACACTTTATTGGTAACTGCCAATTCAATATAAACATCGGAACATGTATTGGTAACCAACCATACATTCAAGGATTGTCTACAATATGTGTACTATTCTACACATATTATGTAGATCGCGGACCCTCAGTAGGTTAGTACCTACCCCGTACTCGTTACTAGGTACCTACCCAAACCGTTGTGTAATAATTTACCTGTATAGATTCCCCTTCTATGGAGATAGAATAATGAACTGTTGTGTAATAATTTGCCCATCAATAATACTTCAACGGTTGTTCAAGTTGCAAAAGCACCTATCAGAAAAATCCAGCTCCTTCTTCGTAGATGAGCCGTTGTGTAATAATTTACCGTTGTGTAATAATTTACCGTGGTGTAATAATCTACCGTTGTGTAATGATTTACCGTTGTGTAATAATTTGCCATTGTGTAATAATTTACCCATCAATAATACTTCAATGATTGTTCAAATTGCAAAAGTACCTATCAACAAAATCCAGCCACTTCTGGGTAGATGAGCCGTTGTGTAATAATTTGCCATTGTGTAATAATTTACCCATCAATAATACTTCAACGGTTGTTCAAGTTGCAAAAGTACCTATCAACAAAATCCAGCCCCTTCCAAGTAGATGAGCCGTTATGTAATAATTTACCGTTGTGTAGTAAATTACCGTGGTGTCATAATTTAACGTTGTGTAATAATTTGCCGTTGTGTATAATTTGCCGGTGTGTAATAATAATCAATAAAGTATTATTGATGGGTAAATTATTTACCCATCAATAATACTTGATCAAGTTTCACAAGTACCTACCAACAAAATCCAATAGTCCATCACTTGTCAATTGAAATAATATCGCAGAACAAGCAACTCGACTTCATACAGCCATCCTTGATTATAATCTGATGCTCCGCAGTTATGATATCCGGGCCGGATTTATACAGTTTGATTCACGATCGTGTTGACGAAGCTTTTTGGTGCACACGGACGGCTGGACGTACAATGCTCTGGGTGGTCTCAAAAAATTGTTTAGCTCAAGAGAAATTTAATAACGTAAAAAAAACCACACCCTTCCATCGAAAGTTTTCGAGCTACGGCGTTCTGAAAATTTCAACCCCTATTTTGAACCCCTTAGAGATGTCTGACAGTTACATCGAGCTTCGAGGACCAACTAAACCCCGAAGGGAACCGATAACCAGAATTTCATCAATTTCTTTTCATGGTAACTAAGAAAAGGCGATTGAGGTACGTGCGGTTTGGAACACGAGGGTGAAATGGAGAACACGGGTGCAAGTTATGTAGCTAGTATCCAGAAAGCCCATACCACATTGGCTGGTCCAGAAAGGTTACCACCACGTTGGATACTAGAGGATATGCCCAGAAAGGTTACACCACATTGGGATCTTTTATGATAGCAAGGTCGAGGAGAACGGTAAGGTGAGAAACAGAAGGCGTCGAGTTCGAGTGCCGGTAGAATGACGAGCCAGGCAAGGAGGGCGCCTTATAAAGGCGCCTCACCCTCCCTCAGTCCTCCGACGGCCGTTGGAGGATCGATGGAGGGAGGACCAAACCTCACCTACCTCAATCGCCATATCACCTGGTCGCATCCCTCTCTTCATGTAGCTCGCCTTCGCCTTGGCTTTATTGGAAAAAATCTTAAATGTACAATATTGAGTGGTATATTCTAAAGGAGTACCACTACAGGAGGTATTCGGTTTTCTTGGCCGGCAGGACGCTTCCATGTCCCTAGATTAGCCAATAAAACATAATGTACTTTATATAACTATGTTAGGGAGTTAAGAAGGCTAGACTAGATTTTCGTGATTAATTATGCAGATTTCACAATACCTTCTGACATGGTGTGTCTAGCCCCCCACCGCACCCCACCCCCACCCCATCAACAGTAAAACAGGGAGGGGATATAAGGTATGTGGTACTCCCCAGTTGTACGCTCCTTGTGGTAAGATCTCGAAAAACCAGGCTATTAACCATTGAAACTATGAGGAGTGGTACTGTAGCTATTGTTTTGGATGGTAGGGGGGGATTCGGCTACCCCTCGGTTATATCATACTCTATTGCTAGGGGGGAGGGGGGTATTTGGCTATCGTTTCAGTAATAAAGGCGAGGCATGACAGCCCTCATAATATAATATGGTTGCAAATTTGACGATGAATTACTCTTCATGAGGGAAAACAACAAAACTACACAAAATACTACAAAGAGCAGTTTGTTACTGGTAACGTCTAACGAAGTTGCTGGAAAATGTATTAGTAGGGTGAAAAGTTATCTGTTACGAATTTAAAAGCAAACGGAATGACAGCGTGTACGCATTAAATTGATGAATAAAGTTGAAGACCTCGATCAGGAAAAAATGTAGGTATATTGATGAGTTGGTTACCTCTGACTAACGACCAGGCGTGATGTCATAGCTTCATAGCTGCTTTCTCCGTGCAAAACACGATGTCTATCGCGTTGAGCCAGGCTGTGTAGTCCAAGACAAAATCGTGGTTGTCCGAATGGCCGAAACCCCTCATGAGGGAGTCGATTTGGCGCATCGTCACCAAATGAAGGACACCCAACTTATGGAGGAGCTGGAGGAACTGCGATCTGTTAACGTAGCCCCGTCCTCCAGTGTCCATGGCCTGTGAAAAACCATCTGACATTAGAAAAAATGTATGGTGTTTTGTGTTACGCAGTAGCTCCTCAGAATCCGAAAATAGGATTGATAAATCGGTCCTACCGCCGTTCCATGGACCAAAAATAGTGGTTTGGCAGTAAATCCAGTTGGGGGCCTAGTTGGTAATCGAAGCTCGGCGTTAATGTCAGTCACCTCCAAAGGGGGGAAACTGGTCAAAATTCCTGGTTTGTCAATACCTGGCTTCCTCTACGAATCTGAATGGATTTCAGTGACCGAAAACAGATTATTCAAATCACGAATGGTTTTCATGAAATCGAGTTTGTTGTTTTCAGAGGTACCTAGGTAGTTTTTGAATCAGGGGAGAACGCTGCAAATTATTCCAAACGGTTTATTATTTACCTACAGGTGCCCCTTCTACGTAGATCACTGTTTCCTGTGGTCACTACTGCTACTCGTGTGCTCAGGAAAATCTAGTACTGGAGGAGTGGAGGGGGGGGGGGGGACAATTGGTTAGTACCAACCATATTAACCCTCAGCTAACAATCCTGCATGACCACTACCTACCTACCCTAAACGCATGACCGTCCCTTGGGTTAAGTTCCGCTAGTGCGTTCATCTTAATGTCCTGTTTTTACTAATAATGATCTTTAAATTCACTATAATATAGTATTTATGCTGTCACTATAATATTTATATTACGTTAATAAACTAGGTACGATGCGTACTTAAATATAAATGTCATAATGTTATATAAATGTTATATCATACTATAACGTTAGTGCGTAAAGTAGGAATCATTGACGGCTTTCCAGCAGCTGAATGAATACTTACTTCGCCCAAAAAAGGGTGAACTGGTAGTACCTACTATGAAAACCACTACCAAATTGAAATGCCAGCATATCGAGAGAAATGGAGTAGGTACTACCGCTGCCTCCTATAATACGCCACTTACTTTGAACATATCAATGTGACCCAAAGTGATGTGTTTGCAGAGGATTTTCATAGCTTGCGAAATGCAGATACGATCTTCAAAATTGACGAAATCATGTTGGAGAGGCGGTTTTGGAGCACGCCTCTGCTGCATTTCTTCCTGAAGCTGCTGCCGCACCAGACAGGTCATCACTGAGTGCTCGTCCACCACTCGTGTGAAAAGAGGGTAGTCCATCATGTCGGCGTTTTCTTTGCTCTGAAACCTGTGATTTCAATGTGGCTTATTGATGTCACTTACAGAAAGTTTTATGGACGACTCCGAAGCCATCTCGATGGCTGGTAAAAGAGTTTGGAATAAAAAAATAGTAGTTGCGGATCAGTAAGTAGAGATGAAGAGAAAAGAACTGTGACATTAGTCGTTTTTAGCGAATTTTCGAAGAAAAGGAAGCTATTGTTCTCGGTCCAAAATTTTTAAAACTCGAATTTCCGAAAGATTTTTATACCAAAATCCGTTTCAGACCATCCTGAATTCACTGCCGAAAGACACCAAAAATTATATGTATATATATATATATATATTTGCATCCTGCTATCATAGTGGCATCCGCACATAACGCGTTATTGTGGCACCCTTGCAATCTGATAATATATATCGAATTTTTAAGGCGTATACTGGTCCGTTACATTGATAGAAAGTGATGGGTGTAATTTTTATCTTGAAATTGCAAACAGAAATGAAATCCCATAATGCTATCATTATGGCATCTTTTCATTCTTAGATCAATATGGCACCCGAAGTATACATTATCCAAATTCACATCATTGCAGAACCCACTTGTGTATACATTGAACATAGTGCTATCAATATGGCACCATGCGCTGTTGCCAAATCTCTAGTGGGGAAAGCATTTAACCTGGTAGTGTAGAATCGTAGCCCGGGGTGACCATGCGGGCCACAGCGTTAGATCTTAGTAACCCCAAAGTTGGTGACAACTGGTCCTCGTCTCAGGCGGGCACCAATGCAAGCTTTTCAAAGCGTGTGCTTACTCGACCAGCGATTAGCTCTTCACCTCGCATAGTAATCATGCGAAGTTTACAGAGTCTAAAAAAGTTCCCCCCGGGATATACTCATTGAGGTGAAATTCAGGGTTATAAAAGACAACTAATTTAATTGTTAGACTTAGAATCCATCTCTGCAGTACCCAATACGGTCGATTTTTCAACTCCCACAAAACCCCTACCTATTTCTGGATGGATAAACTTGCAGCAAGGAAATGAATTGAGCTATGTATGTATTAAAACGTCACTGTTTCATTAGAGTAAACATTTCTATATGTACCTATAAGGAACATCCTAGGCCAATAAAATTAGGATTTTTCCAGGAATTAATTGACAAAAAACAGGAAACCGTTTTAGTACCTTCAGATGATGCTAAATAAGAGTTTAATACCTTCAGTTGATGCTAAGTAAGAGTAATCTGCGTTTGCACGGTCACAGGTGGTGAGCTTAATTTTTGAGAGCAAAAACACATCGACATTTTGGCACTTTAATTTTTTAGTTAGGTATATCTTCCAAACCGTACATCCTACATTCCACCACTAGAACCGAAAAACATTAACTTTGGCATCGAATCACTATCTCAAACGTCAATTCCAGATGTACATTACAGTTGTAATGTATGTCTAAAACCAGTATTTTTTTCATTTTTGGCGAAATTCTCAATTCATGACTGAACAAACGGCTGGCTCTGGAACGACCATTCTATGAAAACCCTTTGGAATGAAAAGGGGTATAGCAATAAATTCTGCTTTCATTGAGCACCAAAAATTTAAAATTTGGTACAGCCTGATGTATACCTACATAATTGTAAACGACAATATTCGAGAACGGCCAGTTCGCGGAATTTTCACTAGGTTGCTAACCCTACTACAAGCTGTAACAATGGATTTTGTTCAATTTAATAATCAAATTTAATTGGGTAATCAAATTTAAATGGAACTTCATCGCATTAACCCTTCAGAAAGGAAATTCAATTCCATAATTTATATGTCATATAATGATACCTCATATAGAAAGGAAACCAGGGGTCATATTACAACTGCCCCGTATTTCTGACAAAACCCCCTTCCATTGCGAAATAAAAAAAGGGAGTTATTTTAAGGTTGTCTGTTACCACTAATACACGAAAAAACTCAAAACACTGTTAAAGGTACCGGTTTTGGTGATCAATATCAAACCATCGTCAGTAACCATCGTCTTTTGCTACTTTCGTTACTGACGATGGTTTGGTCACTGAAACCGGTACAAACGTGGGTTTTTTGTACCGGTAAACCCGGTTGTGTAAAATACACAACTTTTCAATAAATCCTGTTTTTGGTTTATTATCTTCAACTGGAATCGGATATAAAAAAAAAAAAGTGTAAACCCCTCCCTGAAATAAGACGGTTTCCGTTTCAATGTACCCAGGAAAGCCTAAATCGAGTACTGGAACCGGCAAGGGAATTACAGTTTCATAAAAATGCGTGGGGTTCAATAATTCTATAATTAATCATTTGTTGTTCTTCATGAAGCATTGTTCAAGCTGCAAAAGTGCCTAACAGCAAAATCCAAAAGAGCCATCATCCCAACCAACTCGAATTCATAAAGCCATCTGTGATTATAATCAGGTGCTCCCTAGCGATGATGTCTGGGCCGGATTTATTCTGTTTGATTCACGATCGTGTTGACGAAGCTTTTCTGTGCAAACTAACGGCTGGTCATACAATGTTCCGGGTGGTCTCAAAAATTCTTTAGTTCACGATCAATTTAAAAACGTAAAAAAACCCAAACCCTTCTATTGAAACGTTTCAAGTTACGGTTTTCTGCACATTTCATCCCCATTTTTCACCCCTTAGAGATGACTGACAGTAACGCCGAGCTTCGCGGACCAACTAGACCCCAAACGGGACCTACAAACCAAATTTCATTAATTTTGGTTCATGGTAGCTAAGAAAAGTGCTAAATACATCGTACAGCGGACGGACAGAAATTTTTTTATTGCATTTTCGGATTCTACATACGAGTACTACCTTGAAATGGAAACTTTCAAAGTTTGATGGGTTGTTGGTGGTGGTGGGGGGTTACATTTTTTATTTTTTCATGCTCGATTCCAAAGGTTCATTATTCATAATAATAAACCCAAATTAATGAAATTCGGTTTGTGGGTCCTATTTGGGGTCTGAATGGTCAGCGGAGCTCGGCTGTAAGGGGAGAAAAATAGGGGTTGACATTTTCAGGGCTCCGTTAATTCGGGTTTTTGGTTTTTAAATTGATCTCGAACTTGGGAATTTTTTGAGACCACCTGGAGTATGTACAGCCGTTCGTTCACATTATGGCCCTGAAGTTTGCACCGAAAACCTTCGTCAATATGATCGCTAATGAAATGGTATGCATCAATCGCGGATGGTTGTATGAAGTCGAGTTGGTTGTTCCAAGATATTATTTGATATAAAGAATGATTGTTATTTTTTATTTTTCTAATTGGTGGGTACCTACTTTAGTAGCTTAACACAAATGCTTCATGAATATCAACAAATAACTTACTAATCACAGCATTCTTGAATCCACCGCATATTTATGAAGCTGTAACTGCCCGGCCGGCTCCAGTACTCGATTTAGTGCTTTCCTGGGGGTCCACGAGGGTAGGTATTGACAACAGAAAACAGTGATTTAAATTATTATACACCGTTCTGTAATAAGTTGCCACGATTTTGTTCTTCTGTCCATGGGACAAGTTAGTACTATTTTTTTGTGTTATTATTTTCAATAAAGAACCTTTGGAATCGAGCATTAAACCAATTATTTTGAAAGCATTAATTTCAAGGTACCTACGTAAAATCCGAAAATGTAAAGAAAAACGCTGCAAATTACTACACAACGGTTTATGACTTACCGGTGTAGAAACACTGAATTCTGTGGTCAAAACCTACCCTAGTGCGTCTCCCAGGAAAGCCCTGATCGCCTAATGGATCCAAATGGGTCATTTCAGTTGATAAAATGGCTGATGGATTCAAGACCTCTACCAAAAGTGTAAGGTGTATTTTTCGAATTAATTTTTGGTTTATTATTTTCAATAATGAACCATTGGAATCGAGCATGAAAAACAAATTCTAACCCCCCCCCCCCCCCCCCCCACCCCCCAAAATTTGATGGTTTACGTTTCAAGGTATGTAGAATCCTAAAATGCAATAAAAAAAATTCTGTCTGTCCACCGTACTTCGTACTGGCCACTTTTCTCGGTTACCATGAAAAAAAATTGACGAAATTCGGGTTATAGGTTCCGTTCGGAGTCTAGTTGGTCCTCGAAGCTCGGCGTTACTGTCAGTCATCTCTAAGGGGTTCAAAATTGGGGTTGAAATTTTAAGAACGCAGTAGCTCGAAAACTTTCGATAGAAGGGTATGGTTTTTATTACGTTATTAAATTTGTCTCCAGCTAAACAATTTTTTGAGACCACCTGGAGCATTGTATGTCCAGCCGTTCGTGTGCAACAAAAAGCTTCGTCAACACGATCGTGAATCAACGGTATAAATCCGGCCCAGATAATCATCATTAGGGAGCACCTGATTATAATCAAGGATGGCTGTATGCAGACGAGTTGGTTGTTGTGCGATATTATTTCATTTGATAAGTGATGGACTATTGGATTTTGTAGGTGTGAAACTTGAACAAACGTTGAAGTATTGTTGATGGGTAAATTATTAAACAATGGTAAATTATTACACAACGGCAAATTATTACACAACGGTAAATTATTACATAACGGTAAATTATTTTACAACGGTAAATTATTACACAAAGGTTCATCTACCAAGAAGGGGCTGGATTTTGTTGATCGGTACTTTTGCAACTTGAACAGCCGTTGAAGTATTAGTGATGGGCAAGTTATTACACAACTGTTCATTATACTTGACCACGAAGGTATGTACTGACCCCAGAAAACAGTGATCTACGCAGAAGGGGCATCTATTTCACTCCACATCAACAATTTCTCTTCAGAACTTCATTATTTGCGTTTCTTTTTGCCGTTTTAGTTACTGTTTGTCATCGACAGAATTATTTTAGCAACATTTAACTCGTGATTAAGGTAGGTACCTGGTAACGAGTACGAGGTTAGGTACTAACCTACGGAGGGTCTGCGATTCACATAATATGTATAGAATAGTACATATTATATAGACGGGTTATCTATACAGAGAGCTGTGATCTGTACAAAATAATAAACCGTTGTGCAGGGATTTGCAGCGTTTTAAATATTGGTTGCTGAACCTGGTAACTAAGAAAAGTGGCCAGTTCAAGCGTACGGCGGACATACAGAAATTTTTTATTACATTTTCGGATTCTACATACCTTGAAACGTAAACCATCAAATTTTGAGGGCTGGGGGGGAGGGGTTTTTTCCCATGCTCGATTCCAATGGTTCATTATTGAAAATAATAAACCAAAATGTCAAATCTATTTGGCAACCAACTTCTGACTTATTTTTCCGCGTTTGTTTTCTCTTTTTCTTGATTCTACACTATATCCTGAACTGAAAGACACTTGTATGTCAACTGTCAAGGCCGCATAGGCTCGGCAGACAAATATTAAAATTTTAAATTTTGGGAACAAACATCTGACTCATAATGTATTTCCAAATTCAATCCACACAATTCAATCCAAATTCAATCCACCACGGCAAACGTTTGATTTCGAATGGCACTTGTTGGAATCATTAGGAAATGTGGCAACAGTACAAGTTCTCCTTTAAATGTTTCTATTAAAATTGTAGATTCGATGGTATTGTTCATCATATTTGTCAATGAAAGCCCGGTACCTTAGCAAAGTCTTGCTGGATTCATTGAGGAACCCTTTTGGTTTATTAGGGAGGGGGCGGGGGGAAATGGGTGTAACAATAGGGGTTTTACAGTGTTTGAGGTTTTGGTGAACATGAGCTTGCGTGGTACCGTTTTCCATGTTTTTCGGAGCACGAAGACTGAATATGAAGTTGATTCTGACCAAAGAGTTAAGAATTGAGGTTGTACCTAACGTTCAGCTCCCCGAATTCATTTTTTATGGGTCAGAAACCTGGGAAATTGTCTGAAATCACCATGAATTTGTATAATAACACAAAAATTAATATCAACAGGTGAATCAAGACAATTAGATGGCAGTATAATTATTGATCAAAGATAATTTGTTTTAAAAAACGTGTTTTTGAGAAACTATAAATGAGCAGCTAACATTTCTGTAGGTAAGTCTAAAAGAATAATAAACTCATGCGACAAGGACTTTGCAGTGTTTCTATATTGAAATATTCAATTTACAATTTTAATTGGTTGAAAAGAAATTGCTGCATGAAACCGAGTTGGTTGTTCCGCGATATTATTTGGTTTCGAGAAAGATGGTTATTTTCGATTTGGTCGATAGGTACATACTTTAGCAACTTGAACAAAAATTTGGTTCGATGTATGTATCTTGGTCTGTGTCCGCAAACCCTTGGCACGCGCATAATATCCTCAGTTCGAATCCGATTTTGCAACATTTGCGGGCTGGGCTCCCCATCCGCTCGGATATCCGTTGTTTAATAATTTGCAGAGTTCTTACGTTTCTTCCCGCTAGGTAATTACAGTTTCCTAAATATGCGGTAGATTCGAAAATTCTATCTACAATTATTTGTTGTAATGCATGAAGCATAACTTGTAGTTTAAAAATAGTAGAACGAAAATTCCTACGCCTAGCTTGAAGAACGGTTCCTAAAAATGCCATCGAAATCGGGCGGTCAAAGAATGATAGAATACGACTTTATAACCGAATTTGTACTTACCTAGCTTCTACGAATACTTCTACAAATATGGAAAAAGAAGTCGTGGGTTTTTCAAAATTAATAGTTAACGCTTTATTAATAGGTAAGGCTTCTGTACTTGTCCTCAGACGGCAACATGAACAAACACAGGTTGATGAGAAATTGAGTACCTCGATTTTGCGTCTGCGCAAGCACAGTGGTCGTACTAATGATCCGAGCTATTTGAAATTCATATGGGACGATCTAGCAGCTACACCCACCCCACTATCACTGAATTTGAACAAAATCGGGCCGCCGCCGCCGGTAATGCCAAGCTTCGCGGATCAAAATCATTGGAACCTACCAACCAAATTCCATTAATTTTGGTTTGTGGTAACAAAGAAAAGTGTCTGGTAAGGCGCGGCGTACAGCGGACGGACAGAAATTATTGTGTAATATATTTTCGGATTCTACGTGTCTTGAAACGAAACCGCCAAATTTTGAGGGGGCTAAACTTTTTTCTTTTCCCTCATGTTGGACTTCATTAAGATGAGTCCTGTAAGATGGACCGTTCAGGTAAATCTTATAGATAGGTAAGCTAAAAACTGGAAAAATTCCTACAATGTTGAGCTTTTTGGCTGACAAAAGTTGTCCTAAACTAAAAAACGATTATTCAAATCCTAAACTAAAAAACGATTATTCAAAATGAAAAGTGTTATATTATAGGTAACTAAAGTTGTAGAGCATCAAATTCATTGGGGACGACCTAGGAGCTACACCACCCCAACTGTCTACTAAATTTGAACAAAAGCGGACCGCCGCCGGTAACGCTAAGCTTCGCGGATCAGAAAGATCCCAACTGGAACCTACCAACCGAATTTCATTAATTTTGGTTTATGGTAACAGCGCAGCGTACTGCGGACGGACAGAAATTATTGTTTAATATATTTTTGGATTCTACATGTCTTAAAACGAAACCACCAAATTTTTAAGGGGGCTATCCCCCCCCCCCCCCTCACCGTTTGATGCCAAAGATGGACTTCAAAATATTTCATTGAAATATTAAAGAGTAGATCAATTATAATTTTAAATTGCAATTTTAATAAAAAATATGGGTGCTTTGAACGCAGATTTTAATGATATACAACTTTATTTATATGATTTTTTCATTTGGAATACCCATTTTTAGTTACAGGCGTGTGAAACACACTTTTCAGTCAAAATGGAAAAATTTTCCGAGTTTAGACTGCCCATTCCAGCCAGACGGCTGAGCCAAATTTGATGTTTAAGAAAATCATTCTAAGTAGAATTTAATGCTCTTTAATTTTTGTTCGAGTGAAATGTTCTGTATGAATCATAGTTTGGATGTTATAAGCCCAAAACTGCACGATGTGCCAACATTTCACGGTTATTACAATGGGCTTTTAGTATGATGTACTGTAGGTACCTGTCAACAAGCATGCCACATTTCAAAATTTTAGGATTTTTGTCCCGTTGGTAACTTTTTTATTGTGTCTAATTTGACTGCGCTAAATGAGTTGATACTCCAAAGCACTCCTCTTCTGATAACCCCCCATGGTCCTACAGCCCACAGAGGGGCCCTGGCTGGTCGACCGATTCTCTGATAACAGTGTTGCCAAATCTCCGGAGGTCACAATGATAGGTCTTCATCAATTTTATGATATACTGTGTATATTCTCGACTAGCACCAGCGCTGCGTTTGGAAAAATCGTGAACTACGGCCGTATAATTGTTATCCATCTTGCTATGTTTGTGGCACCCATGTGACAATTTTCAAATCAATATATCTGACTCCTCTTATCGATTTACCCCCTTCTGTGTATCGATAGTTATTGATAATTGATAGTTGCAGCACTTCCGAAGCGTTTCAATTTTTTTCTTCTATTAACCTCCAAACTACGTAGGGATTTCAAAGTGGCACCCTTATACGGATGCCTCATGCACACGGGTGCCACTTTAAATGCAACTTTTCTGTGTGTGGTAGCCACAATGATACCAGGATGTATATATATATATATATATATATATATATATATATATATATATATATATATATATATATATATATATATATATATATATATATATATATATATTCCCAAAATCCAAAGATTTTGTGAGGGTTATTGAGGTGCGGTCGAGTGAAGATATTATTATTATAATTTCTTCACTCGACCGCACCTCAATAACCCTCACAAAATCTTTGGATTTAGGGAAATTATTATAACTACACGGTCAACAACATATATATATATATATATATATATATATATATATATATATATATAATAAAATGTTTCTATGATGATATTTATTATATATATATTTATATATTATTTAGTTTTAGGGAATTCAAGTAGGTGTTGACCCCATAACTAGAAAACAGTTCTAAACGAAGTTTTATGAATTGCTCACAATGGTGAATTTTCCCAAGATGCATTATTTAGTTTGTACATTCTAAAAACCCTACAAGTACATAAAAAAATATATCAAAGTTCAATGAGGTTCATGAATAGGTACCTGGTAACTTACCAGTACTGGCCACCAGAATCGACAAGATACATTTTATCAGTGGTTATAACTTCATCGGTAGCCACAGATGGAACATAGTGTATGACAGCACCATGTTCCCCCACAGAAGAAATTGTAGGAAAACTTAGACCACGAAAACCGTCCTCCTTGCTGGAAAATAGGCATTATACAATCAGCAATAAAATAATCTTGAAACATCTAGAGATAAGCATTCATTTATTGAACAACTACTTTACAGGAAACATTGAAATTACGTAATATCACTTTGAACCAAAACGACCAAAGGAAGTCGATGGGTAATTAGAAATCACCTCCGAAACTCTTCGAGCTTATCAGAGGCAATGATTTCAGTGACCTGTTCTCCATTGAACA